>VZRN01002469.1:137602-266815 GCA_013397935.1 Dasyornis broadbenti | reverse complement strand
ACCAGAGGAGACAACTCCAGAAGAAGCAACGACTCCCAAACCAGAGGAGACAACTCCAGAAGAAGCAACGACTCCCAAACCAGAGGAGACAACTCCAGAAGAAGCAACGACTCCCAAACCAGAGGAGACAACTCCAGAAGAAGCAACGACTCCCAAACCAGAGGAGACAACTCCAGAAGAAGCAACGACTCCCAAACCAGAGGAGACAACTCCAGAAGAAGCAACGACTCCCAAACCAGAGGAGACAACTCCAGAAGAAGCAACGACTCCCAAACCAGAGGAGACAACTCCAGAAGAAGCAACGACTCCCAAACCAGAGGAGACAACTCCAGAAGAAGCAACGACTCCCAAACCAGAGGAGACAACTCCAGAAGAAGCAACGACTCCCAAACCAGAGGAGACAACTCCAGAAGAAGCAACGACTCCCAAACCAGAGGAGACAACTCCAGAAGAAGCAACGACTCCCAAACCAGAGGAGACAACTCCAGAAGAAGCAACGACTCCCAAACCAGAGGAGACAACTCCAGAAGAAGCAACGACTCCCAAACCAGAGGAGACAACTCCAGAAGAAGCAACGACTCCCAAACCAGAGGAGACAACTCCAGAAGAAGCAACGACTCCCAAACCAGAGGAGACAACTCCAGAAGAAGCAACGACTCCCAAACCAGAGGAGACAACTCCAGAAGAAGCAACGACTCCCAAACCAGAGGAGACAACTCCAGAAGAAGCAACGACTCCCAAACCAGAGGAGACAACCCCAGAAGAAGCAACGACTCCCAAACCAGAGGAGACAATCCCAGAAGAAGCAACGACTCCCAAACCAGAGGAGACAACCCCAGAGGAGCTGATGGCCTTGGCAGACTCTCCCACCACCCCCAAACCCGAAGACACAACCCCTGAAGAGCCTACAACCAAGGCGGACTCTCCCACCACCCCTCAAGCAGAGGATGCAGACTCCCCAACCACCCCTGCAGCCCCTGAGGCCGACACCACTGCCGGTAAAGCCACAGCTGCTCCGGGCAGTGCTGCAGCCACAACAGCTGGGAAGGACTCCCCCACACCTGGAGCAGACACAATGCTTTCAGATACCACAGTGGAGAACAAAGAGACAACAACACCCAAGAAAGACAGAACTACTCTGCTAAAAGACATTTTCACAGCTGCAATTGGAAAAGACACAGTTATTGTAGGTATGGTGACAACAGCTAAACCAGGTGACTCTGCAAAAGGTATGGGTGACATCTCAAACACAGCTCCTACAGCCAAGCAACCCGTCACAGCAGCGGCTGAATCAGAAACAAGTTCTGCAGACATCAAGACTGCAACAACAGCAGCCACAGCTCCCTTGCCCAATCCCACTGTGCTGGCAACAACCATCAAAGCAGATTCAACTCCTCAACCCAGTGAGGCTGTAACACCAAATGAAAAAGAGACAACTAAAGAAACTGAGCAGGCTGGGCCAGCAGCAGCTGAAGAGAGCCCAGGCAATATTTGTGTTGTTGTGGAGATGACAACAGGTGGTAAAAAAGAGGTAACAACCATCACCGAGCACCATCAAATAAGTACCATAACTGACAAAGAAATGGAAGATGTCACTGAAAAGGCCCCTGGTATTGACAAGGAAGAGGTAACTACAGTTACCAAAGAAACCACAACAAGGGGTAAAAAGGACACGATAGAAGAAATGTATCTTGTTTCTAATGGGACTTCCAAGCCAACAATATATTTCCAGGAGGTCACTGAGGCCAGAGAAGAGCCTCACCCAACTGAACCCGAAACTCTGCCAGAGAAAGAAGAGCCCGAGATAAACAAGCCTTTAATACAAGTTGGGGACCTGCCAACATTGCCTGGTGAAACACAAGGTAAGTGCATTCCAGCAGGTAGGAAAGCACCAGTAACTCATGGGAACATGGTATTGTCCCGGTGGGCAGCCACAACCACAGCTGCTGTGTTCTGAGTACTGGGACCTCAGTTCTCAGCTGTGGGGTTAATTAAATCCTCCAGGTAGTTTACTGTATGATCTAAATTAATTGGTTTCAGTTTGCTATAAGTACTGTAGCAGATGCAAACAGACAAAAGGTCAAGGGAAAAAAATGATAATTTTCTAAATCTCATGAAAACATTGCTAGGGAGTCAGACTGCATATCTACCCTTCTTCATGGTACCTAACCTGGTGTGGTTAGATGCAAAATATTGGAATTTCTGTCTAAAAGAGATTAATCCTTCCTTTATATTTAACTGCATATATATATATATATATATTTAACTGAAAAAAAGAGTAAATGGTTGTTGTTGTTTATTTTTGTTTTTTTTTTTACGAAATAAGGAGAGGGAAAAGAAACCTCTAAAGCAGCTTAAAAAAACAATAAAATCCTAGAGCAGGGAGCAAGTCCATGAGGGATGTAGCATACGAGGCGTTTGTAGGTGTTTTCCTGAATTACAGGTACTTAGGTGGCAATAAGCAAAAACCGACACACCTGGTCACTCGGCACTGCTGGGGCCACAGCACCAGAGCCGAACTTCCCGAGAACACGTCCCCAGCGAGGGATTAAACCCTGGCCACCAGCGGGGGCGAGGGGGGAAGCTAACACCGTTCTTGTGGAGTATTAAACAAACTCACCTGGCTGTGTTTTGCAGACAGGAAGAACGACGAGAAGGACCTGTGCAGCGGCAAGCCGGCGGACGGCATGGTTGCCCTGCCCAATGGCACCCTGGCCGTCTTCCGAGGTGAGACTGCTCCGAACATCCTCCACGTGCCCCGGCACGGCCCCAGCTCTCCTCCTGTTCCCCCTCCACCTGCCCCGGCATTGCCCCAGCCTTCCTCCTTCTCCCACACCAGCCCCGGCATCGACCCAACCCTCCTGCTTCTCCCGCGCCAGCCCCGACACAGCGCCGGGGCTCCTCCCTTACCTGCCCCTACTCTCCCCTCCTCTCCTTCTCTTCCTTCTCCTTTCTTTCCTCCTCGCTCACCTGCCCATGCTCTCCTTCTCTTCCTTCTCCTTTCTTTCCTCCTCTCTTTCTCTTCCTTCTCCTTTCTCCCCTCCTCTCTTTCTCCTTTCTTTCCTACTTTCTCTCCTCCTCCCTCACCTGCCCTATCGCTCTTTCTCCTCCCTCGCTCGCCCCGGTGCCGCGCGCCCCTCACGAAACTCTCTCGAGCCCAGAGCTGCCCCCACGGGGCCGCCTCAGCCGCGTGCCCGGGGCAGGACGGCGCTGCTCCCCCGCTGTCCCCGGCGCCCCTCACGCCTGTTCCCCCCCAGGTCACTATTACTGGCTCCTGAACGGCCGGACGCCGCCGACCACCAACCCCCGCCGGATCAGCGACGGCTGGGGCATCCCCTCGCCCATCGACTCCGTCTTCTCCAGGTGCAACTGCGATGGGAAAACCTTCTTCATCAAGGTGCGAGCGGGCCCGGCCGGCGGGCGGGGCGAGGCTGATGAGGAGCAGCTGGGGAGGCTCAGGGGGAACCTTGTGGCTCTGCACAGCTCCTGACAGGAGGGGCCAGCCGGGGGAGTCGGGCTCTGCTCCCAGGGAACAGGGACAGGAGGAGAAGGAACGGCCTCAAGCTGTGCTAGGGGAAATTTAGATTGGATATCGGGGGAAAAAAATTGGCTAAGCTTGTTCCTAGTATGTCTCCCATCCTGGAAGAAAATGATAATGAAATCCCCAAAACTCATTAAAGATGTTACGTAGTTATTTCCCAATAAATCATCCAGTCCTGGAATTCACGCAGTTTATACCCATGAAAATTTAAGAGATTCAGACAGCAAACCCCTTTGTTCCATAACCACTCTTAAAAGTCAGTTTCTAAGACACTCTAGCCCTTCTCCAAGGTTAAAAGGCTGCAGAAGGTATTTTATGAAGTTGTAACAGTTTTATCCTGTTTGTAATAGGTGTAGGAGTGATTCCAGTCAGATTTACAATGTAGCTATCGAAGTGCCAGTGTTTATTTATGGATTATTCTTCATGTTTGTGCTGAAGTTCAATAACCAAGAATTATGTTCCTCTAAAGCTCATTTTTTTCCCCTTAAATCCTCAGGGTCCCCTGTACTGGCGCTTCACTAATGGTATTATGGATCAAGGCTATCCCAAACTTCTCACAACTGGATTTGCAGGGTTAAGTGGGAGAATAGTAGCAACCCTCCCCGTGGCAAGATACAACAACAGACCAGAATCTGTTTATTTTATCAAAAGAGGTATGTCTCCTGTTCCTGACCTATACCTTTCAATCCCAGAAGCACAAGCGATAACAGTGTTCCTTCCAGGTGCTCAAAAATAGCCTGAAGCTTAAAAAAATTTGTATGAGTACTTGGAGGTCGTTCAGTGCATCTTCAACCTTGTCTGTAAGGGTGAGAATCCAGCACATTGAAATAAGTTTTAGCTGGTGGTAAAGCTATTTTAGTCTCAAGTTAATTAGAGAAGGGAAGGCTTTAATCTCGCAAGTTTGTAACTGTGTATGGATATTTCTATTTCTGATTTCCTATTTTAAAGCAAGTTCCTTGTCTTACATGAATGCTGTACTGCCATGGGGTTCCTGTGTGCAGTGTGAATACAATGACATTTTCATACCTGATCAAGCTGGTGCTTGGGTGTTTTTTTTGGGGGGGGTTTGTTGATTTGTGTTTTTTTAACTAACAAAACAAACGTATTTTAGATGGGAACATGCAGCAGTACGTGTACAGACAAGAACCAGCCAAGAAGTGCCAAAGAAGAGCCCGGGTCACCATCAGATACCCAGCCTTTGTGCCCAGGGTTGTCATCCGGCGGCGCTTCCAGCGCGCCGTGCGAATGCCAACTGTGATCCGCACCGTCAGGATCAACCCCTACCCCTCTGGTAATGCGCTCGCTGAGGTTCTCCTACACAGCTGCTTTCAGCTCTGTAGGTTCTGACACAACATTCTGTTTGGTTTCTTTAAATATAGTACTTTTAGAGGTTTTTAATGGCTGTAGGTGACGCGGCCCCAGCCGTGCCACAGCTCCTCACGGAGGGTTCCTCGTGCTTGCAGGAGTTCTGCGCAAGGAAGTGCAAATGACAACGTACTGGAGAGGCCTCCCCAAAGTGGTCCACTCGACTCTGTCCGTGCCCAACCAGAACAAGCCCGATGGCTACGATTACTACGCCTTCTCTTACAGTAAGTCGAGCTAAAGCACAGCACTGTGGCTCTCAGAAGATGGGGGAGTGGGAAGGAAGAAGCTCCTGTTACCACCTGTGGCACTACTTTCAGCACTGCTAAAAAGTCCTGAGGATTCAAATGTTGCCCATAACCAAGGGATGTTTCTATTAAAATCAACAGTTATGGGACAACTTGCAATAGAGTACAGAGGTTCAAGGCAGCCAGTGGGGGCGTGCAGTGCTAGGGAGTTCAGCCTTGCAAAGCGACAAACCTTGCACTTAACAAAGAATTGTGTTAATGATAGACTGAAGTCCTTGGATCACTGCACAGCAATAGCTTTTCACTGGCTTCTATGGAACTGTTTCTGACCAAACTCAAAAAGGAGCCACATGAACCACCTGACTTAGCACAAAAAATCATTTATGATCCCAGGTAGGTAGACTCATTCCTCCAGTCAGGATCCCGTACAAGTATTCCTCAGAATTTTCTGCATTTTTCAGAAAAAAGGCTCTAAGACCAAGCCATACCCAAATGCAGGATATTGAAGTCCCTGTCAGTAAGATCCAATTCCTCACCTTGGAGGATTCGGCCTCACAGGCCCATTTCACACTCAGGGACCATGGACTTCCCACTTCTGTAGTGATTATTGTGAATTTAGTTTGTTTGATTTCCAAATTCTTAAAGACTATTTCTGTGCTCTACCAATACAGCAATGTTCTTGCCTGCTCTTGGGACAGATTTAATAATTAGCAGCGCTATAAAACTTAATGCAACCAAGGACACGTAAAAATTAAAGCTGAGGACAGAAATTTATTGTTAGAGCCTCTCAGCTCCATATATGCATGTGGAATGGAAAATCTGTTATTCAGGCCTAAATGACATGAAAATGCAGGCTTGAATTTCTGAATTCTTTCCATTCACTAAATGTAGTTTCTGGAAGTTAATCCTGACCTCTCTCCCTTTCAGATCGGTACTACAGTTTGGATATTGGCAAAAGAATAGCAAGACCTGTTACCGCTCTCACAGGAAAGACTGTATCCAAAGACTGGTACAACTGTCCCAGCAAGTGATACACAGCAGAGGAGTTTAAAAAAAGATGCCAATTGAATGTCAACATTTTTTCTAATTTTATTAATAAAAGACATTGAAATGTGTGCACACAACTCTAAGTATGAAATGCTGCTTCAAGCTCTGGCTTCATTACACTAAACAACCACAGGCAAACTGGCACTTTGTATACACAGCTGGAAGTACTTTACATTTCATTTAACTAATGTTTCCTCTGTTCAGGCCTCCTCTGCCTCCCATGGCATGAGTTACACCTGTGCAGGGAAAGAAAACAAGTGCATTAATATAAACCCTTCTTACCCTTTTAATCAACCACTGCACGTGAGATACTTCATCCTTCCCTAAGGAATTGCCAGGGCAGTGGAGTGGTTCCGTTCTGATAGAGTTCAAGTCCCTCTCTCTCCCCTAAGCCTGGTGACACGTGCATGGCACTTGTCTCATGCAAAAGGCTGGGGTGATTTGGGAGCCTGTGCTGGGTACCCAGTTAACAGGCAGAGGATTCTTACCACACCTGAAATCAGTTAATCCCTCCTTTTTGTTATTAAAAAAAATGGTGACAGGTGGAAGAAAATCTATCCTAGGCTCACCTCCTCATTTTTTCCCCCCTTAAAATACCAGCTAACCTGTATTTCAAAGCTAATGTTGAGTCCTCTACAATGTTAAAATAATGCAGAACAGAATATAATCCATCTAAGGATTTTAATACAGAAATTGCAAACAGTAATTTCTTGTCATGGTTTAACTACATTGCACTAAAAAAACCTGTAATACTTCCATAAAGCTTTTTTTCACTGAGTACACATTGATATAACTGGAACCCTTCATGTACCAAATGGAGACTGCTCTTTAACGCTCAACCCAAAGCTTACCAAACTTCTGTCCTAACACGATTTTTGAAACCCTTTAAAACTTTGAAGTGTAAGATCTAATGCCCTCTGCTTTCTCCCTGCTGCTAAGAGCCAGGAAGTTTGCCTGTCTAAAAGCTGCTCAGCCTAACACACTAAACCCACGCTGGAGCTCTTAGGGTCCCACACCAAACTCCAGGGCGGAGCTGCTATTTTACTCTGCCGGTAAAGCAGCACTTCAGAGGCAGTGCCCACAGGAGCAGAGCGCCAGAGCTGTGCTTGCAGCAGCCTGGCTGTGAGCAGCCAGGAGCACTTACCCCTCTGCCTGTTGAACTGCCGGCCACGCACGCCCGTCCTCAGCGTTGGGGGCTGCAGCCGGACGCGGCGCAGGGACTTGGGCTGAGTGCTGCTCGTGTCTGCGGGGAGAGGCAGTGCAGAAAGGGTGGCTGTGCCTGCCACGGGCTCACTCTTCACCTTTACATCTTTTGATATATATGTTATGTGCTTTTTTTACTTTGGAATTACCAACGTGCCTCCTTATTTCATTGACCTCCCCTCTAATATAAATAAAAGCTTCAAAACAAATAAGTTTGGGACTTCTTTTGCTACCGATACAAGGGGGTAAACTGATAACAGAGATGTTCTTACTTGGCCCACTCCAGTTACTGCAGTCAGAGGAAAAATGTTTTGCCAAAGTACTGAAGTTATAGGGATGATCTTGCTCTAAGAGAAGCCTGGGAGAGCTCAGAGCTCCTTCCAGGGCCTAAAGAGGCTCCAGGAGAGCTGGAGAGGGACTGGGGACAAGGGATGGAGGGACAGGACACAGTGAATGGCTTCCCACTGCCAGAGGGCAGGGATAGCTGGGATATTGGGAAGGAATTGTTCCCTGGGAGGGTGGGGAGGCCCTGGCCCAGGGAAGCTGTGGCTGCCCCTGGATCCCTGGCAGTGTCCAAGGCCAGGTTGGACACTGGGGCTTGGAGCAGCCTGGGACAGTGGAAGGTGTCCCTGCCATGGCAGGGGTGGCACTGGATGGGCTTTAAGGTCCCTTCCAACCCAAACCGTTCCATGATTCTGTGACTCTAAGATCTTGTTTTGTGTATCCTGGCTACCAGCCATGGTGCTGGACAAGGAAGTTCCTACACTTAAGGAAATGGTATGAAACAACTGTTTTCCATGATTATCCTGTACCTGCAGATGAACTTGAAGGAGGATCCTGACTAGTTGAAGGCAGATCAGACTCATCAGATGCTTGAACAGTCTCTTCTTCTTGCTGGCTATCGATTTCTAGACCTGCTTCTGAAGTAATGCTACAAGGGAAGGAGGGGGAGGAGAACAATGTTAGAGGATCTACATAGTTTCAAAAAGTTCAGGAAAAAAACCCGTCTTGGAACGTAAAGATTCAAAGAAAAACAAAAGTAAAATACAGCATAAAATTATAAACTATCCCCCTTTACATCCGTAATGGATTGCATCATAATACAAAATACAGCAATTATTACAAATATTAAAAGCTGTACTTGAAAAGCAGAAGAGGAAATAATTTGTCTACAAAATTCAGTAAGAATTGCTTATTCCACCCCCATGCTGCACCTTCTGTACATGCACTGTCTTAACTGGGTGACTTAATTACATTACATGTGCTTTGCATGAGGAGTGATTTGCTGTATTCCACAGGAATGCTTTAGCCTTCATTCTACAAACTCCAATCCTTCAACCTGTGCCTTTACGCTCAGTATTTGACTACTGCAGAGCCCCCTGCTTTCTTAAAAAGAACAGACTTTCTTTTCTTTTTTGTGACTTTTATATTAGCTTTGTTAAATCCCAAGGAACAAATCAGAAGAACTTTGGTTTTGGATGAAGACTGAGATTATGTTCCTTCACAGCATTACCAAATGCCGTGTGAGCTGCCCCTGGGTGACAATGACCATGCCAGAGGTGCCAGTGACCCGAAGCAGGGCTGCTTTACCCTTCAGACTCCGCCTCTGCAAAGACCTCGTCGGTGTCGTCGCCGGCGCCGGGCTCGGTGGTGGTGGACAGGCTGCCCGTGGAGGTGGTGACCATGGGCACCGACTGGGACGCGTGCTCCGAGGCGTCGGCCGAGGCGCTCTCCGTGAACACGGTCACTGCGGAGACACAGGCACCCCTCAGTGCCACCGCCCACTCAGCACAGGCAGCCTGGGACGCTGCTGAGGGAGCAGCAGCGCTGCACCAGCCACCAGCTCAGCGTTCGCTGCTTCAGCCTGCAAACCTCCTGCCACTCACCCGGTGCTGCCACTTGTAACGGTGTTGTGGGGACACTGCGACCGCCGGATTCCTCCTCGTGGGCAAGGAAGAGTGGAGTTTCGTACATGCCTAAACCTGCAACACAAAGTTCCAGTGACAATCAAAATCAGCAGCTAAAAAAGGACCAACTGCAGTCTTCACTCTGGACACTTGATGAAATCCAGCCACTTGTACTAAAGTAATTTTTCTTATTTTGTTTTGACTTACTGTCAGAGCTGATTATAATTTATCGGAAGGTAAAAACCTTGATGAAAATATTACCGCTTGTTTTTTTAACTTTCATCCTTGCCTTATGCCATTATTTTGCTGTGAGCTTTTTTTCAGAGGACAGCCTGTGCTCCATGCCAGCAGGGATGCAGGGAAAAGGGACAGATTCAGGCCAACAGCAAACACAACAACATCTCCTAGCAGGTAAGGATATAGCCCAAAGATTTCTTTGCATTTGCTGTTTTTCCCTTTTGTTTCACTACAGGGAAGCTACAACCAACAGTGAAATTGAAGTTAAAAACCATTCCTTCAATGTTTTATTTAATTTCAAAATCCTAACACAATTAGAAATGTAGCAGCTTGAAGAAAACATCTTTTCACTTTCTGGTATTCTCTCTCTGCTGACTATTATTTAAGAGTTGCAGGTTTCCCCACTTCAACAATTTCCTGAAGCAGAAATGTGCTTTGCTGACTGAATTATCCGTTTTTCACTCAAAGACCCATGGAAAAGAGAGCCCAGAAGTGGTTTACCTCCTTGTGATGCCAGCTGCCCGAGATCAGAGTGACTGGAGCTGGTTTGTGGCATATCTTCAGGGGGCCCGAATCTGAACCGAGGCACTCCAGCTACCTGGGGGGAACTGGCAAGACACAGACTTAAGGAATTCTGCAACTTCCCCAAAGATCAGGGCAGGGGAAGGACTTTCTGACCAAGAGAACAAATCATGCGTGAGACAAAATGAACCAACAGTGACCATAAAAATCAGCTGAGCTACTGCTAAATAAACAGCAATTAGCTTCTCAAATTGTTGGGAATGCACTCAAAATCAGTAGAACAGTCCTGAAGAGAGTATTCTTCACTTATCCATCCTGTGAATTCTCACAATTTTAAGTGGATTGCTGGACATGTCCAGAACATCCCAAAAGGGAAAATGGAGGTAACTTTTCCTACTTTTATTGGCAATATTAATGGGGTGGGAGGGAGAATGAGTAAGGAAATTAGACGAACCATTTTTTGTTTTAATCTCTTCTTAAATCACCAAGTTACAATACACTGGAGATCATGCTCTTCCTAATTTGCTGCTCAGTTATATGACACACAATTCAAACAATAATTACCTATCTGCACATGCAGTCATCTACCCTACCCCCTACCATGTTACTCAAATCACAAATTCATTTAATTTAAATTTAAATATATTTTCATTCCACTGAAAAATAGAAAGAAATGGAATAAAGAAAAGGCTTTTTTTTTTTTTTTTAACATCTACTTACTGAATAGCTTCTGCAAATCCATCTGTACGATGTGGTACTACAAGAGTTGGTGTGCTTGGAACTGTTCTGTCCTCATCATCAAAGAAGTGCTGCTGCTGGAAAAAAAGAGACTGATATGAGAGCCTACAATGTATTTCCAGTTCTTACCAGCTGACTTTAAGGTTGATTTTTCCACATAGTTCAGCAAAACAAAGACAGATTTAGCTCTAACAAAATTCTGGTTTAAATTCAGCCATCTAAAGGTGATACCTCACAAAAGGCACTTCAGTCTCTCTCTTTTCCCTCACTGAACCTGAATTTGTTCTGCCAAAACCAGCTGAATAAAGGGTTCAAAATTAGCTGATGGAGACAGCATAAATTAGCCTCATCCCTTTAGGATGAGGCTTAACTTAGTATTACTTTTTCCAGCAACATAGCCACTTTGACTGACTCTAAATAAAACCACCTTAGACAAAACCAATTCAGGCTCTTTTGAAGGTTTTCTAGTCTTTGCCTTCCATTACTACAGGAACTAACAGGAGCAGGATATTTTCTGCAAGACTACAGAAACCATGAACCCCTGAAGTCAGCAGCCAGGCTTCTTTAAAAAGCAAAACCAACCCCAAGAGCTAGGAATGCTCCCTCAAAGCAGGTCTTTAGTAGCAGACTTTGATACACTCACCATCCCACCTATCCCAGGGGTCAGCTGAAGGCCTCGCCCCACCGACTGTCTTCGAGTCATCTGGATTCTCTTCAGAGGAAGGAAAAGAGGGAAGCAGTGTGAATGTGGTCCTGGAATTCTATAAACTTGCAAGTGTGCAATCAGAGCCAAGGGAAACAGCTAAATGAGCAAGTACAGCAATTAGCATGGAATCACAGAGTATCCTGAGCTGGAAGAGACCCACCAGGATCATCCAGTCCCACCCCTGCACGTGGGACAGCCCCAAGAAACCCTAGAAGAGCCTGAGAGCATTGTCCAAATGCTCCTGGACCTCTGGCAGCCTTGGGACCATCTGGGGAGCCTGTTCAGTGTCTGACAGCCTCTGGGGGATGATGTGTAAATTCTGGGCAAGTGACAGCAACATTTTACTCAATTCTCTACTGAATACAGAAAACTTGCACACAGAAATATTGTGACCACAAGCCTCAGCACAAGTTAGTGGTAAAGGATCATTTCAGTCAGGATATTTTTGAAGAATTCCTGTTGTGATGTTTTAATTTACAAAACCTAGAGGTCTTCGACAAAGCATAATCACGGGCGTGAAAGGCTCAACTTGGAAAATCAATGGCAACATTCCTTTGCCCCATTACGTTGGGGTGGAGACTCATAAAAACCCTTCCAATCTGAGCTACAACCCAGTCAGGAAAAGCTTTTTTAGTGGAAATACCATCAGCCACTGCCTGACAGAGCACTGCCTGGTATGATAAGAATTCCAAGACAAAAAGCAGTAAGGCACTTGGGATGGATTTATATGCTCCCTGTCCAGCCATCATCTGCGGGATGACACACGCAGTCTCTTTGCTCAGCTACCATTTCCAGGACGCTGAACAACTGTTTGATTTACAGGAAACAATCCAGTAACTTTTTTCCAAGCGTTCTGAGGTGCTGGAGCTGGTTTGTACCTGCACTGGGGGCCCCAGCTCCTGGGGAGGGGCGTGGATGGTGAGCCGCGGGGGCAGAGGGTGCGGTGGCCTGCGCGGGGACTGCGGGGGCCGCGGGCCCTGGCGCTCGGATGCCGACGATGGCTGCTGCTCCCTCGGGCTCTCGTGGGGAAACGTGGACTCTGCAGCACTTGTGCTCCCTTCTCCTGCAACACAGACACACGGGGCAAACCCTAGGAACCAAGCTGAGAGCACAAAGGCAAATCTTCCAATTCTGCATTTACGCATTTATTCCTTTGCAAGCGTGGGGACAGCCCAGTATTGTTCTTTAAAATCACTTAAAGGGGACTTGTGCCAGCTGCAGCACCAGCACTGAAACAAAGTATTAATTATTCAGGTGCTGATTTAGAGACAGATTAATCCACTGAGCCATTAAATTTCCACAGCAACAACAGCCTGCAGGATTTTCAAAGGAATTCAGAATAAATCCAGAAAAGAACATTTCAAAAGAATCCACAGTGCAGGCTGAACTGGCCTTTAGTATTTCACATATAATTTTACCTTTAAGTGCAGATTTTAACACACAGAAAATAGCATCTACATTTCGCTCCCCCTATATGCAGAGACTGTGGAGAAACATGGAATAACTGTACCACTGTTTTGGGAATCTGCTGCCCTCTGGTTGCTTTCAGCTCCTCCCATGCTCTCCTCGGTCTCTGTTCCAGGATCTGTACCATCAGCACCCTAAAACCCCACATAAACAAGAGCATGACTAAACAAATCATAGGCTCGAAAGAGAACATAAAAGCAGTACAAATTCAGCAAGGAAACAAAGCCAAATATCTGACAAACTTAAAATATTTCTGTAGGTATCTACAGCATTAGGTAAACGTATACAAACTGTTTGAGATTTCAGAAGTTGTGAGTACCTGTGCATACACAAACCTGAACAATGCAGCCACCATCGTTTAATAATAACAGACAGTGAAATATGCAGCTCTTGAAAAGCCTCACCAGCTTTGAACTGCAGTATTTGCTGCTGGCTCCTGCACTTTGTATTTTCATTCAGCCCTCTTAAACATTCCAAGTCAATTTTTCTTGTGAAGACACCCATTATAAGAAATTACCATTACCTAGTAGCAGCCTCAGCTTTGGGGGATGAATTCATATCAGGATTTTCTCTTTCAAACATCCACATCTGTGCATTACAGCACTGATTTATTCCAAGAAATTTACCAGGCTATAAAAAATGGTACAAATCTCACCTCAGCATCATCCGCTTCATATCCATCATTGCCATCAGCACTACCAGTTCCTTCATTGCTGTCATCGCCTTCATCTCCCATCCCTGTGTCTTCATCGTCATCCTCGTCCTCCTCTTCCTCATCGTCATAATCCTGTGATGAGACAATAACAGAGCCTTAGGGAAGTGCAGAAAGGGGAGTGGAACAGGCTGGATGTGGTGCACAGATCAACATCCACCCAGACACTCCCTCTCTCCCTCTTCAACAGGACAAGGGTAGGAAAGCAGATGGAAAAGCCCGAGGGTTCAGATAAAGGAAGGCAAAAGAAAAAGTCAAGGTGAATTAGCAGGTGTCTTTAAAACACTACAAACTCAGGCAACATAAATACAGGTGCTTACACAGTCAAAAATATTCTGATTAAATTAGTCCTGCCTGGCGAGTTTTACATCTGATGAAAGACAAAAATCGAAGTGGTTCAACAATAAAGGAATTCCATGATATACGTACTTCCTGCTCTCCTTCATTTTCTTCATCATCATCATCTTCATCATCACTATCAATTACAATGACATCATCTCTCTTGGACTGGCCATCCTGAGATGAAGTGTTTTGCTGCTCTGACTGAAGGGATCCCAGATCTATTGGGATGGACTGGGAAGTCTCCTCGCTGTCCTCCATGGCAGCGTACTCCCCCTGTGTCACAGCCTGCCAAAGACCAGACGCAATCACCACGAGGACCAAATTTAAATGCACCACACACAACAGCAAGAGAACCAGACTCTGATGCGTACAGGACAAACAAACATTGCTGTTCCTCAAAAACCGACCAAGGGGAGGAGAGGACAGGAGGGAACGTGACAGGTGACTGTCAGTGACTGAACACTGCAAGTCCAACCTTTAAAACATTTTAAGTGGGAATGGGAAACCGGCAGGATTTCATTTGAGATTTCATTTCTAAAGATACTGAGAGTTTGGGGGGCAGATGGTTATTTCTGCTGAAGATTTTTGCTTTTCAGATATGCTTACTTCACCAATTGAGTCTTGTGAGTCTTGATTGTATGTCTGCGCCTCCACCTCTCCATCAGTGCTCTCTTCTGCGGTCACTTCCTCCTGGCAGAACAAACATTTTTCTCATTTAAAACACATCATTAGCCCTAAACATGTTCAAGATTTCTTTTACTTCTTTAATGAAAATCATCTTTTTCCACAAAGATTACGAACAACATTTTCTTCCCCTCCCTTGGCAATGCTTTTATTTGGCTTTTATCCCACTTCACTGCCCTGGAGAAATAGATCTTCCCCAGTCCACTGGAGCTCAGCATCCCTCAATCTTTTCAGGACCAAAAATGAACCATCAGTTTCCCATTCTACCTCCAGCCTCCCAGATAATTAAGTGATAATGTTCTTACACAATCCTGCCCTTTTCCCATTACGAACATCCAGCTGGCACAGAGTTAACGAAACCTCTTTGGCTTCCTTACCACTCTTCACGAGCTGCCTGCTGTGAGGCTCTGTCCCAGGTTCACCCCTTTTCCACAGCACATCCCAAATCCCTCACACCAACATTCACATCCATCTTGTGTGAGCTTTTCCAGCAACTCATCTTTGCTTCCCATCGCCTCAAGTACACTGTATTTGTGTCCAGAGTTACTGCAGACAGACCTTCCAAACCACACTGAAAGGAGTTTGAACTTCTTCCTCCTCAATACTAGGATAAGGCCCTCTCTCTTCCATCCCACAGGTTAAGATTTACATCATTCATTCTAACTGGTTTATCCTCTGCTTTCTAAGATACCCAAATATAATCGTTTCCTCCCCAATAGATTAGAAAGTCAATTAAGAATTAACTGAGTTGCTCTGAAGTCATGCATTTGCTCTTCCCATTAAAACCCTACAAAGGGACAGATTAAGCAGCAGCACTTTGTATTCTTGCAAACCTCAGGCCCAACTCTCTGCATGATTCTCAGTTTCTTTGAAGTAGGTGCATCCACTGTTTCCTCGGAGATCTGGTCTGAGTTCTCCACAGTGTTGTCCTCCTCTTCCTCTCGGGAGCGTTTGGACAGTGAGGAACTGGGGGTAGCTGAAACTTCAAAGACCTCTCAGTTACATTCAGAACACAACACACGGACAAACCAGAAATCAAAAGCTTTGGTATGTTCCTCTGGAAGATCACCTCCATTTCTGCACAATGAACACTGAGCTGTTCCCTAGGCAATGAAAACATCAACCCCTTCAGTTACAAGTCTTAAGCTCTCAGGCCTTTATTCACAACTTAACTGACTCTAAACATAAGCCTCGGAGTACAACTCAAATATTTCTTCCAACATCTTTGCTTTGGACAAGTACATCTAAAAGTTTTAACAGAGTATCAGCTGGAAAAAGAAAGCCCCAGCAGTTTGCAGAAATGTTTCTTAGGGGAACAAATGCTCTGTTTACACTGTGTAGGACAAACAGATGTACAATAGTGCATTACAGTGAGTAGCTTTAGAGTACTTCTCTGTATTTTAAATTCAAGCTGAAGTAGCTTACTCATGGCTCCTAAAATTAACCTTGCTCACAGTGCCACGGAAACAGAACCTGCAAGGTTTAATGCATTGAACTCCAAAGCTGCCCTGAATAAATAAACACTAAGTTTTATTTTCTGCCTTAAGGAATGCAGCGCCAACAGCGTTTCAGAGGCACCATTTCTGACGGTTCCAGAAAGAAGCCTAACTTCAGAGCTTCTTAAAATGTGCACTAAACTAAGGGAGGGGAAGAAGACCCAGACTGAAGTGAGGCTGGTTTGCCAAGGGCCCAACTGGCGCCACTTACAAGGAACAATTGAGCAAGGCAGGCCTACAAAATGACACCAACCTGTGCCAAACACGGCTGTGGAGGTGGAGGGCCTCTCTATCTGGGAGCTCTGCACCACCTCCACGATGGCAGGGGCTGGCTCCTGGGCTGCAGGCTCGATCTGGGCGTGGCTTTGCTGGGTGGGCTGCACGAAGGCAGTGGCCTGTGTCTGCTGCTGCACAGTCAGGATGGGCTGGGCCAGCGAGGTCTGCACGTTGGGGCTGGTGGAGCGCACGGAGCCGCTGGCGCTGCCGAACACCGGCACGTGCTCCACGGGGCCTTCCGACTGCATGGCTGCAAGGCAAACACAGCAGGCAGGGCTTCACTCAGCAGCACAGCTCACACTCTCCCCCTCAGGTTGCCCTGGACAGGCACAGGCAGAGCTTTGCAGATGAAGTAATGCTATGCACATCTCCAGCTGGGGAGCCATCAACTTCGCTGCTGTGGCAATGGAAGTGCAACACCTCAAGAGATGCAGGGACTGTGACACTGTCTGAGGCCCTTCCCAGCTGACAACCACCACCGTTTCAAGGCAAAAGTAGCACCTTTGAGCACTGAGGATCCTCATACTGCACTAAAAAGCTCACCTTCCTGAGTCTCCACCTGTGTTGTTGGCATAACTGTGGCTGTTGGGGTGGTGGTGGGATTGGTGACTGTGGCAGGAGTCACCATGGGACGGATGCTGGCTCTTGGAGTAGACTTATTCCCAGCTATTGCAGCAGCAGTCACTTTGCTGGGAGTCGACACAACAGGAGTTGGTTTAATGTTTGCTGTTGGGGGATCTGAAGTGCTGGCACTGAAAAACAGGAGATTGGTTTCATTGTGGTCCGGAAGGCAGATTTTAAAAATAAACAAATATATTCTCACAGACAGAAACACTATTTTAGAAAGCTTTTAGATTTAAAAGCCTGACAACAGCATAAGGATTTGTCTTCCAAACTTCTCACAGCTGAAAGAAGAGAGGCACACTATGCCATCAGTACATTTTATCCAGCTTGGAGGACTGACAGGTTTCTTCCAAGGTAATCAAGTAGGAATCTAGTAACAGATCAAAATGCTCATACTGTTGCCTGTGCTGGGACTTTATTACAGCAAATAACATACTTTACATCAAAACTGATTCACTCAATACAGAGCAACATCCTCTCTTGGCCGAGACAAGGGGAGACAATTTTAGGAGGCATTTTGAAAGCTGAGAGGGAGTTTATTATCCCAACTCAGTAGTACAGCAGTATTTCCCATTTCAGAGATTAGGCACTGGACTACCTTATCCGTCATTAGAGTTATCTGTTTCTCATTCTTGCACAAGGAAGATCCTCCCCAAACCAAAAACGTTAAAGCAACAATCAAAACTACACAACTTCTAGAATCCTGAAGTCTGGAAACATTTTTAAAAATCTTCCATGTTTCCCAGCTAGCATGTTCCTGGTGGTCAATGTGACAATTTACAGCTTAAAAGCTCTACTGATCAGATGTAGCTCAGAAAAGAGGAGGAACACGTTATGTCCATCAGTATCTTCACAGCTGCTTAAGAAGAATTATGAAAAGCCAGTGGTTTGCTAAAAAGACAAGCAACTACATAAAGATAAACCCAGGAAGTATCAACCACAGAAACTCTGCAAACCCCTTGAACTCACATTCCTCTTTCACCTGAAGCTGGAGTAGACTTGAGTGAGATTTGTCTCTGCTGTTCTGGGACCTGTTAGGTAAGAAACAGAAATATCATGTCATGTACACATGAAACAAAGCAGGCAGCTTGGAAAACACTTTCGCAGCAGATCTCTCAGCTAACAAGTCTGTGAGAGAAATGTCTGCTGCATCTTTACCTGGTCAGACTCTGTAGTTATTGCAAATCCTCCAAACCAAATCATACCAGCCACATGAAAGCTGGAAACCGATTTGGTAATTGCTCAGGTATTTTCTGAAGCTTTGAGACACAAGCCCATGATACTGAATGCATGAAGAAAATACAGGAACAGAGAGCAGAGTGTGAACAGCTCCTTGGCTGACTCACAGTGAATGGCAGAACTGTCCGCCTGTTTGCACTGGGAATTCTGAGACTGGGGCAGGAAATCACTTTTAAATCAAGTTCTGAATCCTTACTGACCCCAACCTGTGTATTTCCAAGAGCAGGGCATGGTGGCACCTCCAGGCTGGGCAGTGGTGGCCTGGCAGGATTTTTTGGTCCGTTTTGTACCTTGTTTGTGGACTCCGGGGGCTCGTCCCGCTGCTCGTGGTGCCGCTCCTGCTGCTCCCGGAGCTCCCTCTCCAGGCGGCAGATCCGCCCCTCGTACTGGGACTTCAGGGCGCTCATCCGCACCTCCAGCTCCGTCTTCTGCTCCTCCAGGGAGCTGCTCTTCTGCTTCCACTCCTCATTCTCCTTTGTCAGCTGCTCCTTCGTACCTGGTGGAACAGGAAAGGGTTCAGCCGCGCTGAATCTGCACATGGAACGCCTGGGGTGTTTTACCAGGTCACTCAAATCCTAAAAATATTCAGCTATCAAAGGAACTCTGGGAGGCACTTATGCCATTTTTCTCTTTAATTACAATTGAATAAAAAGAAACTAAAGATAGAAAAATATGTAATAAATACAGATAAACAAAAAACTGAAAGAAGTAGTACCAAAAGAACAAGATGTCTCCAGCAAGCTCTTACACCATCATTCCTCTCAGTGACATTTACAGAGGAGACAATGTGTTTTGCACCTGTACATTTAGGGAACAGAGAATTACCAGAGTTGTTAGTAGGGCCAATCTGCTCCAGTCAACAGAAGGATGAAAAATGGGGGCTATCATGTTGGCTGGCCAAAAGTAAGCAAAACTTTTTCTACCTCCAGTGTACAGCTAGTTATGTACTTCTGTCATCTCCCGGAGGAATTAAATTTTAAGCTTTAGAACAATTCCTGTAACCTCTAATCTAGAAAACACTTTACAGTAAAATATGATGCAGGCCGTATTCTTCAAGCGTCCTGTCTAGAGGTTTTTCCATAGGAATAATCAAAAATCCCTAAGGACAGAAAAAAATAATTACAATACCAGCTAACTGTGCAATTTTCTGCTTGGCTGCAAGCAAGGTCTTCCTCGTTTTCTCTTCCTTCTCGGTGATCTGTTGCCTGAGCTGTTCTTCCTGCGTGGTCTTCTCTTGTAGATCTTGATGGAAACGGGCCAGTTCTGACTGCAGCTGCATTATCTGCTCCTGGAGATTTCTAAGTTCAGTTTCCTTCTCTGTTATAGTCTAGGGAGAGAGAGATTGTAAATGTTAGCCACAACCACCTACACTGGCAAATACAGAGCCCAACAAGCTCCAGGGACCTGGCATCAGCTGGCCACCGGATTAAGGTTAAACGGCTTCTAATCAACAACAGGAGCCCAGCCCTCTCTGAATGCAAGAGCTGGACAACAGCATTCTCTTTCCCACTTACTCCAAGAAATAATCTGAGACACACCAGACACAGGATTTAAAGCAGGTTTAAGGTCCCTCTTTCCCAAGAAAGCAGAGGCACAATAGGTCACTTCACGTGTTTCTGCGCACGCTCATTAAAACACCCTCACGTTCTTCCCCATTACACATTTAGTATTGCAGTGGAGAACAGTACTCTGAAATTACTCACTGTTCTCACCTTTTGTAAGCTTTCAACCTGAGTCTCCAAATTCTTTGTCTTCACTTCAGCTTGACTGAGAGTGTCTTTTAGCTCTTGTACTTCCTGGGCAGAAACTTGGTCTTCTTGTTGTTCTGCCAAAGGCTGAGTTGAGGCCTCAGCAACCATCTGAAAGGCATCAAGGGGTACCAGGCTGAATGGGACTATCTGATCACAATGTCATTATTTCCACACGATGCTTTTGTGTGCCAAGTGATCAGTTTAAAAGTTCTGGGCAAACCCCAGGAACTCTAAGGAATGCTCCAGTGCAATTCTATCTACCTTGTCATGCTGTGCTTTCAGCTCCTCATACTGAGTCTTGTACCTGCGACCAATTTTCTTGACCTGTGTTATAGTTTTCACTTTCTCCTGTATGTCGGCCACTTTAGCATCCAGTTCTTTTTGCAAAGTGTCCTTTTCTGTTCTTATTTTAGTTACTTCATCCTTCAGGCTCTGAACGAGATTCTGGCTTGTAGTTATGGATGCATTAGTTCTGAATGAGAAGAGATCAGAGGGAGATACAAATGAGATGCTTCAAAGCATACATACATTTCAGAGTTACTTATTTATGCAGTATCACAGGCATTGTCTGGAGTGGATTACGTTTTCCAGGATTTTGCAATCCAGAATAGAAATTAATCTACAATACATTAGTTTGGAGTAAGTTCAGCTAAAGGACAGCTTGCAAAGCAGCTCTCTCTTCATTTACCCGCTTGTTATCAAGCTACAGAGAGAAAATGCCAAAGGTTTCACAGTTACATGGAAAATACACTTCCGGCTATACAGCTATAATTATAGAGTATTTTGCTTGACGTAAAACCTTTTACAAATTGACTGATACCACACCTGGCTACTTCTGCTTTAAGCCTGCCTGTTTCTTCACTCATCTGTTGGACACGCTTGGCATTCGCCTCCTTCTCGGAGAGCAGCTTCCGATACTCTTCGAGATCGGTGTCCTTCTGCTGGCTCAGCAAGTGCTGAAAGGGGGAGAAAACAGTGGGCACTTCTGTAAGATAATTACACACTTATAGCCAGGAAATCTCTTTGAATTAGATGCATTTGGATATGGAATAGCCAACTTTGAACAATGCTTTATAATTCAAATACATTTCTTAGTTTTTTGTTCTTCTAAGAAAACTCAGAACTTTTCTTTTAATTGTTTGATTGGTGGGGTTTTTCTCCTGCACCATATCCTTTGAAAGGATGCATTCCCCCACCTGAGTCCGGGCTTTCCAGCGTTTAACATCCTCTTCCAAAAGCTTTTTCTCTGCCTGCAGCATCCCACTCTTCTCACTGAGCTCAGCATTCGACTCTTGCAGGGGCAGGATGTCTGCCTCGAGCTTGCGTACCTGAGAAAGCACAGGAAGGGGTTAAACTCTGCATCTGAACAGTAGGAAGGATTCCCTCAGCAAAAAGTCACGACAGAGCTTCTTTCCCAACTCTCTGCCTTCCAGTGGCCAGCTGGAGGAAGAGAAAAGGATGAGGACAAGAGCAGGGGATGACCTTACAGAGAAAAGAAATATTGGTACAAATTTCCCATCTTAGATCCTCACTCATTGTACTTGGGTAAAGAAAAGAGCTTATTAATCATGTTGAAATCCAATACACTGGATTCCATTAAAATAAGCACTAGCTCCCTTTTAAACTCTTAATAAAGCTGTGGTCTGTTTTGTACGTATTCTTGTGCCATTTTTAATTTAGTTGCTGATAATAGCCTTGTTCCCACTATACCTCTAGCCAAGGATAAACACCGACTTTCAGGTTCATCTAAATGGAGCTGAAATTCAAGCTTTCCCATGTTGTAGATGGACCAAAGTCTTTTAAAATGGAAAGTTTCCTCATTAGTGCATGCCTTCAAGGAATAATAGTAATTTAAATAATGTACTTATTGTAATTTTCAGTGCTATATCCAGACACTAACTCATGCACTGAATATCTGAAAGGTTTACATGAAGCTCAGTACTAACCTTTGCTTGTATCTGCTGTAGCTCTTGCTCCAGCCTCTCCTTCTCCTCCCTCAACATCTTGTTGGTTTCAATGAGTATGTTCATGGTCTCAGTCTTCTTCATTAATTCTTCATGCTGCGCTATGGTTTTGGCTGTTACCTTTGGGAAGATTGAACTCAGTCATTTGTTTTGCTTGCACATGCACATATACTCCACCTGGATCTGGCATAGCACCACCCTGGAAAGCTATCATAGCTTTCATTGTCTCACATGTACAGTCAAAACAAGGAAATATCGGTTAAGAAGTGGGAGATGGAAAAAAAAGAAGATAAATTATCTTTATTTTCCCTATTTTTGAGATTTTGGAATTGCCACATGCCCTCACAAGCCTCAGAACAACACACTCCATTTGATTATGAGCAATCCCAGTTAAAAAAATCCCAAATTGTTTCAAAACTTCATTTCGGGGCACAGGCAGCCCCAGAACAGCCCTGTTCTCATTGAAATCCCAAGCACTAAGCCTCAGCCATACCTGCACCTTCTCCCTCTCAGCATTGAGGCTGTCCTGCAGCTCCTGGAGCTCCCTCTCCAGGTGCTCCACTCTCTGGCGGTACCGCAGGCTCTCCACCTGCGCCACCTCGAACCGCGTCTCCGCAATCTCCTTCTCGCGACGGATGAACCTGCAGGGAGGAGTTCAGCACCACATCACACCAGGGCAATGTTCTCATGTGGCACAACCGCGTCCTGCCTCGCAAAAAAGCACTTAATTTTTAACATTAGCCTTCAGGTACAACGTAATACTGAACCATTTCAATTCACAACTGATTTATAACCCCCAGGAGAAGGAACCCAGAGCTAAGGTTACCTCAGAATTTCCAAGATTTGTTCCTGGGATTTGCCTTCCTCGCTAAGAGAAACATTTGTTGCAGCAGGGATGGCTTCTTTCATGGAAGTCACCATCTTATTGCTCATGCTCTCCAGCTGCTCATGCAACAATCGGTTTTGTTTCTCCAGATCCTCACAGCGGGATGCAAGTTTTGAAGCTTCATCCTACAACAAAATCATTCACTGACTGTGATTTCTGAGGCTGAATTTCTGCTACCTGAAAAAAACCCACTGAAACAACAGATCCCATCACACCTTGATCATTCTCTCTCTCTCTTCCCAGGAGGCTTTGGATTCCAACAGCTCAGACTCCGCTTTCTGAGTGGCCTCCTCCAGCTGCTGCCTCACCGCTGCGTTCTTGGCCACTTGTTCTTTGATGGCCTGCAGGGCCTCCACATCAGCTGCGTGAAGCATCAGCTCCCGCTCGTATTTGTTCTGAGCTTCAGAAGCCATCATTGCCTGCGCAAAAAGAGAAAAAATAAACTCTGCTACCCTTACGTTGTATGCTGGACTTGTACAAAGAGACAAAATCAGTGAGCACAAAGCGAAAGGAAAACCACTGCTCAAACCCTCTGCTGTTCTCAAATACATGAAACATGGAGTGCCCGTCTGTGATGTTTGGGGTTGGATTAAACAACAGCCACAAGTTTTCCAACATCCTTGACACCAATTATTCTGGAATTGACACCAATTATTCTGGAATTGTCATCTGCAGAAAAGTAGATTCCCTATAAAAAGTAGTTGGCAACAAGACAATCTTATCAGCTGCTGCTAAATATCACAATGCCCCCCAGTTTTAAAAGATGACAATCATGTTTTGGGTTAGAAAAATACTTTCCCCATTGTCTTGTTGGGAGAAGAGTTCAATGTTCTTTTCAGCTCCCTTCCCAGGAGATGGAGACAGCAATTCATTAAAAGCAGTTAATTACATTCCCAAATGAATCTTTTTACATTATGAAGCAGACCTTAGAAACAGAAATCTATTGCATTCAGTAAGCAACTGCTCCCAAAAGAGAATGGGCTCCCCCAGCACATTTCCTGCCTCCAGCAGCCCCTGAGTAGCAGTTCGGTTTTGAGTTCAACTGAAAGGTGACATGAACTTGACCATTCCTGGCTAGAACAGGCAAACATCACAAACGTACTTGCTCCTGGCAGTCCCTCCTGGCCTGTTGTTCATTATTCAGAGCTGTGCTGGCTCTCTGAAGAGCTTCCTGAACTTCTGACTGCACAGCTGACAGACTCTTCTTCAGCTCTGACAGCTGCAGTGACAGGGGAACAACAAAAACAGAGTAAGAACAAACCCAAGACTAAGTGGCAAAGTATCTGGCAGAGTAATGAACAGTCATTCATAATGAAGGGTGATTATTTTATTATTTATAGATTAAAATATACTTTCTATATTTTGACTTATTAATGTACAGAGCTCTTTCCTGGTAAAAATCTCATCCTTTACTTTCAGACTCCTGGGCCTACAGTAATTCTAGTTGCAGTCATCTTGTTTCCTCCTGAAACCTCTCGCAAAGGCTGTTACTTGTGTTTTCCTGCTCAAAGCTCAGGCAGAGAGTGACAGCTTTAAACACACCATCACTCCACTGCAGTGACACAGCTGGTGCACTGCTCATGTCTGGAAACTCTCCCAAAGTCTCTGTGTACACACTAAAAGATCAGGGCACTCCCACACTGTGAAACGCAGCTGCAGCCGAGGAAGTGGTGTAAAAGCCACTCCTGGGCACCCTCAGCAGGGTGCTCCAAGGGAGGGCGTGTTCAGGCCATACCTGCTGCTCCATGTTCTCCACAGCTTTGCGCTTCTCCTCCTGCAGCTCTTGTTTTTCTTTTTCTGACTCCATCAACTTCTTTTCCAGCTGTGCCTGATACTCTGAAGACTCCTTCAGACGAGCTTCAACTGTTGTACGAACTTCCTCTGTCACCTTCATTAAAATCCATCATGAGATCCGTTTTTACCCCATTAAATACATTATTCTGATACGAAACTGGAATTTGTTTAACAATTTAAACCCAGAATCAGTATTCTCAGCATCTAATTTAGAACAACAGCACTGAAAATGTGGAGTATCACAAAGAGCAATGGATTTTTGCTCTAACGAACAATGGTAATTAACTACTCACTTGTTTTTCCTTATTGAGGGATTCCTCCAGGCTAAGAACCATGGCCCTGTACTGCTCCACGTTACTGGAACTAGTCTTGAGCCTCTCTCTCAAGTCATTAACTTGTTCCTCAGCTTGTCTCAGCCGACTTACAAGATCATCCATATCTTCATTTGTACTAGGCTGACCTGCAGTATTAGAACACATTCATTAGCTGACATTTAATTCTGTTTTTAAACCACTGCTCTCTCGAAAACTGAAGTAATTTTAGGATAGCAACATGGAAAACACAATTACTTTCACAAAGCTTCCCCAAATAAAACTGTCACCCCTCTCCAAATAAGGGCTTACAATAAGCACTGTTGACTATTCAAAACGATGTAATGTAATATATTTAAGCTCTTTCAAATAAAAATAAAAGGGATCCTTTAAGAAGTTTTGCTTTATTTTTTCCCCCTTCTCAAAGACCGTTTGGATGTGAATTTTACATTAACAAATCATCCTGGTTATCATTTGTCTGAACAAGTGATTGCAGTAACAAAGGGGTTTATTATTCAGTATGCTGTTCTCCTAATTCTAAATTATTACGGACTGTGAATTTTACCATTCTGCAGATAGAAATGTTTAACCAAAGCGAAATTATCTGGAGAAGATTTTACCTTTCCCTGGAGGCCTCTGTGAGGACTGGGATGTGAGCTGAGCCTCAGTGTTGTTCAGCTGCTGTTTGAGCACGGCACTTTCCTTCTGGGCGTTCTTCAGGAGCTCCTTGGTGTTCGTGTGCCGGTTGGTCTCCGTCTCCAGCTGCCTCTTCAGGTCCAGGATATGAACCTGCAAGCACAAGGCTCTCGCAATTTTTCCCGAATGGCACAGAGGCCAAGTGTGGTTCTCAATGTCAGGTGTGGGGAAGAGCGCACTGGCACTCTGGCAGAAGCACGTGCGGTTTTATTTCCCTCCAAAGAGGTTCAGCACATTGACACTCACCTCCTGATTCTTGGTAAGGGAATGTCTTTGCTCCACCTCACTTTCCAGTTTCTTCTTCAGCTGAGATATCTCACGCTCCAGCTTTTCTATCTGATTATTGAGTCTCTGCTTTGTTTCTGTCTCAGATCTCTCCAGTATTCCCTGAAAAAAAAAGGGCACAATCCACTTGGTTTACAACACACCTCCGTTTTCTTCTGAATTACTGCAGCACTTCATACAAAGTTGTCGTGACACTTCTCCCATCCAAAAAATAATTAAGTAACAGGTTGATACAGAAAATGATGAAAAGTAGCACTTACAATGTTTGACTTAGCTTTGAAAGATTTTTTAAAATAATGTTGACACAATAAATATTATTAGAAGAAAATCTATTATCCCTGCAGTCTAATGCCATGGATTAAAAAACCTCCAAAAGATCTACTAGAGAAATATAATTCAGTCAAATGATAAAATGTACATCCTTAAATACACACCAAGTGTCAATATACCTTATAATAAATTATATAAATATATAGAGATAAACATAACTTAACAGCAAAGTAAACTACCAAGGCAGGCACTGGTGAATTTTGCTGTCATAAAAATTAACATTACAAATTTTTTCCTTTCATTTTTTTTCGTGCATTTTGTTTCCATTTCATTGTGAAAACCCTTCTCATCAACTCACAATTCTCAGGGCTTCACCTAGGTAAATAACAGAGCATCGTCATGTAGGACAGGAACCCAAACTTGCTGAAAGAAGTTCCTCAAGAATTTTACGTTGTGCTGATTTGTGTCCACACAAAAATCCACGTCAAGCCCCAATCCCGTGACTGTTTTATTTCATTTCCATGGGTATTTATCGAAAAAGCTGACAGACAGATCCAACCTGGGCATAAGAATAGCACCACACACCTGAATTGTTCTCAAATTGGTGAGCAGCAGGTTCTGTCCTCTCTGTTCAACCAGCAGAGAGTCACGCTGCTGTGTCAGGCGCACATCTGACATCTTCAGGATATCCTTCTCTTTTTTCAAGTTCTCTGCTCTCACCTTTAAGACAGCAAATAATAAGGACTTTGTTGCCAATCCCAAATCCATCCATTAAATTCAGTAGTATTTTAAAATCCATATGAATTAAACCAAGGACAGTAAGAACAGAACTGTCTGGGCATTCTGCCTTCCCCACAAACTGAAACACCTTGGAATGTTCTTATGTGTCCACTCTTCACTTGAGGCATTTCAGGATAATCATAAGGAAAACTCTTGTGCTACCCTGGAATATCCTGCAGTGCCACACGCTGTTACTGACCTCTGCCACTGCCAGTTTCTCATTAGCTCCCCTCAGGTCCTGAGTCATGGTGTTAATGATCTGCTCCTGCTTCTGCGTGGTGGCTGTGAGCTTCTGAGTTCTCTCGTGCAGGGAGGTGATTTCCCGGCGATAGCCTTCCACGTTATCCTGCAGCATCTCGTACCTTCCAGGGAACACAGCAAAGCAAGGCTGCCACGCTGCACTGCTCAGCCCAGCAGGGCCATGCACACAGCTCTGTGCTTCACGGGTTTATGCTGCAGTTCCCCCACGTGTGCCTCACTCAACCTCAGCTTCTGCTCCTGATCCCACCTGCACTATTTCCTTCACGTTCTTACGCAGAATAGACAATACTAATGTTTAACTGAGCAAACAGTATCAAGCTGCCAGGGAACATGCGAGGCAATCATAATAAATAGCTGAATTACCTTTTGGAGGCAAATTCCAGCTGTGTGGATATCTTGGCATTTTGTGACCTCAGGTCTGTGACCTGCTCCTGAAGCTTTTCATTCTGTTCATTCAGCAGCTTGTCATTCTCTGCTTTTTCTTTTTTATAGTTCTCAAAAACTTCCTGCAACTGCAACAAAGAACAGACATAAAAGTGCTTACCAAGTGGAAAAAAGAGACAGGGACAGCTTTGTCCTGTGTCTGCTGAAAAGTGTACCTGTTTAAGAGCAGCCTTGGCCTCCACAGTCTCCATGGACTCACTCATGGACACTGGAGCAGGAGTTGCCATGGACTGAGGTAAATTCGGGCGCTTTGGGGTGGATGTAAGATAGACGTCCTCTGGCAACATAGCTGAAGCTACAGAAAGGTAGAGGGAGTTTTAGAGCAACATCTCTGCTTGCCCAAGAAGACCACACAGCCCCTGCAGCCTGGGTACCTTGCAGAGGAATGATGGCGCCCGTGGTCTGGGTGAGCAGGATGCGGAACATGTCCCGCTGGCGGATGATGGACTCCACGAGCTGCAGCTGGTGCTGCCGCGACTCCCGCAGCTGCTGCAGCTCACTGACAGCCTCATCCAGCTGGCTCTGGAGCTCTGAGATCCTGAAACAACAGCAGCTGCCTTCAGCAACTTCACAGAGAGGCATCTCCAGGTGTTCTGGGCATCTTCCTTCTAGGAAGACGTCGAGGGGCTGGAGCGTGTCCAGGGAAGGGAACAGCGCTGGGAAGGGGCTGGAGCCCCAGGTGCAGCTGAGGGAGCTGGGAAAGGGCTCAGGCTGGAGCAAAGGAGGCTCAGGGGGAACCTTGTGGCTCTGCACAGCTCCTGACAGGAGGGGGCAGCCGGGGGGGTCGGGCTGTGCTCCCAGGGAACAGGGACAGGAGGAGAGGGAACGGCCTCAGGCTGGGCCAGGGCAGGCTCAGGGTGGACAGCAGCAGGAATTTCTCCATGGAAAGGGCGGCCAGGCCTTGGCAGGGGCTGCCCAGGGAGGTTTGGAGTGCCCATCCCTGCAGGTGTCCAAGGAAGGCCTGGATGAGGCACTCAGAGCTCTGGGCTGGGGACAAGGTGGGCATCGGGCACAGCTTGGACTCGGTGATCCTGGACATCTTTCCCAACCTCAATGGTTCTATGAACCTGTGACAGAATCCTGCAAAGTTCTAGGAACACAGGCCTTTGGACTGCCATTTGGAGATGAAAAAGAAGGAGGCCTCTTCTATGAACAGCAGAATTCTACTCGTGAGTAACTTCACAGAAGTCAGCAGCATGAGCAAAGAGTCAGGCTAAGAACCTTTCACACAGAATCCCATTACCTGTGGCCTTTACAGTTAGTGAATTAGATATGCACACATGCAGTTTTTTGCTCAGCTATCAGGAATGAAAACTTATCTTTTTGAAAAACAGCCTTGTTGTATGAAACCACAGTCACCAGAAAACCAAGAATTATTTTTACTTCAGATTTTGATGAAAGGATCTATTATTAGATATGCAACTATAAAGTCATCTTGATCTAAACCTGAAGGCAACGTAGCTTAGTAAGAACTTGCTTTTATGAGTTACATAGCTGCTGAATGCAATTAATAACAATCCGAAGTAAAAAACTGAAAAATGCTTGAATGAATGCCTGTTACTACTTAGTACAAAGTTAATGAAAAGGAAGAGGTGACTTACTTAGATGATGTTGTTTCTTGCTCCTCTTTTTCTCTTGCCTCTCCCAGCTCCCGAAGAGCCACCAGGAGACGCTGATTCTGCTGCTGAAGCTCTTGGATATTTCTGTAGGAGACCAGGTGCTGCGTGATGACTTCAGAAGAGCTGCTGATGTCAGCAGAGCTCACAGCTTCGTCACGGATCACGTGGTTGCCTCTGGCTTCCTCCAGTTCCATTAACAGCACACAGATCTGAAAGAGAACAGACCGCGTGTAAGGCTTGCACAGACTCCAAGGTCTGCTCTGAAAAACAACATATTAGACAGAAAAGACTTGGAAATTAAGGTGTTTTCCCTACAATGTACCGTTACAATCAATAAATCCTCGTAAGACAATTACATGACAGAGAAAACAGCTTGACAAAAAGCTATTTTATAAAGATCAGGAGTGCATAAACTGTTCAGTTCTGTGAACAGATCCCAGGACAGTCCAATCTAACAAAGAAATGATGGAGATGAGTTTTGCATGCCAGATGTTTAACAACATTATCCTAAAGCAGCATCACGTCTATCCAGCTACACTCACTCCACTTTAGCAAGCAGCAGTACCATGCTGGCCTGAGGAGAAGCCTTAACATCACCCAGTCTCTTAGGAGAGCCAAAGCCTCCAAGGCTGTGGCCAAACAACTTCCAAGGAAACATCAGCAGTGCAGCAGCACATGAATAACCCCATTGCAAAGAGCACGTTTGAGCACAGCAATGCTTCCTCTACCTGCTGGGAGAGATCCTTCACTCGCACTTCCAGTCTCTGGCTCTCCCTCTCAAAGAAGGAGGCGTGTTTGTTGGCTTGGTCGGCGCTGTCCTGCAGGCGATGGATCTCCTGCAAGCACAGCAACAGGAGCAGACATCACACCTCAGCTGGACACATTCCTTCCCTGAGAGATAACAGCACGTGCAGGCACGCCTGGGCAACCAACTGCTCCTCAAAGTTATGCTCCCAAGGTTAAACTCCAGGTGTTCCAGGGTCAAAAGCCTCGTTCTTTCGAGCTGTTTTGGTATATGCTTTAAAACTAGTGGGAGGGGAGCACTGAAGTCCAGTTTTACGCCAAATAAACACTAAACTTTGTTGACTCTCTCAGAAAATCAGAGATTGTAAATCACCGCTATAAAAAACTAGGAAATGCGTTGGTTCTGTAAAACACTTTGTACAGTTCCAGAAATAATAAGACAGAAAGTCCAACACGTTTTTCCCCATAATAAAAGTTGACTGAAAGATCCGTTTCACACATTTACGACAGCAATCAGGTTTAAAGAACTGAAAATTCATGTTTTTCCACAGTTTTACATGCTCTTTTATTTTATACTGACCTTCATTGCTTGTTCCAGCTTTGCAGACAGACTCGCAACAGCTTTTTGGGAACGCTCAAATTCTTCCCGCTGACGTTTTAAGATTGGGGCTTTGGCTTCTACTTCCTGCACTATTTCATCCAAATATTTATTGATTCTCTTATTCTCCAGCTTCTCCATATGCAGCTGATCCTGAGTTTCTACATAGGCATTGTACAGCTGCAACAAAAAGGTTTTTTTGTTTGTTTTTACTACATCTGCACAGATCTCTTAAAAAAGAACCACTGGTAATTCTGTAATTCATACCTTAAGGCACTACAGTATTATACAACTCTAAACTAGCTAATTCAGAGAAACAAGCTGGACTTTTAAAACATGGTTTTAGGACTCATACCACAGCCAAGAAGCTATACCTATTAATTTTAAACCAGCAAACTTTATAGCGCAACTGTCTGCAAAAAAAGAATTCTACGTAGAAGGCACAAATCTTAAGTAAGTTTAAGACAACAGAAGTACCACAGCATAAAGAAATTTAATGGCTGGACAAAACAATCAGTAACAAACAATGACAATACCAATTGCATAAACAGAAGTGAAAAACCCTAGAATTTGTAAGACCTATCGCTGTGTTAATTATTTTTGCAAGTGTAGGTCAAAAGCACAGCAGTACAGATTAAAAAATTATGTAGATAAGCCAAAAAGTGCTGCACCTGTCAAAAATGCATATAGAAAGTAAGCTTATATTGACAAAACCCATGTATTTCTGAATTTGATCTACTCAAGAAAATCTGTAAGGTATGTTGAAAAAAATCCCAGTAACTGAGCAAGTGAGGAGAAGATTTCCTTGCCTTCATCAGGGGTGACCCCAAGCCCAAAGAGCGCCCCAAGCCTGCACCTTTCCATTCTCAGTGGCACTGATGGCAACCCAGGGGCTTTGCTGCTGGAGAGCTTGTGCTCACTCACCTCAGTTAACTTCATGCCAGGCTTGACCACTTTGGCCACAGCTGCAGCAGTGGGAGACATGGCTGCCAGCTCCTCCTCGGACAGGATGGCTCCTGGAGACACGAGCCCACAATTACCACCAGAAAACCGCAACGATCCCCACCAGAAACACTCTTAAATATCACAGCTGACTGGATTTATTTGGACTGCTGAAAAGCTGTTGCTATTAGGCCTCCTAAAATTAAGGTAATTTCAGGACACGAGCAGTTGAAATAGCTGGAGCAAGGCTAAACCTCAGAGGTTTGGAGCAGCAGAGCACAGGTTTATTTTCAATAAATTAACACAGGGATAGAGCAAATGTACTCCAAGCCTGTGCTCCTTCCCACTCTCTACCCTTTAGAAACTATGGATATGTGGCAAACAACAAAAAAGACAGGACTAGAACAGCGAATACTGAGCAAGATCTAACGTTAAACAGAAATTTAAGGACAGAGATTTGTTTTCTGCTGTCTTTATTTTTGAAGAGGGAAATAGGAACAGTTTATCATCTCCACTTCCCTCTCCAGAAAACTACCAAAAGCACGATGATTCAGCCTTGAAGAACAGTTTGCTCTCCCTTTTCTTTGAAAACATAGCAGGTTCACAAAGCAACTCCAAAACCACTACGATCAAAATGCACTTTCTGCTGAGGGAAGCACAGCTGTATACATACATAAACGTGTGGGTATATATGAAAAAGTTTCTAAAATAAATGGTGAGAAATGCCAAAGATGCTATTAGAATAATGCAGTTAGTTCTTACAGAAATTCAGCACAACATTCCCTTGAAAAGTGACAAAAGCCCAAGGGTTTCTGTATTCCAGCTTATCCCACCTTTGCGCTTCGTAGCCGACAGTAAATCATTGGCATTCTCCAGCTCCTTCTCCAGCTTACTGATCTTCTCTCTCAGCTCCTTCTCCATCACAGCTTTTGACTCTTCCACCTCAGCCAAATGCTCCTGGGCTGCCTTATTAGCTAAAAGTACACCAGACAAGCAGGTTGTGTGCCGTGATTTGGTTTATTTATTTAAGTATCAGAATTTACCTTGTACCTCAAATTTTACTTTCTATGATCTGCAGAAGCACATGCTGATAAGAAAACCCAGCAGCGTGAGAAAAGCACGGACCGCTGCCTACCACCTTTGCTTAGAAAAGGGCAAAAATATGAACTGTGCTTTTAGCAGCGAAAAGGAATCTTAACCAAAAAACTAAAGTGAAGACATACCTTGCAAAATTAGATCCTCTCATCAAAATCTGTAGTAAAATTCCAGGTTTATTTGAAAATAGTTCCCCAAACACAAGGAAATTCAACCAGTCAGGTACAATTTTTGTTACAAAGTGCCTGATACTTCCATAACCCCAATGAAGCTCCTTTCAGGATCACACAAACCCCCAGTTTTTCAGAGCATCAGCTTTTCTCCTCCCTTTGCCATCTGTCCCTCCCAGCTCACCTTCCCCTGCTTCCTTCAGGAGCTTGTGCAGCTCCTCCACTGCTCCTGTCAGCTCGTTGCTCTTCGCCTCCGAGTCATCTGCAGCACTCTGAACAAAACAGTTTTAGCCCACCTTTAGTACACAGCAACAGCACCCCATATGGACAAGAAAGCTTAAACTGACCACAAATTATGGACACAGTTTTTTGAGTAAAATGCTGAAAGATTCACCCAAGCTAGACAATTCTTTCCACGTGGATTAAGTCTCCCTTTGATGCAAACTGCCCCTCTGAGAGTAAGATGCATCGGGCACTGATTGGATGTGACAATTCTCAAAACAGTGTATGGCCTTCAGCTTTTTGCACCTGCTGCTGGCTCTTTTCTTCTTTTCGCTAAAGAAAACTGGGAATTTTCAATATTCAATTTCAAAGAGTCTGAAAAACGTGGTAGTTTTTGGGACTCTTATATAACAGTTTATGTTTCTTTGCTTCCAGCTCGGGATCTCACAAGTGCAAAGCTGTACAATGTCTATTTGGGTATCTGCGCAAGAAAATTCCCAAAGCAGAGCTCAGTAACGTGTGCCCCTAAAATGTGCAAAGCAAAGAGCCAGCAGTTGTGCTCCTTGGCTGGGTCACAAGGTTACAGGGTAGTGTTCGCTTTTGAGCCAACAGAACCAACATTATTTGTTTAGATGCTGTGTCTTTACACATTCAGCTGGCTCTTAACCAGGTCACCAACACCTGCAGTGTTCAGAAACGAACTTCAGACTCAGAAAATTCTCTCCCAAGGTCATGCTTTCCACATAAACTTTTACCTCCCAATAGATGCCCAGACATAACCACATTTTTACATCATGAAGCTTTGACACAGTCAGCTTAAAACGACTTTCAACCCCAGTTTTGCTTATTCTCCGAGATAACCCAAACAACATAAGATTCTAGATGCTGACTACGACAGCAGCAAGGAAAGCAATGTTTCGGGTGTTTCACAAAGGTCTGCAATGGAAGTTTGCCTTTCCCACATCCACACTCTGCGGGGGAGAAGACCCAACCTGGCCTGCATTACATCTAACTCCAAGCTTCAGCCCTTACTACAGTTCTAACAGAATGAACTCACCTTATACAAGTTGGATAATTTTATGTGGGCGTTCAGTTCATTGTGGAATCTCTCCTCCATGCTTGCCTGCTGCTCTTTTGCCTGGGAAATGAAAGAGGAATAGGGTAGGGGAGCATTCCACTATTTCTATCTCACACATTTTAATGTTTTGATTCGCAGAAGCAACAGTAATGCTGTTCCATATTTTTCAAGCTGTCTCACCTCCTTCAGTTTATTCAAAAGCTCTTCCACGTGCTTCTGAAGGTTTTCATTTGACTGTTTCAAGCTGTTCACCTGTTCTTCCATTCTGGAAACCTGTTCAGAGAAGAAATGAGAACACCTTCCAGAATTTTTAGTTCCCAGTCCAGTTTGCTTTGAAAAATGCTCGTCTCCATTGTTTTTAATTTAAAAATAAAGACAAACTCAAAACTTGCTGAAAGAGCAGAAAGGGTTACTCTAATAGTTACTAAAGTCCTTGGCTTTGTCTAATACAGTTAAACAGGTGGTGTAATTTCTAAGAAATGACAGAAGCACTCAGTAATTCCATTACCTCCTCCTTTTTGTTCTCCAGACTACATTTGAGCTCCAGGATTTCATTGCCCTTCTCCCTGGCAGTATGGAGCAGTTCATCTGTTTTGGCTTTCAGCTCAGCATTCAGCCACGTGTTCTGGCTCTGCAGCAGCTCCTTTTCCTGCTCCAGCCTTTTCTCCCGGTACTGAAAAGAGAATTGCAGTGTGACTGTAGTGGTGCCACAGAAAATAAAGCAGCCAATTAAACAACTCTGATTAGAGGAGGAGTAGCAAAAATTTACTCTAATTTGGTAAACGCAGGTGGTGTTCCTTATTACAGTGGTACGACAATCAAGCAACAAGGAATTCCTGCCATTTTAGTTTCCTCCAGGTTTATATTAGTTGGGAACATAAACTAGATTAATAGCCTTTTAAAGGCTATTAGGATATAGAGGAAATTAGGCTATTAGGAAAATTATTATGATGTTGAGGTTTTTGTCCCTTCCTCCTCTCTTTACGGAGTTTATTCTGCCCACAGAGTCGTGGTACAGGTTCACAGCTGATTATTTTCCTCCTTTCTACCTCCCTTCATGGACTTGGAGTCCTTCCTAGCAGGAAGGAGAAGCCACCACTGCCACCAAGGAGGCCTGGACATGCTTGCCCAGCCTGATACCCCTTGTCTTCCAGGAATACAGATCTCACTTCCAGTCACAACCACCAATTCCATAATAAAAGAACTTGCTATAAATAACAGGAGCTCACTTGACCTACTTTCCAAGGAATCATGACAACACGCTGATTGCAGCACACACAGACAATGCAGAACGCACACTCTGCTTTATAAAGCCCTCCTCACCTTCATGGAAACATCTGACGTTTGAAGCTCATCCAGCTTCAGCTGAAGTTTTGCCTTTTCCGTGTTTGCTTCTGTGAGCTTTTCATTCAAGCGTTTAACATCCTCTAGAGGAGGGAAATCAGCGTTAGCAAAAGCTATTGGGCAACAGCTTTAAATTACTCAGTGTAACTAAATTGTAAAGAATGACAACAGGCAGGATACTTTGGGTGTAATTGCACGTTGGGCAATAAGATACTGTCTAAGGCATGTTTTTAAATCGAGAAACGCAAGCACAAACTGCTGTTTTTTCGCAGTTAGTATGTTATTTCCTGCTTTGTTTCCTTTCCTCTAAACACTGTTTCCTGCTAATCCAGTATTTGGTGCTGCAGCTACAAACTGGATATTCCATTCAAGCCAGCTGTTCAAGCAGGTTTGATTTGGTATTTACTGACAGCGACCCTGGCGGTACCGTTTAAATGTTCAACTTCCTGAGATCGCCTTTCGCTTGTTCGGACCAAGTCTCTCTTCTCAGCTTCCAGTTCTTCCTTCTCTCGACTTAACTGGCTCTGAAAGAGATTGCAGAAGGGCCATAAAGAAATGTGACCAGCTCTCTGGAGCAGTCTATAGCCCCTCCTTACACTCAGAATCACACAGCAGCGAGCTAAACCAACTAAACACCGGGATAAGAGGCTTAGAGCGGGCGGACAAATCACAGTGGAGCTGCTCAAAACTGCATTTCAATTCTATATTCTTTGAAAGACAGCTCTGATAGTTAAGCATTCACTGAAACAGGGCTTTTTTGGTTAAATAAAAGAGGAAACAGTAAACAAGGAGCGAATACATGCATCAATATCAAAATCAAAACAAAGGCAATAATGCTGGGTCATTTACAGGCTACACTGTCTCTGCCCTCAAGGCATCACTACAATGCACCTCAGCCAGGCCCAGGAAAGCTCCTCTGGTCAGATCCATCTTCGCACTGTGGAAAAATCAATCTAATAATCTTGTTTTAGCTTCCTGCTCCAAAATCACTGTTGTGTTGGATCAGTCAGCTCAAGAGACTCATCCTGGGCATAACACAAGGAAAACTGTGCCAGAGCATGGGAAAGGATGGGGAAAACCAGAACTCTTGTTTATACCTTTGTCTGAATTTTGGGGGTTTGGCTTAAAGTCACTTCACAACAGGTTTCAGCTGGAATGGAACAATCCATCTAAACTGAAACAAAAGCACCTGCTCATCTGTCATTCAGTTTGCTAACTCATCAGCTTTACTTAAAAAATTCCTTGCAATTTTCCTGCACGCACACCACATGGCTGCGTAAATATCTCCATCAGCTCACGTGGGTACTGATCGTGATCCTTAACTGGGAACTGAGTGCATCCTGTGCTGCAAAGGGCCAGGGGAGCCACAGGATTTGAGCTCCTGGCCACGTCCTGGCAGTACCTGAATGGCCTCGTTCCGGTCCTGGGCAGCCTCGAGCTCCTTGTTCTTCTCACTGAGGACCTTCAGCTGCTCATCTGAGGGGGGAGAAGGGACAGCAGTGAGGGATCTCCACTGTAACGTGACAGAACTCTCTCTCCAAACGCTACAGAGGCAAAACTTCCCTGACAAACATTTTTAACAAGAGAGAGGAGAATTCCAGACTTCACTCTGGATGGCCCAGGGGGTACTGAAGCAGACCAAGGCAATCCTTTTGTGAGGATCAATACATAGCCCACAGTACTGTCACTACTCAAATCAGAAAACAAGGGGTTTTTTTCCCATAAGAACAAGAAATGCCATTAAAAAAGGCCAACTTGAGCACCCCTCCAAAACACATCTCTACAAATGCTGCTGATGGAGGGATTTTCAGCTCCTATGTAAAACCTGAAGCAGCTCACAGAACACTGGACCAAAGGGTGAATGTCCTGCCCAGCCCTGAGAATGTTACACAGTTACACTTACGAAGCTTTTTAAGCTCCTCCCGCAGAGTTTGACATTCCTGGGTCTCGTTTACGAGTCTCTCCTGACTCTGAGCCAGTCGTTTTTCCACTTCAAAGTACTGTTGCTCTGCAAAATAACAAAATCATCTCAGTTTCGCTTCATGAACATTTTCTTTATCACCTTTGCCAAGGATCATTTCAAAGAAAATATCTAAAGATACTAAGACTGCAATAGAATTCGAAGGAGAAAAAAAAAAGTTCTGAAAGCAAAAACCTCCAGTTCCACATTGAATGCTGTTTAAAATACTTTGGCATGAAAAGTGGTATGTTTCCTGAAACTGTGATGTGTTTCAACCTGGTCTGCTTGAACGGGTCCTGGCCCATGGCAGGGGGATGGAATGAGATGAGCTTTAAGGTCCCTTCCAACCCAAACCATTCCATGATTCTGTGAAATGAGCCATCAAATAAGAGCCTAATGAATCTGAACAGATCTTTAACATTTTTGATCTAACCAGTGACATTTTTCAGCCCAATAATTCCATTTTAAGGAATGGAATTTAATACTAAAGTATAAACACAAGGCTGTTTGAGAGCTGGGGGAACAAAACTCTACTTCTCTTCCACAACGAGGACCAAAGCAGACTGAGCACAGAACTGTTTAGGTTGGAAGAGACACCTAAGATCAGAGTCCAACCACTGCCCAGCACTGCCAAGGCCACCACTGACCCATGTCCCCACAGGGGCCACATCTACACAGCTTAAAAATCCCTCCAGGGATGGGGAATCCACCACTGCCCTGGGCAGCTGTGCCAGGGCTGGACAGGCCTCTCCATGAAGGATTTATTGCCAGTATCGAACCTGAACCTGCCCTGGCCCAGCCTGAGGCCGTTCCCTCTCCTCCTGTCCCTGTTCCCTGGGAGCACAGCCCGACCCCCCCGGCTGCCCCCTCCTGTCAGGAGCTGTGCAGAGCCACAAGGTTTCCCCTGAGCCTCCTTTGCTCCAGCCTGAGCCCTTTCCCAGCTCCCTCAGCCGCTTCTCATCAGACCTGTACATATCAATAGTAATTAAAAACTTGACGAAAAGCTGTTCTTTACGTCCACTTCGAACGCAGTTTTAACCCCTAACATCCTTTAGCAAGAGAACTAAAAAGTAACAACCAAAAAAAGAGACTCCAGGAGCCAAAAGTGAACGACAAACACCGATTAGGTCCCACTGCAGGCCCTTTCCCAGCCCCCTGCCGGCCTCATAGTCCCCAGAGCACCCCCTGAGAGCCTCTGTAAGACAACACCGCGCTCCGGCCTCTGGCCGCCCTCCCTCCCCTCAGCACAGGGACCGAGACTGGGGCCGCTCCGCGGGCCCGCCGCGTTCCGCAGCCCGCACTCACCGCTGTCCACCTTGAAGCGCTCATGGCGGGCCCGCAGCCCATCGATCTCGCCCTGCTGGTCACCCAGGAAGCGCTCCAGCTTGCCCTGCACGGCGCGGGGCAGCTTGGCGAGCTCGGCCCGCTCCAGGAGCTGCTGCAGCACGGCCGCCATCGCTCCGGCACTGCACCGCCCGCCGCCGGGCGCGCTTCCGCTTCCGGCACGGTCGCGCCGCCCGCCATCATGGGTGTGGCGGCAGGGCAGCGTCATCGCCAGAGCCGCCACAGCCGGGACAGGAGACCGTACGGCTTCTTCTGTGTGCTGCATACGGAGCTGTGTGTGCTTCCAGGACAACCCGTGTGCCCGGGAGGTGCGGGAGAGGCGAGATCGCTTCCGCCACTCCCAACATGGCGGCGCAGGGGCTTTTCCCGCGCTCCGCTCGGCATTGGCGCGCGTCATCTCCGTGCGTCGCGACGCTTACTGATGACGTAATCGGCCAACTCAGTACTCGGCTGAGACTGCGACTGCTGCTGGAATTGGAGATGTGCAGGCGCTGATCCCGGGGGTGTGCAGGTGCTGATCCCGGGGGTGTGCAGGTGCTGATCCCGGGGGTGTGCAGGCGCTGATCCCGGGGGTGGGTAAGTGTTGATCCCGGGGGTGTGCAGGTGCTGATACCGGGGGTGTGCAGGCGCTGATCCCGGGGGTGTGCAGGCGCTGATCCCGGGGGTGTGGAGATGCTGAGCCCGGAGATGTAGAGAAGCTGATCCCGGGGGTGTGCAGGTGCTGATCTCGGGTATGTGCAGGTGCTGATCCCGGGGGTGTGCAGGTGCTGATCCCGGGGGTGTGCAGGTGCTGATCCCGGGTGTGAGCAGGTGCTGATCCCAGGGATGTGCAGGTGCTGAGCTCGGGGGTGTGGAGATGCTGAGCCCGGAGATGTGGAGGTGCTGAGCCCCGGGATCTGGAGGAGCTGATCTCTGGGGATGTGGAGATGCTGATCGTGGATGTGGGGACCCGGCTGTAGGAGCTGAGATGAGGTGTATGAGCGCCTTCCCTGTTGAGGCTCAGGATGCCCCTTGCTTCCTCAGCCTGTGCTCTTGGGCTTCAGCTTTTTTAGTGCTTCATTCTTGGTGAGAGCTCTCCAGGTGTGAAGGGATTTTCAGACCTGCCCGGCAGGGAAGGGAGAGGATCTGAGCCAGCGCCCTGGGTTCAGTGGGGGAGCTGCAAAGGTGGCTCGTTGGAAGGTCCACAGATGCTGCACTTGGAATGCTTGGGAATTGGAGTGGAAATGGTACAGGGCATGTTCAAGTGTGGAATTTAGCAAGTCTGTGTGTGAATGGAAAAGTGCATCCTTTACATTCTGGCCTCTGGTGAAGCATCATGCAGCAAGACATTGTTGCTTGGAAGCATTCAAAAATTCAAATCCTGGTTTCAGTTTTGGGCTCCTCATGGTAAGAAAGACGTGGAGGGACTGGAGCATGTCCAGGGAAGGGAAGGGATCTGGGAAGGGTCTGTAGCTCCAGGAGCGGCTGAGGGAGCTGGGAAAGGGCTCAGGCTGGAGCAAAGGAGGCTCAGGGGGAACCTTGTGGCTCTGCACAGCTCCTGACAGGAGGGGGCAGCCGGGGGGGTCGGGCTGTGCTCCCAGGGAACAGGGACAGGAGGAGAGGGAACGGCCTCAGGCTGGGCCAGGGCAGGTTCAGGTTCGATATTGGGAAAATTTCTTCACGGAAGGAGTGTCCAGCCCTGGCACAACTCCCTGGGCCAGGCTGGATTCCCCATCTCTGGAGGGATTTTTAAGCTGTGTAGATGTGGCCCTTGGGGACATGGGTCAGTGGTGGCCTTGGCAGTGCTGGGGTAATGGTTGGACTGGATGATCTTCCAGGGATTTTTCAATCCAAACAATTCTAAAGGATCTTTGTGTGAGACTCGCTTTCCTGTACCCATTGCAATGTACATGCCTTCTTTGACCTGATTATTTGTTTTGCAGGTTGGAACTGCAACACCTCACCTAAACCTGGAGCCATGGGTAGAACTTACTTTGTCGAGGAAGGTATCGCGCAGTACCTGACAGAGCTCAGCACAAAGGTGAAGCCATATGTCACTGGCCTGTTGATAGGGCAGGTAAGCGTGCAGTGTCTTTCCTTTGGTTCCTGTGAATTGGGGAAACCCCTGTTCAGCGGTCTCAAGGTGTGTTTGCTTCTCCTGCCGCTTTGGAAAGTGTTCCCCACAGCGGGACTACGTCATTCGGGCTGTGCGGACCCCACCGAAGGAGCAGCAGCAGGAGGAGAGTGTGGGCCCTCCCAGGCTGGCGTCCCTGGATGAGGAGTGGATCACCACACACGCCAGTCAGGTGAGCATTCACCCTGGAAGGTGACACAAGGGTGGGACGAACAGGAGGGAAATAAGATGGACACAAAGTATCTCAGAACTCGTGTCCACCTCAAGCCTTTTTCTCAAAGTGAAAGTGCTTTCCTAACTGCTCTAGGCACAGATATTTTAAACCAGAAGTCTCCTGATTGTTTTTAGGTTTTTTGAAGAAAGGACACTTGGTATTGCTAAAGGGAGAACACTTGCAGGATGTGTTCCTGCATGCAGGGAGTCCTGTAAGTGAAAACCAGTCTCCTTTGGTTCATTTCTGCTCTTGCTGCACCCTTGTCTCATTAGTGGTTTTTGAGATCTCAAGTTACATAGAGATTGCTGGATCATGGATTCCTACTAATAGATGTTCATTTTCATTTCCCAGGTGTCCAGAATGCTCCCTGGAGGGCTGCTGGTTCTTGGTGTGTTTATGATTGCCACTCCAGAGCTGGCGAAAGACGGTCAGAACGCTCTGCGCAAGGTGAGCACAGTTCCCGCTGGAAGGACAGCAACATCTTCTGCTGCGTCTCTGAGGAATTTTCTGTCACTGCCTTGACCATAACACAGTTGTTTCTTTGCTGTTATTACTTTGATGCGTGAGTTTGAGACCGGAACCTCAGAAATCGCTGTCCTGTGGGACGCTATTCGTTGACCTCCTGCTCATTGCTGTAATAGCAGCTCTGAATTTCTCTTTACTGTGTTTGTCTGTATTCACTGAACGCGGACATTCTGGCTCGGGGCAAGCATCCTCAAGGCGTATATTAAGCTAAATCCTTGTGGCACAAGTGCCAGTGATGTTAACATGTCAGCTTCCCTTGCCTGAATGAGTCACTCAGTTTAGAGGGCTTTACAGGAGTGAAAGATCCATGATTCTGATGCCTTTAGTTCTAGAACCATCTTGTCTAGAACTCCTGCATCTGACCTAGGTGCGTGGGGTTAAATTTAAAACATACTCAGAACTGTCTGATAGACTTAAAATGCATTTTTATTACAGTGTTGGGTATCTGCTTTCACGTTTAGTTTCCGTTTTGAAGATGTAGGTTCATTTGACCATTTTTGGGAGATAATCATGATGAGTGATTTAAGCGAGCAGGTTTGGAAGCCTGAGATCCAAGCGCAGTTGTAGTTCAGTGCAATTGCATCTCTGTCGTGCTTAATGAAACAAGCAGCTGGCTGAAAAAGGTGAGCCGTGTCCAGGTGATCAGTGAGTGCTGGATTGAAGACAGCTGGGGCTTTTTGTTTACTCTAATTCGTAGCTACTGTGCACAGCTGTCTTTCCTGATCCTCAGCTGGTAGGCATAAAGCTGTTTCTGCCAGGATAAAAGCACGCAGGTTGGGTGTGAGTGTGTGCTGCTTGGTTGGGTTTATGAGGGAGCTGAACTGCGATGTCACAAGCCCCTTTCACTTTGGGGAAGGTGCTTCTGAATCCCTGTTGAATGTTCTTTTAACGTGACCCTTGGATGATGTGTGAGCTGTGTTTCCTGCTTGTATGTAATTTTGGCATCGCTTGGACTTAAACCTTTAGTACAAGGTTGTTTTCCAGGAATTATAGTGCATATTTTTGTGGGAAAATCCGTAATATTTTTTTGGTCTTTAGCTAATCTTCTCAGTGGAAAAGTCCTTGAGTAAAAGAAGGCTCTGGAAACCTGCTGAGGAGGAGGTCTCAGACAGAGCGGCTCTTCAAATCTGTTCTGCTACAAAAAAGTATCCTTTGTGAGCAAGGTTTATTGACTGAGGCTGCTACCCCTGACCTCTTTCATCCCGTTATGGTTGAATAAGTGAGAATTTGAGAGGAAGAAGCTGTTTAAGTTCAGGTAGATGTGGATAAGTTGAAATAATGAAGTTTTCTGATTAGCTGTGGTTAAGGCTATTGGCCCTCTCGTCCTTGCAAAATTTTCATCGTGTCTTACAAGGTTTGTCTTTGTGGGGGCATCAAGTTACACCTTTCCCAGTCAGTCACGATCTGCATAAATCGAAGAAAACATCTGAATTACTGTTTGGCTTCTTGAATTGCTGTTAGCAATGGTGCTTGCATGGAATTGGGGGAGCAGCAGGCATGTGGGATCAGCACTATTGCTGCAGCAGAGTGCAGGGGCTGCTGGTAATTACATAACATGAGGAGAGTTAATTAATCTAGTTAATTACCCTATTTAATTCTGTGAGAGAGATGAGGACAAATTACGAATTGGTGATCAATACATATTGATCTTAATTTGTCTGTAAGAGATGGCACAGCATCGCTGTGGTAGTTAGAAATTACAGGCAAAAACACGTTTTCCCACTTTTTCCCACCTGATGAAAAGGTGAGAACTTGCTCCAGAGCATAAATTAGCTCTACAAGGAGGTTTAGCGAAGGACAAAGTTAATTGTGAATTGTTCTTAGTTGGTCTCTTGCTTTTCACTGGATCTTTTTCTTTAAGTAGCCCAGAGTAGTTTGCCGAACCTACGATGTGCAGGACCCAAAGGTGAGCTCGTCCTGCTGTGCCACAGGCAGCTTGGAATGCTAAAGCCCCAAAAAAGCCTCAGCACAGTGCTTTGTGTAGATGCTTTTATGGCCTTTCTTTTCTGCTCCCAGAGTTCAGCTAAGCCAGCAGATTGGAAATACCAGAGTGCTCTGACTGCTTCCTGGTTAGCTCTGGGCTGCACGGTGAATGTGAACATCCACATCCCACTTCTTGCTACTTCCCCAAACCACGACCTGGAGAAGAATACCAAGGTAACTCACTGCCTGCACCACTTCCTACACACCAGTAATGGCACTCGCTTCTCTGCTGGAAATTAATTGAGAGAGGAAGATTGGAATAGTTCAGGAGAGGAGTAGGGCTAATTATGCTTAGCAATTACTCCTCTTTGAAATGTAACTTCTGCTGCGCTCAGTGAGAAGTTTCCTCTGTTCACAATTATATAATAATTGTCACGAGTATGCCAGGTGAGATCTCTGGTACCTCGCCTAGTGAAAGCTTACACCCAGCTGGGGGTGCTTTTGGGATGAATTGACTCTCAGTGGGCTGCAGACCCCTCTCCAGCCCCCAAATCCCTGCGGTGGCTGGTCGGTATTTGGCAGTGCTTTGTAGCAGGTTGGCTTTGTCTGGGTGCCAGGTGCTCGCTGAGCTGCTCCATCACTCCCTTTCCCGACGGGACAGGGGAGGGAACAAGAGGGAGAACAACCAGCAGGAGAGATAAGGCAGTTTTATTGCAGCGAAGGGAAAGAAATGAGCGAGGGTCTGCGTGTGCTAAGGAAAACAAGTCAGTTTCTACTTGCCATCAGCAAGCGATGGTCAGACCCTTCCCGGGAAGCTTCCTGGGCTTCAGCACACGTGATGGTTCCTCGGGGAGGCACACACTGAAGAGTCACAAACTAAAACACATATTTCTATAATTTTCAGCACGATGCTGTCCAACCCTTTAGCGAAATTCTCTTGCTTATAATTTTATTTTTGTTTTCACTTATTTTAAAGAATGGGTTAAACCGGTGGTCAAAACAGATAGAAGACAGTGTTTTTCTGATCAATGGCCAGGTTAAGGATGAGGATACAGAGCTGCTGGAAGGGCAGGTGAGTACCAGAGTGCACGGAGGTGAGCTCTAGCAGATGTGTGGTTGGAACCTCCGTGTGACAAAGCAGTGACTGAGACCTCTCCTGTGCGGTGTTTGTTGATCTGGTTGGGCTGTTCCAGGTAACCAATACACAGAGCTCCCGTTCCCAGCTTCATTCCTCGGGCAGTGTGAGCACAGTAATTATGTGTGAAGGGACTGAAACGTGTCTGTCACAGAGCAGAGTGAGGTGGTGTGAGAATGTGGGTGATGACATTTCCGAGACCTACGTCTGTCACCTTGTTTGGCTGATGCATTCATCTCTCCTTTCAGTTTTGTAGTCCTGTTCTCATGGCTGGTTTCTAAGTCTTTTTTTTTTTTCTCTCTTAAAGGCTATAAACTAGGGCCCATTTCATGCCATGGTGAGAAGACTGCTTCAGGGACTTTTTTTTTCCTGTTTCATGACACAAAAAATTTTTTTCCCCTCAGAAAAGGTCAAGAGGAAATACTCAGCCCAGCATTCAGTTTTCTGATGTCAAGGTTCTGACACAGCTGGTAAGCGTCTAGTGGTTTGCAAAGTATCAGCTTGCTTTTATATTATAAAATAGAGTAAAAAAAAAATAAAATAACGAAGTTCTGAATTATTGTCTAGAAATCCTGCTCACTTATTCTTAAGACTTTTTTTCCCACATGAGTATTGCATGTGAAACTGGTTGTTGACAGATCTGTGTATTCTGTGCCTTTAGGAATTCTTGTGGTGTGATAACCACATTGTCCCTGAATTGCACAGTGTAGCTGAAAGATTGGAAAGCAGGCTATGGAAAAGAAGTGCAGTGACTAATTCCTGTGGTGGTAGGATACCTGCAGGTACCTGTGTACGTGGATTTCAAGGTGACTTTGCATCTGAAGCTCAGAGTCACCCCCACACTTCAGCTTGCCCTGGCTAGCTTGGACATTCATTGGGATGCTTCTGTCAGAAGCTCAGCTGCCAGCTCTGGATTAAGGCACAGATCCCGTGAGCTGAATCATCATCTGGAGCTGCTGGCTCTGTGTCAGGAGTTTCCTCTCTACCAGAGTTACGAAGAACCCTGAATTTGGTGCCCCTTCAGTCCAGGTCCTGAAGTGCAGATGTGTCCAGGCATTGTTTCATAGCCTTCTGTTTTGTCAGGTAGTTCCTGGATTTGAGAGTTACGTTCAGCAAAACTAGAAATGTATCCCATGCCATTTTAAAGACTCCGTGAGCATCTCAGCTTCTCTTGCTGTTCCTGTGCGTTGTGCTAAGGTTGATGCAGCAGGGAGAGGAAAGCTTTGTTTTGGAGGAAGCAGCTGGTGTGGAAGTTGTTCATGCCCGTGTTTCCAGGTGTAGTCCTGGAGTGCTTCATGCACACCACTCATTGTTGGGGTAATTAGGGAGGGCATTTCCAGGCAACAGTTCGCTGCAGCTCTCGGTGTGACTGCGTGTTTAATTTGGTCCTGACTGCTGGGATGACTCCCAGCACGCCCTGGGTTACACTGGCTGTGTGGTAAACATGAAAACGTGATGGTTTCAAAAATGATTTATCTGTTGCAATACTGTTACTTGCCACAAGCCTGGAAAGTTTTAAAATCTCACAGACACGAGCACGTGAAACATCTGGAGACCCAAAAGCGTTTTCCATGATGGAAAAGAGATTTTCAGTCCTCCCTAACCAAATGAGAAAATAAAGTTAGTTATAAATGCTGAGGGGAACAGCTGCTGTTAATTTGCTGGTCCTGGTTTTAGGGGTCTGAGATAAAAGTGGGATGTGTCTGTTCCTCAGTGCCAGGGCTCGAGCTCCAGGTCCACGGCGACGGTGCAGGTGTGCAGCGGCTCCATAAACCTCCGGGGAGCTGTGAAGTGCAGGGCCTACATCCACAACAACAAGCCCAGGGTGAAAGAGGCCATTCAGGTACTGCTGGTCCTTCAGAAACATTCTTCTGGAATACATGGAACTTGCCATACTGGTTTTGCTTTGCCAAAATGGCCTGAACTGGGGTCACGGTGTTGGACGGGGATTATTTTAGAAACCATCCATGTGGACTCAGTTTTTCTCTTCTAGAGAGGATCTGTGCTCTGGATAAGGCTGGGCTCTTGCACAAATTGGCAAAGGGATTGAGCTTTGAAAATGTCTCTTAAAATTAAGAAAGTGTTTCAGACTGTATTTTTATATTTGTAGAGGTAAAATTCAGATTTCTTTGCTCAGTAATTTATTTTTTTCCCTTACTGAGTCAATGCCTCATGATTATTTTTGTTTGGCTTTAATGGTAAATATCTAGGAGTTGTCAGTTCTTCTCCTAACAATCCTAAAACTTTCCTCAGGTTTTCATTCTTGTTTTGTGGTTTTCCCTCTTGATACAGATTCTTTTGGTGTTAGTTTCTCTTTATTAATAAAGTTATTTATTTATTATTTTGAAAACTTACACTAGTTTTTATTTTTTTGGGGAAAAAACTATTCTTTTATCGTGGGTTTTAAACGTATGGGGCTTCTTTGGTTATTTCTTCCTGGTTAAAAGCTTTGCAAATGGCTTTTAAATTGCTGATGGCTTCACTGTGTCCTTGCAGGCTTTGAAAAGAGACATAATAAACACGTTGAGTGACCGGTGTGAAATACTGTTTGAAGATCTGATTTTAAATGAAGGACCTCAGAAAAAAAGTAAGAAATAAAAAAAACTCCACCAGCTTATATTTGCAGTGAATTTTGGTTGTAGAAAATTCTGCTGTAGTGAAGTTCCAGTAGGGTTAGAGCAGAATAGAAAGTAAAAGGTATAACTGCTGCTTGGCAGCCTTGTTTTTTTTTTTTTTTCCCCCCCTTAAATCTGGAGATTTTTTGTGAAGTTTGTGTCCTTTGGCGTCACAGCTTTCACACCGAGTTTGTGTTCAGTTGCTGCGACCACAAAATGCAGTTCCAGCTTCTTCCTCACTCATCAGAAATTTTGTGATTTTTTTAAAATTTTTTTAAACTTCTGTAATTGAAATTCCTGTCTCTGAAGTTCCAACTGGACCTTGCACGTTTAAATTTTTGTTTTTTAAAATCCCTGGATGGTATTCCTATTAATATTGAAGTGTGCTAACACTTGGTAGAGCCCAGATCTCTGAGCTCGTGCTGGGGACTCTTTAAACTTCTTGAAGTCAGTGCAGTGGTGTCGTTGTCTTGTGTTTAAACCAAAAAGGAGTTAATTGACGAATCGGTGGGAATAGCTTGGCTAGGGAGAGCGTTTCCCACTGCCCGTAGTTCTCAGTCCCCTCTCTAGGTGGCAGCCGAGCTTTGTGGCTCTGGCCGTGGCACCGCTGCCGTCCCTCGTGGTGCTGAAATCCCGCTCCTCGGGCAGGTCTCACCTGCACGCTCTCCCGGGGCCCTGCTGCGAGTCATTCCAAAGAGAGGAAAAGCTCTGCTTAGCGCTTTCTGTCCTGGTTTGGAGCTGTCCCGGGTGTTCCCGGTCTCTGATATTGTAAGGACATCAATCCATACAACAGCAGCCAACTCAACCAGGCACGTCTGAAAGCAGGGTTTTTACAGAGACCTTGAGCTCTTCTTTTGCAGTGACTTTATCTTGCGCTCAGAGATTATGGGGGAAATCTTATCATAACTGGGATGGTATTTCCCCCTCTTTCCTTTCAGATTTTGAGAGGGAATACCATGTCTTGCCTCAGAGACTGTTTGTCCCAGTTGCTGGATCCAGTGTGATGCTCAGCGATTATAAGTTTGGTGATGAGGCCGCTGGAGAAATCCAGGAACGTTTTGTGGAGATGTTGGATCAGCCTGTGCAAGCTGAGGAGATCCACATGGCTGAGGACATCAGCACAGGTAAACGTCTGACAGCCAGGGCGGGCTGCCTCAGGGGCTAGGACAATGCTGACTGTTGGCACAGGCCAGTTTTAGCCACACGTGGATATGCCTAAAGTCAACTTACTTCATATGCAACTCTAAGGATTTAGAGCAATTCATTACAGCTTATTTATGCTGCGGAAAACGGTCGAGTTTCTTGGGGCAGAGTTCTGTTTCTCCTCTCAAGCATTTTCCTTTTTCAGTGCACCCGTGGCTGCAGCCCACGAGCTGCCGTAGAAGTAAGAGGAGGTGGTTAAACAGGGTTTGCATGTGCCACTCTGCACATGAGTTAGAGGGCATCCGACACTGACAAACTCTTGAAAAACACCCTGTGAGGCTTTATGCTTAATATGAATGTATATATATTTAGTCTTCTTAGTGCTAAGTAGTTTTGAGAAGAGTTAGAATAGTTTTTTCACTACAGAATTAAAAACACTTTAAAGATTCCCCTAGCAAAAAGTACTTATAGTCTGATGTGTCTGTCAGGAGGTTCTCGTGCTAAACATGATGTTTTAAACAACACAGAGCACCTTTCTTTGTTCTGAGTGTTTTAATTTATGTACCAAATGCAGTGCCCAAACCTGAAGATTTGTGATTCACCTGGAATGAGAACAAAATTGAGAGCACTTCTCATTTTCTACTGAACACCTTACAAGTTTATGGTCTGATTATGAGACTGCTATCCTCCCTTTAGTACAGCTACTTTGCTATAATCTGGTTACTGGCTTCCTCTTTCTGAATATTTCTGGTTTATGTCATTCCCTGTTGGGTTTTTTTTTCCCCTTGCAATGTTGATTTCAATGCAGAATTCAAATATGACATTGAAATGCATCTAATATTTCCAGTGGTCTTATGGGAGAGATTTTTCTTCCCTTTTTTTCCTCCCCATCAACATCTGTATGAGCTGCAGGTTCCAGTTTTATAATTTAAATAAATGAAAAATGCAGCACTAATTCTCAGCTCAGAACAACGAGCACTCTTTGATGTTGGACAAAAACTGGGCAGTGTAACCACGCCTTGCTGTGCAGGGTGAACTGTGAGTACTGAGATTCTCCTTGACCTGCTTGTTTACTTGGAGGGGTTTTTGAGTTTCCCAATTTCAGAGCTGACCATAAATCCTTGTCTTTCCACGTGAATCAGCTCCCCCCAGGCTTTAACTAGAGCTGTTAGCTGTGAACTGACTCATCATCTCGAGGAGTAAGAGGTGCACAGGAACCTCAAGGAAAACAGGAAAGCCAATAAAAATCTCTCTGGCATTATTAGAGTAACTTTAATACTCTTAAAACTAATTACCATTGAGCTTTAAGGAATCAGTGTAGCTTAGAGAAGCAAATGAGTATTGTCGTAGCAGTGGAGCGAGGTGTGGGAGGAGAGAGGTGATGATTCAGTTCAGCTTTATTGCTTATGTAAGGCTGTGGGAGCTGCAGGTGGGAAGGAACCACCTTTCCACTCACAGCAGAGCATCCCAAAGATTACTGCCAGCAATAGGTGAGAAGCGATGGCCAGAAAATGAGCTTGGCTGTTCTTGTACCCTGCTGCTTGTCGATTGTTTGAAGGAAAGCACATCAGAGTAGGTGTCTATTTTCTTTCCAAACCCCCCAAACCCACACATTGAAATAAGTGCGTAGGGGAGGAGAGGGAAAAACGTGTGAGGGGATTTGGGCCTGGCCTTCTCCTGGTGACCACCATGAAGTTTGTCCATGGAATGGGCTCTGTTGTTAGCAGTGATATCAATAATGCCAGCACTGCGCTGTTCATTCTGATAATTACTGTTGAGGCATCAGTCACATGTGATTTATTAGAATCACAAGTTATTTAGGCACTTTTATCACACCAGGAAGGCCACTTTAGAAAGGAGTTCTACTAAATGCACACAAAGTGTTCTGCATTCTAAAAAATACCCCATTAATTACGGAATTTAATTTTACTGTTGCTTTGGTATGAAGTGTCTAAGTATTGCTGTAAACACGTTTTTGTGTTACAGTGAGAGTTTGTGGTTTCCCTTGTGCAGAGGCTTTCCCAGTGGAGCATTTGACTCAGGAAGCCTGTGTTGTTTCTCTAAGCTTAGCTCTAACTTTGTTAACAATAATCAGTTTTCTGTAATTGGTTTGTAGGGAATTTTGTCGTCAGCCTTTCTGTTTGGGCCACAGTTGCTGTGGTCTGAGGCACCTACCTTGAATTAACTGGAAATGCTGTTCATAGTGAGGTTCTGGGGAAAGTTTGCAGATAAAAAGAATTCTCTAAAATTCGAGAACGTGAGCAGGCTTTTGAAATAACTTGGGGTTTTGTTGCTCTTCAAAATACTCACTTCAGAAGAAGACGCTCTAATCAGTATAGGCAAAAGATCTTTTTTTTTTTTAAGCAGCTTTTAGTCAAAACATGAAGTGTTGAGGTCAGTTTTGTGTGTTGCCTGGCCTCTGCTGCTGTCTCCCACAGCTTTAGTCTCTTGATTCCTTGCACAGCTCTGCAGTGGGGGCACCTCTGGGTCATGCCTTTAAATTGCTGCGTGGAAAATAGAAAGTAAACCCCGAGCTATTTATGCATGAAAGCCTTAAATAGCTCCAACACTGTAATTTCAAGGTGTTTAGTGCTCTAATACAGGCTGCTGAAAGCTCTGCATTTGTGATTGGCTTTACTAAATCCCTGCTCCTCCTTGGTGCAGGGGGTGGGCTGTTAAATACCCTGAGTGGATAGACAGAAATAAGACTTCAGCAGCGGTAATTACTGCCCCATCTTTGTTAGGAAACCGAAGCAGCGAGGATTCACGTAACTGGCACTGGGAAACATCTGCTGTGAAAACTCTTTTGTGTGATTTATGCTACAGCTGCTTCGTATGCAAATCTTCCAGAAGGTGATGGCCTGTGGTAACTAAATAGCTCAAGGGTGGCTCTTTTTTTCTTTTTCCCTTTTGTCTTTTTTTTTTTCTCCTCTGAACAAACGAGGAACATGCTGCTGCCTCGATGTGCAGCTTCCAAAGGTCCCTTCAGCCAAGGGAGGCACAAAGAAACCTCGAGTTAGAGGGCACAGCCCATCAAATGTACAGCAGAAAGGAACCTGCTGGAGCTAGGCTTCGGAGGTGACCCAAGAAATGCAGTCAGATTATCCCAAAGTGGGATGTTTGAGGGAATTCAAAGCTCTGGACAAAGCATGGTTCTCCTACTGTGCTAGTGAAGAGATACTGCCTAAAAACCTCTATTGCAACAACTAATGACTCCTCTACTCCAGCTGAACATTTCTGCTCCTATCTCAGGCAGCTGAGAGAGTGTTTACAGAGAAAATAACGATGTAGCTGTGGCCTCATTGAGGAGCAGTGGGATTCAGGGATATTTGACAATTTCTCCTCAAAGAAGCGCGCTTGGCACTGAAATGTCGTTACCTTGATTTCGCCTGTGCGTGCTGCTTGCAGAGAGATCTCCAAGCAATGTTTTGTTCATGGGGTGTGTGTGTGTCTGTGTGTCTCACTGTCCTGTTGGGTTTCATATCAGACAGGTAGCCATGGCTCTGCTGGAGTACCTCCTGTACAAATTCACTGGGTTTAGGGACAGAAAGGCACAAAGATGGGTTCTAAAAGCCTTCCCGGGGTGCTTTTGTGTAACAGGTCTTGTGCAAGTTTGACTGCAGGAGCTTTTGAAGACAATCATCCACATGACTCACGTTTGATGACAGAAACAGCCTTTCTGATCACATCTAGATTATCCATTTCCACCAGAGCGAATGACAGAGAAAGTACTCTGTGAATCATTTGCATATGAATCACACAAAGGATGTGCCTTATTACCCAAGTATGTAATTTGTGTTTTATTGCTGCTGGACAGCCCCGCTGTGGAAATGGGAGATCTGGTTTTATTCGCATCAATGTCCCGTGGCCTTCTAAACCCCGATACCTGGTCCTGCTGGGGTTTTCCTCGTCTCCTGGATGTGTTAGGCTTTTTCTCTAACCTGAGTCTGCCCACTCCGTTCTTCCCAGGTACATCCAGCTCTCACTGCCATGCACCAACATGTTCTCTGACTCTTTGCTTGTGCAGAGGGTGCCTGTCCCTGTAGCCACTGAACTCTAATCCAAACTTCTGGCAAGAGAAGCCGAAGCAAACTCCTGGAAACAGGAATGCTGCAAACTGAAGGCCGTTGGCCCATCACCATCCAGCAGCCTTGTCACTGAGGGCTGTGTGGTGTAGTCCAGGCTGACACAAACAAGTAGGGCTGGAGATTAATCCCCTTCTTTCTCTCCTGCCCCTCTAACAGGCTGGGCATAGCCAAGGGATGTGGGAAATCTTTGCAAAGGAAATAGGTACGGGTTTGGGTCCCCTCCGCCTGGAAGTAGACTCAAGCTCTCTCACATCCTGGCTGAGCAGACTAAGGATTTAGTAATTCTTCCAAAGAGGAATGAGTCCTCCATGCCTGCTGTGAGAGGGTATTTTTAGGGGATCTTCAACAAGGAATTCCTGTGGTTGGAAAAAATGCCTTTCTGGCTGTTGGGTAGGGCAGTGCTGCTGGGCTCATCCTCTCGTGGCACTGGGATTTGCGTGTGCCCTGAACTTGGGACAGATGGCTCTGAAGGAAGCCTTTGGTCTTGGAAGGTCTTTAACAACTGGTTAATAATTAATATTAGTAATTAATATTAGGTGCATTTTGGTGGTTCTCTCTCAGGGTAGTCAAATTCTCCCCAGGCTATGCAAAGAGGATTGGGAATGTTACTATGGAAGCAGAGTGTGGGAAATGAGTTTTGGAAGAGGAAATCCTCCCAAAATGTATTTTGTCTCTTTAGTTTTACCCTTCCAGCCATACAGCATAGGCCAGCACTGTTGAACTACTGCTGTTGCTACTCTACCACTTCTACTGCAATAAATTGGTTTTTTCTACCGTAAATACACTTTATGAAGTTGATGTGAAGTTCTTGGCCTTTTGTGCTAATTCACTGTAAAACACAGCTGTTAATTTTCCCCTTCTTGCCTTGGTTTCCATGCAGTTGACATTTGTCCGGTGACTGAGAGCCCGGGTGACACACAACAGGCACAGCTGACAAAAGCAACCTTGCTGTTGAAGCTCCAACAAAATATGGGTACGTTGCTTCCCAGACCTTTGCTGTGGCACTCAGAACCTGCACTGGGCCCCTTCAGGACTGTTAGCTCCCACAGCATCCTAACTGTGAGCTCAGGAATTCAGGGAACACAGCAACAGGGCTCTCCTTTCCATTGCAACTTCTCCGCGGTGCTCCCTGGTGCAGCTCTCAGAGATCTGTCTGCGCTCTTTGCTGAGGGTCTGCTTGGATTGAAATTGTTACACTTTAGCAAACAAAAAAGTAACTTCTGTTTTGTGTCAGTTCTTAGAAGTAGAACGTGGTACGTGGAGGATTAAATAACAACAGTAAATACGTGTTCGCTTTGGATGTAAAAATGTTTTCCCTTAAATCATCACTCAGAAGTTTTGGGGCTTTCTGTGTGTCTCCTCAGCCGCATCAGTAACGAGCACGTTAATAAAAGTGTTTCTGGGGCAGCTCTTGTTTCTCCCCATGCTCATTCCCCCTGTTCCCCCCTTCCCTCACTGCTTGTTCCCTCTGGATTTAGGGCTGGTCATGGCAGCCGCTGTTGCAGTCCTGGCGTCGATCTTCTCCTTCAACTACTTCAGTGATTGATCTCCAGTGATTAAACTCCGGCCACCACAGCCCCTTGGAAGCACTGGCCATTCACCAGATGGAAACAACTGGTTCATAATTAATATTAGTAATTAAGAATTGTTGCCTAAATCTCAGCAGGTAGACGTGCAATGCAGACTGTAACGGTAGGTTCAGTTATCTTGTTCCGCCATGCTCTTCCTAGATCAAATAGAATTATGCACCTACAGAATCAAGTGGAAGGTGAATCAGGATTACAGGGAGCTAACCCTGTTGCTCTGTATAAATGAACGATAATATTATTGTCTAGAAAGATCCCTTAAACAAATGTAGAACCTTCATTTTCTTCCTCTCGGCTCCTTTAATGCAAAATGCTGCTCCTGGTGTTTCTCAGGGTATTGGTAAAGCCTGCATAATGACCTGGTAGGGCAATTCCTGCTTTGAGGATTCCTTTGCTGAGAGAAACCTTATTTTATTACAGTTAATTGGGGGAAAAGTAGGTTTAGTGAAGCCAACATTTCACCACACGCACTGTTTTAGATATACTGGCTAGCTAGCATCAAATGCATGTGAGCAGTTTCTAGAAGTTTCTAGAGCAAGGCAGCCTGTGAATAGCTTGGTTCAAGCCCTGGAGAACTCAGAAACCGACGAAGTGCATAGCACAGGTGAGCTCTGTGTGTGTGCTGCCTTTTGCTCAGTGCCTCCTGATGAGGATTTCTCTGTCCAGCTCCAGTACAATCATCGTTATCTTGGAATTTTAACTATTTCAGCCATAGCTATGTCTAGGCAGGCCCTGTGGGTTATCTTGTAGGTACAGGTGAGTTGTCAAAATTACTGCTAATCAGGATTTTTAGGCTGTAAACAGAGAGCTTTCCATTATGAGAGATTCTCCTGGGAATGCTGGCCAGTTCCATGTTTACTTGCCGTGAGGAAGGTGGAAGGAGGGAATGAATTCTAGTGAGGTTAATTAAGATAATTTGTGTATGAAATGTGATGTTTACTTGATGACCTACAACAGAAAAGAATTAAAGGCATTTTAATAGCAATGCAAGTTTCTTTTTTTGTTTGAAGGCCCTGGAACACAAATCAAAAATATAAACCCGTCGATTCTAAAGCATAATGACTGTGTACTGGGATACCTTTATTAAAGGCAACTCTGAGAGAGATGTCTTAACTGTGATTGCCTCATCTGTGCATTCTGTTTTTACGCGTTTGGCAAAAAAAGAGCTGCTTTTATTATTGTGTTTGGAAATGCAGCGTTGGCCTTCTGTCCTCGGCATTGCTCAAGTGGGGCCTCCTGCAGGAAGGTGAGTGTTGAAACGGAGGCACTGGGTTCGGCTGCTCTGGGTTTTACAGCTGCTTTTTATTCTGTGCCAGTGGGTGGAATTGGGGGGTAGGGATCAATTGGCAGGAGGGTGTCTGGAGGAGGCTGAGGGTAACCCAGAAATGGGATTAATTTTGTAACGTCCTTCAAAATAGGGTTGGTTTAAAAATCACTCTGCTACAGCCTCTGTGAGGAAAAAATGTCTCTTTTTGTGTCTCATTTGTTTGGTGTTTTTTTGAGGTGAGTAGGGTGTACTTTTGAAGGTAAAATACAAAATTATTATTCTGTAGTTGTCTTACACAGAAAACTCAGCCACAGAAGCGAAGTCCAACATCTCCGACGCCAGAGAAGAAACTTGGCCTGAAACACTCTGCTGTAGTTGTCCTTGTTTAGTACTTGTGGTGTCAGAAATCAAGCTTGTTGGGATGTGTGTTGTTCCAGGGATCCCCTAGCAAAGAACTGTTTTTCTTCCCCTCTGCAAGCTTATTCAGTGCTTGGTAAATGATCCTTTTCTTTGTTGGTGGTCAAATTAACCCTCCAGTTTATAACTAACCAGATACCAGGGATCTGTGGAAGTCGTAACTTTCCAATTTGGGCTTGGAAGAAGGCGAAGAAAGAAGCTGCTCTGGTGGAGATTTCAAATGTGATGTAGGAGACTGTTGAACTGCCATCAACAACAAGAAATTAATTAACCCTGTCAAAGAAAAAATGAGTAATTTGACTTGTACCTACAGATTGAGCCTTCCAGTCATCCTGCCATGAGGAAATAGTGGATGGAGAAGAAAGCAGGTTCTCACTTGTCTAAGAATTACAGGACTAACCAGGAGGGGATTTCACTGTCCCATCCTTTCTTGTACCACGTTGTGCCAGTGATAGCATAAGAAAAGGAGGGCTTTAGGATAAACTAAAGTGTGTGTGTGTAGGAAAAAAGGAAAACAACCTTCTAAAAATCTATTTTCTGACTACTGCGTAACTCCAGGTTTCATTGCAGGTTTATCCTTTACCTGTATAATCCTCTGAAGCTTTCAGTCTGTGAAAACTCCATGGTGACTGACACTGAGCTTTAACTCATGTCCATGATTGCAGATATATATTTATTTTAATATTTGAGAGTCCAGAGGAATGGTTTGAACTTGCACATCTGAAAATCAGACTCTTCTAAGTTTATGATACGAAATAGTTTTAGAGAACCATTATTTTCTGTGCCGTGGGGTTTTAAGCTGTAGTTTGAAAAGCCTCAGTGGTGTTGGTCACTGAGGTTTATAATTCCTCACATCTGAGGGCAGCATTTGGCCTGGTAAGTTGTGACAGGTTGTGATGGTTTGACCCCAGGACCACACAGGGCTTGTTCACCTCCCTGGAGCAAGGGACAGGAGGGTTGGAACAAAGACAAAGCTCTTGGGTTGCCATAAGAATAGTTTAATAATTGAAATAAAGTACAATATAATTATAGTAATAGTAATAATTATAATGAAAAGGGAGATAACACAAAGAGAGAGGGGAGCACAACCCAGGCAGGTGAGTGATCCCAGTGCAGTCCCTCAGCAGCCACTGATGCCCAGCCTGTCCCCAGCAGCCATCGGCCCCTCCCTGCCCACTCCCCCAGGTCACTCCCTGGCCATGACACGCCATGGTGTGGGATATCCCCTCTGCCCAGTGGGATCAGCTGTCCTGGCCATGCTCCATCCCAGCTCCTGGTGCAGCTCCTCACGGGCAGAGCCTGGGACGCTGCAAAGTTCTTGACTCGGGGTGAGCTCTGCTCAGCAGCAGCTGAAGCATCAGTGTGCTGTCAAAGTGATTCTCTGCTGAATCCAAACACAGCCCTGCACAGGCTGCCGGGAGGAAAAATAACTGTCCCAGCTGGCAGCAGGACACTGGCAGCTGCCAGGGCTTTGCTCTCAGTCTGAGCAGCAGTGACACCAGGGATAATTAGTTCCCCCCTCTGCTCCATCAGAATATTTGGGGACACTCGGGGTCTCCGTGACCTTGAGTCAAAAGGAAGAGTAACCAGCCCAGGGTGGCAGGAAGGCTGTTCCCATGGGCTTATTGAAGCATTTACTGTTTGCTACTCAAAACCTTCATACAGTGATAAATGTTTGAGCCAAGTCTTGCTTTTAGTTTTTAAGGTGTTGGAGTTGTTTTCCCTGCAGAAACTGATAATTGCTGTGATCAGAGTGTTATTTGCAACTTCATTAGTCACGAGCTTCTGTTGAGGCTTGGTGTCACATGAGTGTTTGCTCTTTGGTTTTTGTTTTTTAAATTACTGGCTGAAGGAAATCCTGCTTAAGCACGCTTAATCTGCCTCTTAAATTGGAGTGTCATCGTCTTTCTTACAGTGGCTGTAGGTGCAGCGTCTGTGGTGTTATTGTTGGGGTTTTGTGCTTTCAGCCTTGTTCTCAAAGAAATGAAGCCCATGTGGTGAGGCTGCTGAGGTGCAGCCTAATGGCTTTTAAGCCATGTTGGATAAAGAGGGAAAATTCTCAAGGAAGTTGAATTCCCACAACTGACATGGGGATGTTTCTGTGTGTAGAGGATAGAAATCCTTCATGTCTCTTCTTTAAAACACATTGTTTTAAAAATGCAAGAGAAATAGTGTCCTGCTGCTCAGGTAACCAGTTACTTCTGTGATGGACAAAGGATAATTCAGTATTTTTACATAAACTATAAGATCATTGGATTTTCGTGGTGTGGATATACCACAAATGGCAGATCTGCAAACATTCTGGAGAGGCAAATGAAATGTTAAGATGATTTTCGCTGAGGGGTCAACATCACGCTTCAGTGAGGGGAGAGAGAACTGCTCCAAGGGAAAAGCTTTATTCCCCCTGGAGTTCCATCAGAAAGACTTGTGGCAGCCTCTCATTCAGCATTTTACAACCTGGAAACCATGGCATTTTGGGAACGTGCTGTTTGAATTATAATGATTATAATAATAATATTATACATTATATAATGTATAATAAAGTCATGAACAGGTTAGAGGAGATTGTACAAGAGATGATAAAGAACTTAATCTGTGTTGCTTAGGTGCGCATGAGGGGAGGTTTCTAGAGCTCTGTTAAAATAGTCAGCCACGGCAAAACTACATTAAAAACAGAAATTCAGTAGCATTTTGATAGTTTCTAAAAAAGAACAAACAAAAGAAAATTAGTCTTTAATGTTTTGATAATCTCAAGTGTTATCAGCAAAACTATGCTGTTAAGATCTTTAATAAGAGACAGATACTTTTATCCTCAGTCAAATCCAGTCTTCAGCTTTGCCAGCGTGCAGAAGTCACGGAAGCGTTTCTGATGTTTTGTTGTGTTGTCACAGAGAGGAAGGTACATACTGAGTTTTCCCCATGTCTTCCTCTCAGATTGTTAAATTGTAGCTCTCAGCAGCTTCCCTTTGACAAAACTTAAAACTTTGAGTTTTGTAAATGTCTAGTGAGTGCTTACTAGTATTTCTCATGTTTTTAAGGCTAAGGTTATGTACCAATATATTTCACACTCCCAATGGCAGGTTTTGAGAGCTGGTAAGCTTTATTCAGAGTTATTACATAAGCACAACATACTTTTCCAGAAACTCACAGACATTTTAAATATTGCTGCTCAGCATAGGGAGCACTGATGAGCTGAAATCAGCTGATGCTGTGTCTGTGTCAGCTGTTTGGGGGAAAACCAGGAGCACCGAGCTAACTTTTTCTCTTTGCATCAGTATTGAATATTAAATGTGGAATAAAATACCACCTAGATACTTGAGCCATTTAGGAATGCAAGGGCTGTTGGCTATTTGTCTGTCCTTGACACTGCTTGTTCCTGCCAAAGTTGGCAGAAGTGAATCAGAGGAGGCAGGACTTGCTGTCACTCCGGAGTATGGAGATGGTGTTTTGTGTGCGCAGAGGGATGGACCAGTCCTGTCCCTGCTGAGATGAGGGACTTGTGCTTTGTGGAGACAGGCATGGGCCCTCAATTTTTAATTCTTTTTTCCTGTGTTTCTTAGATACCAGCATTGTCTGCTGATCTTCCTATTACTTGTGGCTGGCATAGAAATAATTATGTACAGGACTGCCAGTGGTATGTGTTTTAAGTAGAATTCACGTACTATCAGTTAAACAATTTTTATATCTTTGTATCTTACAAATAAGTCAGCAAAGACAGCCTTCTCTAAGCGGGATGGGTGTAACTGACATTGATTTACAGCTGAGTGGAGAGGAAGGGGAGGCAGTGAGGACTGTGGCTCTAATTATTCAACATCTTGCTCCTCCGTGCCGTTGCCCAGCGCCGGAAGCTCCCTCTCAGGTAGCAGCCCGTACTCATTCAGGAAAGCCTCCACATCCACAGCGAAAAACTCCTCGTTGAACTGTTCTGAAACACTGATGAAATTGCTGAGGAGCTCCCCGGCCTTGTAGACCAGCAGGGAGGGCAGCACCTCGTTGGAGAAGCGATCGCCGGCGCCCGTGCTGGAGGCCTTGATCTTGCAGAACTTGACGGTGGGGTACTCGGCCGCCAGGCAGGTCAGGCTGCTGTTGAGGGCCTCGCAGCCCTTGACGCCGTCCTCGTAAATGTGCACGATGACCGTGGTGGTTTTGTGCTCCTTCTCCACGGCCTCCAGGAACTGTTCCCCGTTCTGCAGCTCGCACAGGAAGCCGAACTTGGGCCCGAAGCTGAGCCGCTGGTGCATGTCCTGCATGCAGCGCTTGCGGTACTGCTGTAGGCAGCTCTCGTCCTCCTGCGCGTCGTGGATCAGCTCGTACTCCTGCATGCTCATCTGGGAACAGCCAGACAGTGCTGTGAGGGACTGGCACCCCCTCGGAGCTGCGTGGGGACACAGCCACCTCTTGTCTGAGGAGCTGAGCCACAGGAGCCATCACTACCGACAGTGACTCTGGGAGGGCTCATTGAGAGACAGGTGAGGATCCTGTCTCAGCATTTCCCTGGCTCAGCACTTCCCTGTCAACATGAGGGTACTGAGGGCAGTGGACACATTGGACAAAAATGTATGGATCTTTCAAGAGCTGGTGGAAATTTTGCAAGTAGTGGGGCAAGTTTAATTCCTGTGTTATTGGGGGTTTGGTTCCCTCCTGTTTCAGAATTAGTAAATGCTCATGAGTGATGTTCAGGCTCAGAGCTCTATCTTGGTCTATACGTTCTTAAACATGCTTCAGATTTTCCAGTGCCTTATAATGCTTCCAGAGCATTATAACATGTTTTATATAGAGCCAAAATTAATTCCTTTGCTTCTCTTACCTTACGGCAGAATTTGTCTCGGGTGTCTTTATCATCTCTACTGAAAGATCTGTGTGGTGAAGACATTTGTCTAAGCATTTCTTTCTTGCTCAGGGGTAAGGATTCTCCATCTTCACTCTCTAACTTGAACTTCCTCCAGTCATGGATCACACCTTTGGGTCCTAAGAGAGATGGAGATGGGTGAGAAAGTGGCTGCAACAAGGTGCTCCTCGAGAAGTTTCTGCTCTTTGCTGGCTTGTCCTTCTGAGCCTCAGTTTATCTGTCCCTCTGCCTTGCAGAGTGCTCTCCAGGGCTGCTGAGAGCCCAAGCTTTGGGACCAATGTGCCACAAAGAGAAAGAAAGCGGGATTTTCTAGCCTGGATCACTCTGATGGTCTGGTTCCCATCAGGATCCTTTGGAAGGATTTTGGTGAACTCCATGAGCAAATGAGCTGTTACCATGGGTGAGGATGTTGAAACCTGTTAAAACTGCCATGTTAGCCAAATGTGGTGTTTTGTAGAGACACATTTGATTTCTTTATAATCAGGGTATTTAAATAAGCGATGTGCATGAGGACTCAGAGCAAAACTAAGAAAGCAGGACATTTGAGATTATTTTTAAAAACCCCAAACAATACCTGTTGCACTGCAAGAGTAACCCATAAAGTAAATGATAATTCTGATTGTAATGCAGGTCTCGGTCTTTCGAGCTGCTTGAACAAACTGCTTAAAATTTGAAATTGGGGAAAAATATTAATTTCAAAATGCCAGTGCTGTTTTTCAAAATGAAAAAGAATGTTGGTTTTGAGCGAGGCCTCTTTTAAAACTTTTAAATGCTGTGCTGTGTTTGCCACAAGGGGCATTTTTAGCACTGAGTGTCCCTTCTGTAAGGAGGAAAAAAATAATTTTGCTTCTCTAGTGAAACACTATCACCTCATTCTAGCATGGGAGAGTGGATTATGCTGCTCTTTTGGTTTCTTCTCTCCTCCCCAGCAGAGCAAAGGGAAGCACTAAACCAACAGGAGCCATGCTGGGCCATGGCTCTTGGTGGCTTTGTTGAGTGTCCTCCACGTTTGCCCTTTGCTTCAGATTTGAGGAGGAACAGCACAACCTTTGGTGCTACCTGGCCTCCGTGGGGGCTGGCACCTGCCCCAAAATCCTTCCATTGCCTTTGGAACCTGTGTTCTTATGCAAGAGGTTTGGCCAATCCACTGGAAGTACTGCAATTCTGGGCTTCCCCAGTGATCACGGGCAGTTTAGTTAATTTTTAGGAAAAAACCCCAGTTAGTGTCCTTGCCTGTGTGTGTTGCCTGTCCTTCAAAGTCTTCTTCCAAGCTGGTGTTGGCATTTTCTTCCATTTCAGCGGCTGGAGCAGGAGATGCTGCAAGTCCCAAAGGGAGAACAGTTAATGACAGGATAGCAAAGGGCTTCTCTTGCAGCAGGTACAGCATGGTGTGTAATTTCCTGCAGCTGGGGACTATCAGTGGAGATCAAAATACACCTGGTAATCATGGAGCTTGTCATTGTCCCTCAGATAGCAATTGGGATATATGTCAGTCTCCTTGAAAAGGTGCCTGGCCAGATTCTCAGGTGAGGATTCCTTCATTACGCTCTTCCTTCCCACTCCCTGGAGAATATGAGGGACATGGTCATGGGAAATAGTGGGTGTAACACTTCCTGCAATGGAAATGTGTACTGAGCATTTTTTTTTTTAAATCCCCCTTAGAATTGAGAACCTATTAATTTTCCAAGTGCTGTAAGTATTTATTTCAAAGGGTTGTCTGAACTGCTCATTTGACATAAAGAAGATGGAGTTCAAATATTTGAACCTGATGGGCAAGAGACCTCGGAACATCCTGGAGCTGGCTGGGCCACCTTTGTTGCAAAGCAGCAAATTGATGGTGGTTACAAATCAAAATCACTTTCTTGTTCCACCCTTTCCATAAACCAGACAGCCCAAGGAGCCAGGTGACACTCTGAGGGCACTGTGAGGCACCAACACCCTTTTTGTCTCTTACAGGGGAGTTTTTGAGGCAGAACCACTGTTACTTTGAGTGTTCCCACCGAGGAGTCCCAGCTGGGTGGTACCAGAGCACTGCAGAGCAAGAAGTCTTCATGCAGGAGCTTTGAATGCTCCCATTAAGTCCAGACAAGTTTCAGCTGTTCAGGCTCTAAGTTAGGCTTTGCTTGACTTCCCAGCAGCAAAGATGTTCTCATGCCATGACTGCTTTATTTAAAAGCTGCTGGAGAGTTAGACAGGAGCGATGTAGTGGTGTGTGCACAGGAGGGAATGCACCTTCGTTTTTCCATAGCAGCATCAAGGAAAAGCTTGGAATAACGGCTGGGCAGGACACAAGGTATCTGATCCTTGTGTGTAACGGCACTAAAGCGGATTAGCAAATCGGCAAGTAAGTTGTTCCATGCATGTAGCTGTGGCAAGAATCAAAACTCGTGGAAAACATTGTAAGCGAGTTTGGAACAAAAGCAGGTAATGAACTAAGCTTTATTAGTATAAATTCTGTGGGTTGCTCTATTGATAGGTTGTTGTTGCTGCATACATCCAGACTAATGGATCACTTGCTATTCTCTCAGTTCTGAAATAGAAATCTGAAGCTAATCCCTTCTCACTAGGCAAAACTAAGAATCGTTGCCGTGTCAGGGATGAGCAGATATATGGATATGCTGGGTCAAAGCCTTAAGTCAGTCCCTTGGCTTGCATGAACATCTACAATAAACTCTTCTGTCTGCTGCTGCTGCGGGTTTCCTTTGTTCTGGGGGTGACAAGAGGGTTTGATTCTCTGTGTGCTTTGCTGCTTCTGTGCTTTTAGCCCTGAGAGGCACTGAAAGCACAGGGTATGAAACTCAAGCACCCAGCTGCAGGTTCAAACCAGAAAACTTGACTGTGCTTTTGGTGAAACATCTCTCTTCCCAGAGGTGGGAGCGGATTGCTTCACAAATGAAAGGTCTCTGTGAAATTCATGTTACCGATCTATTGTGCCCCATAAATCTGTGAAGATTAGATGAATCATAACAGCACAAAGGCTGTGTTTCACCATTCCTCTGCAGTGTGGCACGAGGCAGTAACCCTGACCACGCACAGGCTGGGAGGGTGACCATGGGCTGTGAGTGGGAACTCCTACAGCTTTATCCCGGTTCTGTGAGCCGTGAGCCAGCTGTGCAAACAGCTCTCCTTTCTGCTCAGTGGGGCTGCAAATCCTTGTCATTCTTGTCTTGGCCCTGCAAGAATGGGGCTGGCCAGGCCAGGTGTTTCCCAAGCAGGAATCTGAGGACCAGGCCCATGGCCAGGGTGGTCCATGGGAGGGTGCTCCAGGCTGAGCTGGCTCTCCTCGAGGAAAGTGCAGCGGAAGCTCTTGCGTGTTGCGTGTGGGCAAAGCCGGGCAATCACCTGGGCAGGGAACTCTCCCACATCCTCGTCAAAGGCTGAGGTGGAGCTGTTGTGTGGCTGGTTGGGTTTTTTTTTTTTGGGTGGTGAGGAGGTGTTCTTTTATGTGCTGGGCAAGCAGCATTTTCCAAAGTTAAAAGTGAGCTTCCCAATAAATGGGGAAGTGTGCTTGCTGCCAGCTGTGGAGGTTGTTGTTGTGCAAGGGCCTCTGTGAGGAAATTCAGTGTGTAAGGCTGAGTCAGGGCAGCAGAGAGTGTCATGGACTGGGTCAGGATGGCCTGTCACGAGTGTCTCAGGTGAAAAGGTGCCACCTCCCTGCCTCTGCAGGTGTGCCGGGACCTGGTGTGGCTGGAGCCCTTCTCTGCATCACATGGCAGCTCTTGCAAGAGCAGCAGCCCTGTGGAGAGGCTGCAGTGGGTGCAAGGGGGCCCCTAATGTGTAGGCTGACCGTGCTGCCTTTTAGAAATTCCTTTAAGGTCACCTGACTGAAGTCAGCACCTTAAACCTGAGTGGGCCTGAGAGCATTGTTTGGCCCAGGACTCAGAGGCAGCGATTCAGTGCCTGGGGATGTTTGGATTCAGCAGGGGTGGGCTTGTGTCCTGCAGAATGTGCATCCCTGGCCATCCCAGCCTCCTCTTTCACATTCCTTACTGCTTCACATCTGATTCTTTTCTTTGATCACGTAGCTGTGCAGCCTCTCAGTCCCGATCCGTAAGTGGCTCAGGGTAGGAGCACGGAGTGCCCTGAGAGGCTGTGGTGTCACACAGCAGGAAGGTGTGCAGGGATGGTGATGTGCTGATTCATGTCATTACTGAAGTTTGTTATGGCTCCCACACACCTTCCAGCCCATCAGCTGCCATTGGTACCCATCCCAAGCTTGCCCTCTGTCCCATTCTGCCATTCCACAGGATCTGCAGTCTCTGGGGAGGGGGCAAGTTGCCAATTTAGAAGATCTTTTGTATTTTCATTAGCTTTTCTCATTGGTTTTGATGACTGAAAGTGGCTCCTGAGAAGTTCAAATGGGGGTAACAAGTTCTCCTTATCAGGTCTGTGGGCCATCAATGCACGAGGCCATATTTCGTCATGTGCATGGTGATTTCACATCTGTATTTTAAGAGACTGATCATTCTGTAAATTCTTTACTTTCCTGTCTTTATGTCAGATTTTCTGAGTGAAGGAAGAAAAAAAAAAAATGACAATTTCTTCATGGAGAAGATTTTTGTGTCCAAAAAAATCACTTCTTCAGCAAGGAAAAAAACCCCCAATGCAAAGTGTAGGCCTGACGCTGCCATTTAATTTCTATGTGCTGTGGATCTGTCGTAGACCAGAAGCAGAATTCCTGTTACTGTTGCTCATGTGATTAAACTGGACGGGCCAGCCTTAGTGCAGGGTAGAAACAGCCATTTAATGAAGTGTTTCCTTTTTATCCAATATGGAAGAAGGTTTCCTGCTTAATAGCAAAGCACAGAATCATGGAATGGCTTGAGGTGGAAGGGACCTTAAAACTCATCCAGTGCCATGGGCAGAGGCATCTTCCACTCTCTCAGAGTGCTCCAAGCCCCATCCAACCCGGCCTTGGACACTTCCAGGGATGGGGCATAATTTTATGCCTTTGGCCTTCAGAGATTTCTCTGCTTACCCCAAATTAGTTTTACTGTCTTTTCTTGCTCGTATTGAACTTCTGGGGTAGCTCAGGAAGAAAGCACTACAATGAAGCCTTATTTAATCCTTGTAATAGATTGCAGCTGTAAATACAAAATACAAAACCAGTGTCTTCTATTCAAGAGTTATAGTTACAGAAGAGAAGGAAATTTAAAAAAAAAAAAATCTCTAAACAAACTGTGAAAGACAAGATGCATTCTGCATAGGACAAAGCCAATAAATAAAACTTGCTTTCCAATACAAGAGTTTTTGCTGCTAGTCCAGTATGTAAACATGAGCAACATTTTTCTTAAAATATAAACATGTTCTAGGCACAAATTTGCTGCTTTCCATCCGTGCAAATCCTGTCAAAAATGCTGTTTGTGTCTGGATTTAGATAAGGCTGGAAATCCCCAGTGGTTGGTGGGACATTGCTGGAAAGGGGAAGTGTGAAATTTTGGGGACCCTTGAGGGGGAAGAGTGAAAACTGGAGGGTGTTTGGCAGTGGAATGTGGTTGCCCATCTCTATTTCGGGCTCTGTGTGGGTGGGTGGTCAGACGGGACATGCTCCGAGTGTTCCCCTGGCTCTGGCCTCTTGGGAAGTGTTTGAATCTGAGCAGCATTTCCCTCTCCCAAGGGCTGATTTGAATCCTGCTTCTCTGCCCGTTTCCCCTGGTTTGCATTTGCAGAATTCCCTCCCTGATTGCTCTTGTCCCCTCTCTCAAATGGGAATTAATGGTCTCAGGTGTAACCGGTGCATGCGCAGCTTCTGAAGCAAGCGAGACAAGAGCAGCCATGGATTTAAATGTTGGTGTTCCTGACTTTTGGGGGAGTTGGGTGAATTGGGAATTGGTGAACTGGAGAAGGCACCATTCCCCCTGCCTGGGCTGGATGGAGCGAGTCCTCTGTGCAGAGCCTAGGCAGGGCTGGAGTCCTGCTGTGCCTGCAGCAAGGACAGCTTTCCAAGGATCCTTGCTCATGGATGCTCTGGGGCTCTCAGCAGGCATTAGCAGCATTATGTAATCGAGATCAATGCCGAGGCTGGAGTTCCAGCCCTTTGCCCAAGGCCCCACAGCACCTTCCCTGATCCGTTCCCGCTGCCGGGCCCTGTGCCAGGGAGCTCCTGCAGCTCCCCTTGCATCACGGGCAATCAGATCCCTTACAGCAAAGGGGCCAAAGACAGACTGCAGGGCCGACCTTCAGGGCCACAGTCACCTGCTCGACTGCTTGTGTCACCCCAGCGTGCGAAGACAGGCTGACTGTGTGGCAAAATGGAAACATTCCGGGCTAAAGGAAAAGCGCGCTGTATCATGGACTGATCAGGTCACTGTGGTTGGGGAAAAACATAGTTTCAAAACACCGGGCCAGCCCTTGATTTGCCAGAGAAGAGGTCATCTGATGGGAATAAAACATAAAGCAGGCTGGGCTGACGCAGGGAGCTGCCAGCTCCGCTGCACGTCACTGGGGCTGATGAGAGGGTTATGGGATTGGATTATTCCCTCTATCCGCTTTAGCAGAGTTATGCTGTTCTCTCTTTGTGAGGTCGAAACATTTTAAATAGATGAGTCCAATGTTTAATTTATCCTTAAGGCTTTGCCAATTAGGAAATTCCTTATGTGACTATCCGTGGCTTCAGCATTTGTTGGCCTACATGATCATAGGATTAAATAAATATCCCTTTCGCTTTATTCTAGTCTTTCAAAATTTGGCCTATAATTATGCACCAGGAATTATTCATCTTTTCTGGATTGCACATTTATTTCTGCATATCACTCCGAAACAGGAAATTAGCTCAAAGCCTTTGCAGCACTCAGTGACAGGACAAGGGGAAATGGCTTCAACCTGAGAGTAGCTTTAGATCAGGTATTGTAAAGGAATTCCTCCCTGTGAGGGTGGTGAAGCTGTGGCTGCCTCTGGATCCCTGGCAGTGTCCAAGGCCAGGTTGGACATTGGGGCTTGGAGCAGCCTGGGACAGGGGTGGCACTGGATGGGCTTTAAGGGCCCATTCCATCCTAAACTGTTCCATGATTCTGTGATTCATGATTCACTTCTACCAGAGTTTCACCTGGAAAGGTAGAATGCAGATATTTTAAAACAGGACTTGTTCTATTTTTTGAGAAAAAGTAACGGTTGACATTAGTATGGCAATAGTATTAGTATTGCCGATAATTGCCATGTCAAATTTCAATTAGCATTAACCAAAATTTTTTATTTGGAAAAGCTTAATTTTGTATGTGAAGTGGTGAATATCTTTTGAAACTTGGGATTCAAATTTTGGGGCAGGTTGTGTATTTGTTGGAGCAGCTCCATCATTGTTACTATTGTGATGAATTAATCCTTTTTAAATTTTAATTATCCTGCCAGGTAACCTATTATTGATTCATCTTCTTTTTAAACAAACCTGGCTGTGCCAAGCAGGATGGGAGAGGAGGGTGGCTGGATACAGAGAAAATTTCTATTTGAAGCGAGAGCAGAGCAGCCAACGTTTTCAGATGCAGATTACTCAAGGGCACGAACCTCAATCCATGTTTAACCTCAATGCCTGGCCCGATTTGTCAGATGGATTGGACAGTTCAGCACGGTGCTCTGGGAATCCGGGCTGAGTTTTCAGTTGAAGTTTAAGTGCACCTTTCTGTCTGAACTCCACGTTCCGTTTGCTAAAGCTGACACATCCTTCAGAGCCTTGGTCGGACTTTATTGCCACATTTAGCAAAGCAGTGATGGATGGCAGAAGCCCAGGCGAGAGATTGTGCACATTTTTTTCCCCAAGCTCAACAGATGTTTGCAGTGTGTGCAATCCCTGTAATTTGTCAAAAATCTCTTGTGTCAGAGCTGTAACTCTGGCAGGGATGGGAGACGGGCGCTTGGAGAGGTTGATGGCTGGTGTTTTATGGAAAAGAGAAGGAACTCGAGTTTGTGAGATTAATTAAAGGTGTAGAAGTTACCCTGAGAGGACTTTGAGCAACTCTTACTGCTCCTTTCCATCAAAAACTAAAAGGTGCCTGTGGGGCAGGGCTGAGGGGAACCAACACTTGTGGAGCAGGAAGAGCATCCACTTTTGGGATGGGTTTGACCAAGAATGCCTCCTAAGGTGCTGGACATGCAAAAAATTGCCCACAGAAAACAGTTAAGAAAATAGTTTTGGGATTATAACAATTAGTCCTGGTGGGGGTTTCTTCCTGTTTTTTTTCTTTTTCCCTATCCCTTAGCTGATGTTCTCTTCAAATATGTGTTTGTAACTGTAAATCAGTACATTATTTTTGCTTTTACATTTTCATATCTACACTTTGTTATCATTTGGAATAAGCAGGCTTGACTTAGCCAACAGGCTCCCTCTAAAGCAGGGTCTAAACAGTCTTTATCTCAAATTTGAGAGCTAAACAACTAAAAAAAATTAAATTATTCACAACAGCTTTCATATTAATGTATTCTTCGTTCCTGGCTTTCTCTGAGTGTTGATATCCATCCTCTGAAATGTGTGATGGGTTTTTTTTTTGCTGCTTTCCCATTGTTAAAAATTTGGATTATTGTCTAACTCTGACCCTCTCTCACTGAATCAGTGCCTTTCTCTGCAGCTGGGCCTCCTCACCCCTGTGTGAAGGGAGAGGAGTGAACGATCTGCTGCTTTGGGCACTGGGCAAATACCCTTGACCAGGGGTATTTATTGACTTTGTGGCTGTTTAATTAGATTTACACTCTTGTGGTGCTGATTCAGGCGTAAAGTAAGTCCCAGCAGATGAAGCAAGACCTTGCTGGAGTCCCCAGCCCTGGAGGGATTCAACAGTGGCTGCCCTTGGATGTGGCACTTGGGAATGTATTTTGGCCTTGGCAGTTCTGGGTTCATGGTTGGATTCAATGATCTTGCAGGTCTTTCCCAACCTAAATTCTGTGATTCCGAATTTCTGGTGTTTTCCAGCCTACTGCCTTGGCACTCTTCTGTAGGCCTGGCAGAGCCCAGCAGCAGGGCTCGCTGGTCACTGCCAGGGGCTTCCTCTTCCTCCATTCCCTCTTTTATCCTTCTGCTGAAGTGTCCTGAGTGCATCCCATGTCTTAGAAGAGCTGACAGATTAATTTCCTTCTTCCTCTTAAATGGGAAGATCCAGAGGTAAAAGGGGTTGCTCTGTATTTGTTAAAGGCAGCAGAGACACTGTCAGAATGATGCTGCCAGTTTGGAGTTGGATTCAGTTGGATTCAGTATATCCAAAAGAGAAGAAAAATTTCCCCTCTATTCAACTGTAAAGCTGTGACCAGCTGGATGTGGTTTTTGTTTGTTTGGTTTTTTTTTCACTTGATCATTTACCAAAAAATGCAGTCATAATGTAATTGATTAAATGATGGATGCCCAGGTCCTGCTCCAACCAGCTTCTTCTTTGCTTGCAATATCAGAAATAGCATTGTCCCCACTGAATGGTCCTGACAGCCCTGTGGCAGCTACGATTGCATGAAGTCACACTGCTAATAGGAATGAATTCCCCTTTTTACCTTTATCATGCAGAGGATGAAAGCCAAAGCAGCCAGGATTGTGTGGCTACTGAAAGCCCTGCAGTGTTTACATCAGGTCGGTAACTTCCCTGTATCCCAGATTCACAGACTGGCTGGGGTTAGAAGGGCCCTCTGGAGATTATCCAGCCCAGCCCCTGCTGGAGCAAGTGGATCTCATCCAGGTGGGTTTGAATATCTCCAGAGGAGGAGACTGCAGCCTGTTCCAGTGCCCAGTCGCCCTCACAGAAACGTTCATCCCTTTCCTGCAGAGATCTTTTAAAACATTCATGTAATTCCAGAGGTTCCTGTTTTCCTTTGGATCCTGTGATTGACTCGTAATTATAAATGATGAGCTTTATTCAGCCAATTTGTAAATATCTTTACATGTGGCTTACAAAACTGCACAGAATTAGAATCATTTTGCTTCATTTTCAGACCCAGTGAGGCAGACTGGGGTTGCAGTTATGCAGCAGCTGAGGCATGTACACAAGTTTCTCTGAACATGTAAATAAATGTCATGGTTTGAAGCACAGGCTGATGGCCTAAAACACACGTGTTCCCTCTCCTGCTCCAAAACACAGCCCAGATAAACAGCAGAGCAAATCTTTGCCCAGGGACTTGCTTTTACTTGTGTAGAAACTGGAGCACAAATGCTGGGCCAGTTTTTCTGTGAACAGTTGGTTGTTTCTGAGACTTCTTCACAGGCACTGCCATGGCTCTATCCTAGAATTAATTCCAAGTATTTTAAACCTTCTCTGTGCTCAGCTAAAGTTGTATCAGCTCCTAAGAAGCCATCTGACAGCGTTCTTGAAGGCTTCTGGCATTGATGGAGCATGGGAGCATCAGCAGCAAAGCTTGTTGCAACAAGCAGGAGGAGGGAGCAGGAGCTTGTTGCAGAGGAAAAGAAGGAAAAGGGAAAATAAAGGGAACAAAATGATCTGGTCGGAAAAGATGTTGCTGTGAACACCTGTGATTCATTTCATCCATTTCATGTGTGCACAGCAGCACCCCAATGCCAATTGACCCCTCCCAGGGATGGGATCTGGAGCTGGGCCCAGGGGCAGCGCTCCGATCGCCCGCGTGCTGGGAACACGCTCCTGCCAAACCCAAGGGATGAGTTATCACTGATCCTGCAACTCTGGGTGAGGGCAATGTGCCCCAATTCCTTGGGTTCCTGTGACAATCTCGAGGGCTAATGGAAAATATGCTCAACACGATGGTTCTGTGCTGCAGGAACCCTCAGCACCGGCCCAGAGCAGCCCCAGCTCTGCTGCCACTGGGGCTGACGTGGTAAGATAAGCCAGGTCCTGACCCCTTGTGTTTGCAGCAGGTGGCCACGGGATCAGCAGGAGGCAGGACAAGGGACACTGGAGCTGTTCTGGTGGTGGGTTTCTCCTCCCTGCACACTTGTGATGTCTGGTTAAACCCCAGCCTGACTCCAGCTGGGAAGGCTGTGGCAGACGTGGGAAGTGGATGGAGGTGCAGCCCTAGGCAGCGTGCTGTGCTTGGGAAAGGAGAGGAATTCCATGAGTACCAGAAGTAATAAAAATCTGATTTTTTCCTAGGATTCATTTTCTAATGATTTTGGCACCTAAAAGCTTTTAGCTGTGGCTTCAGCACTAAAAGTGGCTCTATTTGTGGATTCTCCAGTGCTAAAGAACAAGATGTGAATGCATGTGAGAATATTCCCTTTGGGAAATTCAGACTCAGATACAAGCCCTGGGAATATCATACATCAGAGAAAAACCATGCTACTTCAGATTGTCATGAAGTCAGAGATTTGGATTTACTTGATGAATGGCTGTTTCAGCATTAGCTGTCCCAGTGGAACAGCTCAAATATGAATCAGTTTGTAAGAGCCTCATTTATTGATGTGTTCCAACAAGCTCTCTTAAAAAAAAAAAAAAATCAAATCACAATTCATTTAACTATGTAGCAGCACTAGATTAGGCTGTAGGCAGCAAATCTGTGTTAATCCTTTTATTTTAAACATTGTAGGAGAGTTTTGGGTGATGCATCAATACTCATACTGAACAGAAGGGTGTAATCAAATTTTAATGTCCTACAATGATTGTCACTGTGTTTTAAGTAAACAGCCACTTTCTAAAATTAATGAAGTGGTGGAATCACAGAGAGGCTTGGGTTGGAAGGGACGTTAAAGGTCATCTTGTTCCAAGCCCCTGGTATGCGCAGGGACACCTCCCACTGGTCCCCGAAGGCAGACGTGGATAAATCCATCCTGGGGTGTGGTTTGCCATGGGCTGTGGGTTACTGACATTGCTGAGACACCTTGGTTTAGTGGCCTGCAACCCTTTTTTGGGTGAGCTGCAGAGCCTGACTCCTCTTGAGAGGATGCAGCCATGGATAATGGGGACACAATCTGCTCTCCTGGGCAGAGACGGTCCCTGGAAGCGAAGGGCTGGAGGTGGCTGTGGTGTGGGCGCTGAGGAAGCCCCCAGGATCTGAAGGCATAATCTTTAGATCTCAGAACATCCATGTCTGGCTCGTTTCCTCCTCTGGCAGAGCCTGTCTTCTCCTAACTCCTTCTGAGCGCTCACTTCATCCTGTTTGGCTTAAAGCTTAGCCCAGGCTATTTTCAGCCAGGCTGTATTTCCAAACGCGCCTCTTGCCTGTGACCAAACATAGAGTGTCACAAAATAAACCTGGGCACATCCAGCATGGAAGGCAGCAAAGGTGAGCAGTGGGCAGGTGCTCCTTGCTGGGATCTCTTCTCAGGACAGAACTGAGGTCTCCCCATGACCAGCTGTGTGTGGCATTGAGTGTTCTGGGAGCCACCTCTGAACCGTGGCCAACACTGACCATGGACCTGGATTTAGCTTAGAGTTTCCAGGGAAGGTGCTTCATCACCTTCTGTGTGCTCGCAGAGACGTGGGGTCCAAGGATTTGGTCCTGATTCCTTTAAAACACTCTCCGTTTGCTTTATTTCAGTTTTTCCGAGGCGTTCCCTATGGGATCTCTGAGAGCTGCACCCTCACTGGGTAAGCCTGGACAGCTCCCCTGCTCCTTGGAGGACCGGGAATGGCTGCTTGTCCTTGGATTCTGCTGGAAGCAGCTGTTTGCATGGGATTGCAGCAATTTGGAAGCACAGGAATTAGCACCCCAATTGTTTTATTTGATACTTTGTGCCAAAATGCCAAGCCTTTATCATAGCGTGCTTTCATCTCAAACTATGATAAAGTCTTTAATTCCACGCAAAGCAACTCTCTGTGAGATACTGCACAAATGGAATAATTTAAGAATATTTTAATTGTGTCACATTAGGAATGATTTACAATACTGAAATGGCAAGGATATGCAAATAGAGACTAATGGCACTTCCAGATGCCATTTGAATTAATTCCTTTAATGTTTTCAAAACAAAGATAATGCTTTTGTGGCAGATCAGCTCTCTGCAGGAACCATTGCTCCTGCCATCCCTTGCCCTGACAGAATGCAGGGAGAAAAACTGTGTGGCATTTGCTCATTGCAATTTCCTGCATTTTCCTTGTTTTTCTGATCTGTGGCTGCTAGATTGGAAAGACTTCTGGGTCATCAAAAAAGAGTTTCTTGTTTTGGCAGGCAAATATATGGAGCTATTTTTCAGGCTCATCATTATTCCTCTGCTTGTCATTGCCCTCATTTTCCATGTCTGTCCGTAACAAAAATGCCAATAAAAAATTCAAGTATTTCATTTTAGCTTAAAAAATTTAAAGAATTATTACCAGAGGTGATATGAATTCTCCAACTCTTTCACTTGAAGTTGGAAGGATTTTTGTTTGTTTGATTTGGTTTGGGTTTTGTTCTTTTGTTTAGTGCAAATCCCATAAATTTGGCCAACTCTGCTCCTACCCGCTGTTGGGGTAGACTCCATTTCTCACTTTCCCTTTGTTTTCTTCTGCTCATAGTTCTTTGATATCGTCACTCCAGTAAGCAGCAGAATAGGAATTTCTCTGGACTGGGATGCTGAATGTGGAGATGCTCTACAGCTTTCCCTCAAGTTCCATCGGCATTGAGCATTAAAGGAAGGAGCTATGGGATACATTCTGCTCAACATGTTAATAAATCAATTTATAGCACGTTCCAGGTTATGTGTAAATCCATGAGAGAGGTTTCTCTGTATTTGGACTGAGGCTGAAGTCTGTGCTCATTCGAGCAGTTGAGAATGAAGGGTGTCATTCAGTCTGGCTGTGGCTGGCCATGTGCCCCAGCGTGAGCCTCTTAGGGGGTTTAAGGTGGGATAGTGCTGAAAGCTGGTTACAGACTCTCCAGCTGAGCTCCCCGAATCCTTTGGCCACCTAACACAAACCAGTCTCAGAGGAAAGCTGATTTGGTTTCCTCTCCTTGCTCACCAGTGCCTGCCTGAGTGGGCAGTGCAGTCTCTGCAGGGTTTTCTGCCCTGTGGGGTTGTTAAGCTGCTATCACATCACTGCCTATGTGGAATTAGACAACAGGTCCGAAAGATGGGCTGGGAAGCTAAGGACGATGTAGGTCTCGTCCTAAGTTCTTGCAGCTCTACATTTGAGACTCCTCTGAATTGCAGAGCTGGTGCAGAGTGAGAGTCACGGCCTCCTAGAGCTGCAGGTGGTTTCTTATGGAGCTGCCTAATCCCTGGAATCCAGCGCAATATTTATGGAGAATCACTTTGCACTGATTGCATTGGCCAGGCTGTTTTTTTCTTTGGAGGGCTGGAAGGGAGCAGGAAATGCCCTTTAATGCTATGATTCACCCAGGAAAAACCTTTGCAGTTGAGCTGAGGGGATGACCAGATGGCACCACGAGTACTGTGAGGGTGTGAAATACCTGCAGCATTTTTGAGCTCTGTAAATGAGGAATGTGGGAACCCTTTGAGACCCACTGCTGCTAGAGGGGAATCCCCCTTACCACTGGAAACCAGCAGTTGCACATCCTGATGTAGAGTAATCATCTCTAACTATGCTATTTGCTCTCAAGTTGTATTATTTTGGTGATTACCTGTCATTCCCTAATGCATTTCCCCACGTTTTAAGCTGTGCTATAATTATAATTGCTAGGATTAATATTTAATATTTATAGCAGAGATCAGCTTAAAATCCTGTTCTGAAACAGGATGAAGCATTTACATGTAATTCTAGCAATCTGGTACAGATCAGCTGCAGAAGGGTGGCTTAGGTTGAAATTATTTCCTCCTGTCAAAAAGATGTCAAATACCTGGAGAAAACCTGCAAAGCCCTGGATTGTGCAGATGACACTCTTTGTGTAAGGGGGTGGAAGCAGAAATCCAAGGTGTAATTTTGCCCCAAGGTTTCTCGAGCACTCAGAGCTGTCCCAGTCACAACATGCTCATCTTCTGAGGATCTCAGCTGTCCAAAGCAATTCCTCAGGGCCAAAAAATTGAGGGTTTCTCCATCTTTTTATGTGACACATCATTTATACCTTTAGTTACATCCCTGTGACCTGCCTAAAACCAGTGCTGTCACAGCGGCTACAGAGGGAATTGTCTTGTCCATGGTACATTCGGGTTATTACCCTTTCACACCAATTTTTGTGCTCACCAAAACATTCTTTTTGCAAGAAAACAATTCTTGCAAAACCAAGCTGAGATCGGATACCTGGATAAGAAGGATTCATTCTAAACTTAGCATTTAGAGTTTCTTGGAGGCTCCAAAATGGGCCCAGACACGAACATTTCCTGGGGATTATCGCACAGGTTTGAGCCCTTCACTCACCCTTCCCCAGAGCGCACAACTCCATCCCAGCACAGGCAGAGGAATGGTGTCTCTGTATTCTCTTGCAGATCCTTCTATACACGTTAGCATTCAAAGGTAGGTTACAAAAGAGCAGAAATCCCATTTTTGAATCAAATCAATGCCAAGATCAAATTGAGGGAGACAGGATTCCGCACAAGGAATATAAAAGCCCTGTTAAATTAGATACAGGTGTCACTTCCAATAGTCTGGGCACACACAGTCACCAGCTCAGGGGGCTGATTTCTAATATATTTCCTCTTCCCCAAAATGACCCCAGCTGGAGTGAAGCACCACTCACTGCCCATGCATTCATTTAAAGCACAGCTAATGACAGCTCTGGCAGCTCGTTGCTCTCAGATTAATGAAAGCAGCCTGCCAAATTCACAGCTGGGAACCTGGCATTGGTTCTTACCTCACCAGCCCCGCTTCAGCCTGACGCTGCCGAAGGTGAGGCTCTTCTCAGAGACCCCATGGCTTACATTTCTTTATTGGAGCTGTTCATACACCACTCATACACCTTCAGAACACCGTATTTCTTTCTCCTAATGAAATCACACTTGAAAAGCACGGTTTGGACACACAAATCACTGTACCTGAGAGGCTCAGTCCCTCAGCTCCGCTTTTGCCGGGCGCTGACCAATGTCCTCGGAGGTTTCCAGGAGAGGAGCTGGATTACAACTGACCACAGCGAGACCTGGCCCCAGATTTACATCCCTCTGGAGTGATGACCCTTGCAGAAATAGCTTTGGACAGGTAATAGGATTAGCAGGAGGGAATTAGAAAATTCTGTTCATTAGTTTGAGCCAATGAAGCTGCAGACTGGAGAGAGGTTTAAAGGATTTGGTGCATACATATAATTGGGCAGGGAGAAAAACAACTGGAGCCCCAAGAGCCACTGCAGATGGCACCTTGCTATTGCAGAGCCAGGTGTATAAAAATGCTGGAGATGTACAGATGGATTATAGGAACGGGGTAAGAACCTTTTACCGGATGCAGGAAAGCTGCCCTTACAACCCCGATGGCCTTTTCAGTAGTTCTGAGCTGTGATGGGACTCCAGTTTGTAAATTGGATAAAAGTATCCACAGAATGGTGCTAATATTTAAATAAATCACCCAGTCATAGCCAGATACTCATTAAGCACTGACAGAGTGCAAATGGAAAAAGGAGGAGGGAGAATTTTGCTCTATGGAAGATCGTAAATGTCTTCTGTGGCATTAAGGAACATTAAATTCTAAGCAGTTTTAAACGGGAGGCTTGCATTTAAACAGCTGCAGCTGTGATGTAGTGGGATGCTTTGCAACCAGGAATATCACAGAATTCCAGAATGATTTGGGTTGGAAGGGACCTTAATTCCATCCAGTGCCACCGCTGCCATGGGCAGGGACACCTTCCACTGTCCCAGGCTGCTCCAAGCCCCAGTGTCCAACCTGGCCTTGGACACTGCCAGGGATCCAGGGGCAGCCACAGCTTCTCTGGGCACCCTGGGCCAGGGCCTCCCCACCCTGGCAGGGAACAATTTCCCCCTAACATTTAACCTGAACTTCTTTTAGTTTAAACGCATTCCCCTATCTCTCCTTGTTTAACCAAAATCAGCAAATTTGAACCAGTTTAAAAAAACTACTATAGAGAACATCCTTCACAGTGCAATGTGAGGGTGATCGGCCCGTGTGAATATTGAGCAAGAGCTGCAGGGTACCCAGAGCTTTTGGAATCACATCTCTGGAGGGGCTGCTGGATTGGCTGTCTGGTGCCTTAGGTTATCCAGCCTTTTGTTCCTGATAACTCTGAAAACTCTCCAGAGGTCTGAGTCCTCGTTAAGACCAGCCTTCATTAAGCCTCATCCTCCTGATGTCAGAAAGGCTGGCACAAGGAAAGCCCCTCCTTCACCCAGTGCAGGAGGATCAGGTTAGGGAACATTTTCACAAATGGATGTTATCAAGCCCACAGCAGATGGGGTGCCCAGGAGGGCTGAGGGATTGGGGCCATCTCCAAGCATTGCGCCCCAATTTAAAAAAAAAACCAACCTCATAATTTTGAGAAGTTGAAACAGCAAAGTTCCTTTTCAAATGAGACATTCCAGTTCAGTGACATTTTTTCCCCAACTTCCGGCATTTATGTAGAATTTTACATGCAATTGTTCTTTACTTGGTTTTATTTCCTGCTTGACCTAGTGCAAGGTGTCCCTGTCCAAGGTAGGGGGTGGAACGAGACGAGCTTTAAGGTCCCTTCCAACCCAATCCACTCTGGGATTTCAGGACTCTGTGTCTCTGCTTGCTAAACCTGCCCTGAGTTATTTCCTACCTGACACACACGAGCTGCCAGAGACTCCAGGTTCTTCATTCCTTTCACTTCCTTATGGACTATCTAAATGTCTTTTATGAGGTAGTTGTTAATTTTTAATGCAAGATCCCATTAAACTGAGACGCTCACTTAGCTCTGTTCTAAAGGGCAAACCAAGAAATTTCATTCCCTGTGAAAACATAGAAAATCACAGCACTGGGTAGGCAGAATTCAGTTTGACAATGAAATAGCCAAAGGAGCTTTTCCAGGGCCCCACAGGGAAAAGGAGCCAGGCAGGGAATTCCTAGATATAAATTTGCCAACTTTGAAAATTTAAGTTAGCATCTGATTGGAGACTGCTTTGTATTTAAGCAGGATATTGAATATCATTGTTTCTAAATGTTGAACCTACTATTTTTATCTATTTTGTCCATTTTTGCAACTTCAGGCTGTGAGATGTTCTCTTATTTTAGTGCAAGGCCTGGATATGATTTAACTCTACCAACCCCCTCAGTTCTCCCTGCTGCAAGTCACAGGAACATAAAAAACCATCAAAAATTCCCAGTATGCCTTGTGGAGGAAACCTTTTAAATTAGCATGGCCAAAAGAGCTTTGTTGGGCCTAAAAGTGACATTTTGAAACAGTTTAGTTTCCTGCAACTGGTAAGGTTTCTTAAATTTTTAGGTTTTCCCTGTTTGTCTGTTTTTAAAATCAGTTTTTCATTCTTCCTTACTTTCGCTGAGATGCCATTTCTACAACTTCAGCTTGAAACATGCCCTTAATGTTTTTAATTTAGATTACATTTTCTCTGCCAGCAAGCTGCAGTGTACATGCCACGATTTCAGACAAAATGTCTCTCCGAAAAATTGATTACTGGAGTTATTTTGTGATAGTTTTATATCCAATGATGAAAAATTCGCACTTGCAAGAACACCTACAAAATTACAGTTGTTCATCATTGGCTCAAAAAGCCCCTTTGTTGCAAAAAGATGGATTAAATCTTGACATGGAAACTGATCCTAAACCAATTAGGAAAACTCCATTTGTTTGAATCCTTGTCATTAAGTTAAGGAAGATTAAAATGCACGGCAGGAAGAGGAGCAATGTGTGTCCCACGCCTCATTTGTCAGCGAGCTGCAGCACCCTGTTGCAAGGATGAAAATTGGGGCCCATGCAGTTGCTTTTCCACTGAAGAGGCCAGAGCAGCCTCCTGCCGTCAGGGAGAGACTGGTCCCACCTTCCAACTGCCCAGCCACCCCCTGCTCTTCTGTATTTTTGCACTTTGTGTCATAAATCTTGGTTTTCCTCCCGCCGAGGCCCAGTCTCCATCTCACAGGAAGATGGCTCTGAGCCTGCCAGCCGTGTCCTGCCTTTGAAAAGGGATGAGGAGAAGCCACATTCCCAGCTGGCCATCCTCTGGCACAGGAATTCTGCTCCTTCACGCTGGCTGCCCACCCTGTGTGCCTCAAGCGATGCCGAGCCTGGCCAGCCCTGGCAGGGAAGGGCTCGAGGTCGGTGTGAGAAGAGGCCTCCATGTTCCCCTCACGGCCCTGCGGGCTCAGGGCCCCCTGAGGTGTGCCGGGTTGGGATCCAGAGGGGTTCAGGCACTGCAGGGCTCCTTTTGGGAGTCACTGCCTTGGTTTTAGGAGTGCTTTGTATGTAAGGTCTGGTTGCCTTCGAAGTCCGTTTCACTGAGAGTCGATGCAAAACTGCTGAAAGCATTTGCTGAGGGCTGGAGCTGCTTCTCGATTCCATTGCTGCATGCAGAGGGAGGATCTATATCTATATCCTCCTTCAGTATAAAGACTTTGTCTTCCAGAGAGCTTCACCAAGCTTTTTGAATTGTTTTCCCGGCACATTTGGCCTTTCTTCAGTCCCTTATTTTGCACCGTTCCGTGTTGCCCATAGAGGTCGGTGTTTGCCTGGGAAAGCAGAGCCTGGAGCGCAGCAATCTCTGTCCTTACGTCCTCTTTGCTTCAGAGGTGCCTCCCCCACTTCCCTGGGATAAAAAACCTTACATTCGTCTCTTCTGAGCTCCTAAGGACATAACTGAGAAGGAAGGTGCAGGTGTGTATTTTGGGACATCATTAGGCTTTGCTATCTTTAACAGATTTTAGAAGATCAAACATGGTATTTAAAAAACATCCAACAACTTGACATTTCCTAATATACTTGCATATCTTAAAGAGGAGTAGAGAATAAATAATTCAGAGAGAGAGCCGTGTCTGTAGTTATCACCTTACATATATTTTATGCAGTCATTTGCTGGCTGAGCACATGAAACATTTTCAGTGGTGTGCTTGTGGAACAAAATGCTCCCTCTTTATCCTGACACCCACCCTCTGTGATTTATCTGGGTAGTAACAGGAGGAGAGCAATTACACCAACTGAGATTGTGAAAGATATTTGGGGAAATAAAATCTATGGAGTGGTTTTGAGTGAGGAAAGTATAAAAGCCATCACTCAACAACCAGGTTGTGTTTTGTAACGAATGTCTCCTCAAATGTCCTTTACATGAACCACAGGTAGCATTCCTAAACACATTTAAAAATGTTATTTTAAATTAGTTTTGTGTACTTTCACATGGAAAGTGAAGTGAGAATTAATAGTATTTTAATTAATAGTTCTGCGTGTTCCTGTAATTAAATTGGCCTAATCCCTCTTTGAAGAGTGACTGTTTTTCTACAAAAATCAAACCAATTGATTTAATTGTACAGTGCTTGGGACTCCATTCATTGGGAATTTTCTATGAAGGACAGGCTATCAATGAAATGATTATGGAAAGCATGATGCAGCCAGTGCTCTTCAGCTCAAAGTGCCTATACATCATCCTATTTTTTTCAGTCCTTTTAAAAAAAAAATTTAATTAAGTGCATAGGACAGCACAATATATGACTTTCTCAATTTACATCCAGGCAAATGAGGATCGCTCCTTTTCAGATTTTCTTTGGAATCTGCAGCCAGAAGGGAGCACTGTTACCTAAGGCACTGGAATGTTCTCTGGGTTTCTGCTGGCTCGGTGTGTTTAGGCAGCAAATTCTTTCACCAGAACAAAGGCTAAAGGGTGAGGCTGGGAGCAGTTAAATGATGCAGTTTCTGTGCTGATTTGTTGCCACGTAATGAGACTTTTGTGCCTCTTTCATTGCTGCTGGTAGGCTCTGCTTGCTAAAACTGAATGGCAGCTGAGGGTGAGATGAAGCAATTCTGCCTTTGTCTTCTCAAAGGGATTTGCCATGGATGTGTTTCCAAATCAGTGATGGATGACCCTCATTTTGCCACTCCTCAGTGTGATCATAGAGTTCTTTGGGTTGGAAGGGACCTCAAAGCCCATCCAGTGCCACCCCTGCCATGGCAGGGACACCTTCCACTGGCCCAGGCTGCTCCAAGCCCCAGTGTCCAACCTGGCCTTGGGCACTGCCAGGGATCCAGGGGCAGCCACAGCTTCTCTGTTCCAGGGCCTCCCCACCCTCACAGGGAAGAATTTCCTCCGAAAATCTAATCTAAATCTCTCTCTGTTCAGCCTAAACCCATTACCCCCTGTCCTGTCACTACAGACCATTGCAAAATCCTCTCTCCACCTTCCTTCTAAGCCTCCTGCAGCTATGGAATTGTCACACAGACAAATCAGGACAACAGGGAGCTGCACCCTGCAGTGAGTGGATGTCTGCATCCAGGATGTCACTGTTCCTGGTCCCGGGGGTTTGGAGCTGAACCTGCTGTTCCCTAGAGCCAGGCTGCCCAGCTCCCCCTGCTTTGGATGACGATCCCAAGGATCGGAGTACGCACATGGGTGATGTCCTGGAGAGCCACGCTGTGTGTCTGGAGAGTCATCTCTGAGCAACTGCGGAATCCCAGAACATCCTGAGCTGGAAGGGACCCTCAGGGATCATCCAGTCCCACTCCTGGCCCTGCCCAGACACCCCAACAATCCCACCCTGTGCATCCCTGGCAGCGCTGGAGCTCTGGAGGCTCTGTCACTGAGAGCCCAGGAAGGGTCTTTTGAACCTCTCCCCTCCTTGCCTGGTTCAAAGCAAACCCAAACCATTCTCAACAGCAGAGGAGTGCAGGCCTTGCTGGTCTCCTTAAGCTCCTTCTCAGATTTCTCTTCAGTGTCTGGCTGCTCCTCCAAAGTTTATTTAAAGCTGAGTGCGCAGCAGTGAAGCTCTAATTGCCTGTGCTGATGTGGGGTTTGTGCAGTTTATCAAGGGCATCTTTTCGGCAGCTCTTGGGAGAATCCACCATGGGAATGTCAGGCTGCTTGTGCTGGGGGCCGGTGGGAGGTCTGCACCAGGGCTGTGGTTACAACACAGAGAGAAAATTAATGTAAAATCAGGGGATGGACAAAGGAAAAAAAAAAAAAGGCAGAACTTCCCAGGGCAGACACACAAGGGAGAGGGACAGTTATTCATAGGTCCTGATACAGCACTGCACGTCATAAAGTGATGCAGGGCCAAGCCTGATGATTGTGGAGCAAAATGGGGAAATAAGGCAGCAGTACACGCAGGTATTTAATCAGCTCCTAATCACAGAGTATTTAATCAGCTCCTAATCACAGAGAGGCCTTTGGAAGGAGCCCTGTGCTGGTCAGCGGCTCCAGTCCCTTGCGTCATGGAAGAGTTGAGGGAGGCCAGCGGCTCAGTCCGGCCAGGGAAGAGCTTTCTTGGCAGCTCCTGCACTGTCCAGCTCTTACAAACAAAAGGACTGTGGTGCAGAGTTGTTGAACTCTGGGAAGTGACAGTAAAAAATGGGACAGCTTGGGCTCCGTGGTTACTGCTTCCCAGGAACTTCCACCTGAGCGTTTTCAAGGGGAGAAGTAAACGTGTAATTTTGTTTTCTAAGCAGGAGTCATGGAAAATGTTTTCCGGGAGATGAAATTCTGGGCTTTTTCTGGCTGAGCTTTTTGCTAAAGAATCTGGGGCTCAGATGCATTTGTTGGTTTGTGTTGTCCTACATGTAGAACAACACAAAACATATATATATATATATATATATATGTCACCTGCATATGTTTGTGTTCCACACACATTTAAACGTGGCAGAATGTGACTTCTTGAGCTGCGTCTGCTTCCTTGGAGGAACTGAAAAATTACAGAAGTGTAATTAACTGAAAATTACTTTTCCAATCAAAATTTGCCCTTTTGATGCAGCAAGTTTTCCAGACTATGTCTTATCCATGTGTGATCCTAGATAAGGTTTCTAAAGAATTTTTGAGATCTTGGTTCCTTTGTGAACTCTTTGCCATGGGTATTTGAGATTCAAATTTCTTTTTCATGCATGTGATGGAGTAAAAATCTGGAGTGAGAAGATGTGCTGCCTCTGGTTTTTAAGGGATCCTGATGTTCCCTGCTATAAATTTCAGCTTGAAATGTTTCCTTCATTTATGTTCTGTTCTTCTGTGAGCTTTTACCCTTCACAAGGCTCTCGGATGTTTCTTTACCAGTCCTTTCCGTGGATATTCCTATTTTCATAATCTTCAGCTCGCTTTCAAGTCTTTGCTCAGGTATCACTACAATAATGAGCTGATTGGCCTCCTTTGGCTCACTGGCACCTCAGGTTCCCAAATTCAGAAAGACAGGAGCGGACTACAAATGCATCCTTGGCCTTTTCTGCTTTCCTTGGGCATTTCTGTTGCCTCATCTGACTTTTGAAAGAGTTGCTTGGTGGAACCTGCCAGTCACTGCCTGAGGAGGAGGATTCCTGCCTCGTCTGGCACGGTGTTAATGGCACTGTGCCCAGCAGCTCTGTAATCTGGCAGATCCCAGATTTTCAGGGAAAGAGATTGTTTTCTCCATCTCCCGGGGCTCTTACTTTTGCTGTTATTTAAACTAATGCATTTCTTAAATCATACTTGTGTTGGCTCCCACTCTTGCCTGATTTATGTGTTAACATGTCTGTGCTGAAGGCGCTTTCCTTTTTCCTTAAGCCTCCAAGGGTCTGGATATTTTCTTTACCAGCACTGCAGCCTAACCAAAATCACGCCTTAAGATCTTGCAGTTCTAAAAACTTCTGTAAAATAACACATAAGCAACTACTTTATTTTCGCTGGCTGTGGAAATCTGCAGCAGTTCGATTTTAGATGTGAGAATTAATGTTTGTGAGCATCTCTCACAGGTTTTATTTCCCGAGCAGTGGGAATGCTGGGAGTGGCACTTTCCTCTGCTCAGAAACGTGCCGCTGCAGAATATATCAAAATATTGTATTGAGATGAATGTTTAAAGGCTGGATCCAAGCAAAGAGGATGATTTGAAGGTGATTTCCGAACAAAGAATCTTCTATAGATTATTATAAATGGACCTGTCAATATCTAACAGGGACTCTTCTAACTCAGCTCCTGAAGGGGTTGTGGAAATGCACATTGGAATCAGTCTTGGCACTATTTCTTCCTTTACCAATTGCATCACAAAGCATCCAGGGGAATGCTGACAATTATTGCTTGGTCATTACCATTTTATCAGTAATGATTGCCTGGCTAATCACTGTGAGTATTTCAGTCTCAGGCTCTTTTCCACATAAGATGCTCACATTCCCGCATGGGGAAAAGGTCTGCAGGGCTTTAGTTTTCATGTGCACTTACATATTTTTTTCTCATCTTTCTGTGGATCTGATATTGCCAGGTTGGATGAGCTCACCGGATCTTCTGCCCAAAGCGTTTAATGTAAAAATGGAAAGGCAGAAGGACATCCACGGTCAAGCCTCTCGTTTAGCTGGGAGTAGGATCCTCCAGTGTGATGGCATTTTCTCCTTTGGCAACGTTTCATCCGACACCAGCTCGCTCAGGAAAACCTGGAGGCCTGCCCACCTGGAGCTTTAGATATTGAGAGGAGCGGCCTTTTGAAACTCCTGAGCTGTGTGTGATCCCTGCAGCTATCCCATGGTGTTTAGAAGTCAGGAGCCCGAAGCCTGTGACATGAGCAGCAGGAATTTGCTTGTAAACCTGCATCTGGTTAGGACATACCACAGGATATAGGATGTGTGTGTAATATCGGGGCTGAGCACCCACTGAAACCCCCTGCTCTGGCCACCTAACCCCCTTAGCCTCCTCTGAGAAGTCCCAGGCCATGGAATCCAGGGTGGGAATTAAAAGTTCACCGTCATCAGGACGAGAGAGGAACGTGCTCAGTGCATCACATCACCTCCTCTCATTGTCAGCAGTGATTCACGAGGTGCAGCTCAACCCCAGGGTGCCCTGTGTGGAGGAAACCCAGCCAGGGAAGCCTCACCAGGACACGCACGTGAATCCTTGGGTGTGAAGGAGAAGCTGAGTGTGAGGGTGGGGATGCCCTGGCCCAGGGTGCCCAGAGAAGCTGTGGCTGTCCCTGGATCCCTGGCAGTGCCCCAAGGCCAGGCTGGACAGGGCTTGGAGCAGCCTGGGACAGTGGAAGGTGTGGGACTGTGCCATCTCTAAGGTCCCTTCCGAGCCAAACCGTCCTGGGATTCCATGTGGAACACTGCACAGCCGTGCTGGGGTGCTCCCAGTGGAGGAATCCACGGAGCTGTGTGTGGGGTTAATGTCACACCATTCCTTTACTGCCCTTGCAACAGGAGCAGGAGGAAGGAGCCAAGTGAGCCTACAGCTGTTTCATAGTTACACTCAGAGCACCTGTGAAGAGCCTGCACAGGCACCACCTTGGACTGGGTGTGCTGGGCCTGCAAGTGATGTACTGGAGGAACTGCAGAGAGAGAGAGAAAGCTGTAACGTGTGTAAACTCTTGCTTTTTATGGCACAGAGTTTATTTTTATCTCAAGAAAAGTACCGCCGAATTGTGCTGCAGAGACGTAGCCCTTGAAAGAAATGGGACTGCTCAGCAGCAGTGACAGGCAGGCAGTGAGGAAACACCGTGCAAGAGCCTGAAAGCAGGAGGAGGGAAGGCTTCAGGTGAAATGAATGTATCTTGCTCTTTGAAGGTGTAATAAAGAATCACAGTTTTACAAGCAATTGAAAACAGAGTAAACACTTTTAAACCACATCATTTTCTTCCTCCTTCCCCTTTCCACCTTGGCAACAGGTGGAGAGAGTGATGCTGCAAGGAGCACCTGCTGCTCACAAGGCTTTCAGCAGCCCCTGGGGTCATGGATAACGGGCTTCAATTCCAGCAGGATGCTGGAATTTATGTTCCACGGCTGAGCAGACACATCTGGCCTGGGCTTAGGGGACCACAAAGATGGCTTAAAGCTTCCTCGATGTCGTAACCCCTCTCCAAGTTAAATACATCCCACAGCTGTTACCGAAGGTTGTGGTCGTTATCTTCTCCCATATTTTTTCTGCCTTTAGGGTTTGCTGTGCAGTTTCATAAAATGAAATGGCTGAAGCAGGAGCTGTTGGAAGGAGAATTTCTCTCATTTTTGCTGACTTTCCCCGTATCTTTCACTGGTAGGGTTTGAGAATCTTTTCCAAACTGGCAGATAAGGCTGTATCTAGTAATGGAAAAACCTCATTCTGTGTTTCAGTAGTTTAAGTCTGGACTCCTTCCAGACGTGTATTTTGGCTTCCCTCTGCTGTAGCAAGGCGACAAGGAGATGGAGGAGGTAGGGCTGGCTGTCTCCTCCTGCTTTGGGGTTCTTTGTGTGCACATTTGGATGTTTCAGTGGGCTGTTCCCACGTAAATATTTGAAGAAAAACTACAGAAAGCCCCAAGTGAAGTGGAGAGCAGCTCCAGAGAACGTCTGTGTCAGGACAGCTCTCGACTGTGAAGGAGGAGGGTAGAGCATGGCACCAAGAGATGGGAGATAATTTCCAGGCAAAATCACAGCCCAGCCTGGCACTGCCGTCCTGGTCTCCAGAGGCAGGAAAACCCTTGGAGCACAGCTGGGGTGGGAACGGAGCCCCTGCAGAGCAGGAGCGCCACGGACCCAGCAGCAGCGTCTCCCTGGGGGTTAAGAGTGTCTGAACTCTTGCAAACCCTGCGGGGAAGTTCTGCTTCCCAAAGGAAAATTAAAACAGCCCTGTAGTCCCCGTACACGAATCTTGGAGCAGATATTGCCAGTGATCAATAAAGGGCCGTGACATAACTTTATGTATTTTAAATGGTCTGGGAGGTCTTTTCCAACCATAAGGATTCTGTGATTTAATATTCCAGCCAAAGAAACCTTCTCCTTCCCTTGCTCAAGAGGCCTCAGCACAGGGGTTTAGGAATTCAGTGCAAGGGAAAATAGATATTTCTGGGTTTGTTTTTGTTCTCATCGACCTGCCACGACTTCAGACTCTGAAATAAAAGAAACACTTGTGCTCTGAAAACATCTTTTAGTTTTGTTGTCTTTTTGAAGAAGTAGTTGTTTATTCACAGAGGTTACCTGAGTGTAGGTAAAATTATTTTCAGAAAATTCACTGCAGCCACCCCAGCTATGGATCTGTCTGGCGTGCCAGATGGATTCCTGAAGACATGTTATATACATAGAAATTTTAACAATAAGCAGATTTAATTCTCTTTTCTCTCCCCTTTCTATTAGGGCACTTGTGAACTCCTGGAATGGAAAAAACACCTTTTTTTTTTTTCTGCTGGAACCCCTTGATGCGATCCATGCTCGCTGTTATTGGTCCAGTTTGGGTGCTGAATAGGCTTTTCAGATTAGAGCTGGGCAGAAGAGAGACATGGCTCAGCAACGTAAATGAAACTTGAAAAAAGAGCTTGTTTGAGTCAAAATAACATCGTCAATGCTTTTTTTTTTTTAAATTAAAACATCTTGACTAAACTATGCACCACATGAAGATGTATTATTGAATTTCAAAATCACCAATGCCTTTGGATGACGTTTTGATTTTAACTTTAACCAGTTTTTAAAAGATTTTGCTGTGCGTGAAGTGAAATTTTTCAGCAAAAAAATGTCCAGATGGCTTTGAACTTTCTAACTCCTTTCCCCCACTAAGGGGAAATAATCAACGAATAAAACCAAAAGGTGTCCCCTCAGTGACAGATCAGTGTCCTCCTGGCCTGTGCTCCAGATTGGAATGAAAGGATTCCCATTTCCAGTGCCAGCTGGGGCTGGCAGTGACTGCAGAGCTGTTATTCACTGGGTTTGACATTCAGCATCACCCCAAGAGCAAAACACGTTGCCCAACGCCTCAGAAGAGCTCCCTGCGGTGAGGAGATGACTCCATGAGCTGAGCTCCCTGCCTTTGTCCACTGATTTTCCGGCTGGATTCATCATTCCTGTGTCAAAGCACCCCTTCAGCCGTGGAGCCCTGGAACCTGGGATGTGTCACAGCCATTTGCTGGTGCAGATCCTGCCTTGGGTTCCTCCTCCTCCTCCCTCTGTGCCTTGCTCCTCCTCCAGGGTGTCCTTCAGCATGGGGTGAGTGCACGTAGCCCCTTCATGGTGAAAAAAGTGAATCACAACTTATTGTAGTTTTCTTTTTTATTTTTTTACTCATTTTGTTATTTTTCCAGGTTACTGATTCATTCAAACAGAACAAATTTCCGTGGTAAGGTCTAAGGTGTCAAAGTATCTCCCCCAATGCCTGATTATCTTGGCTGCTGTAATTTCCTTTTTGAGATGTTTTGACTGGAAACAATGATGATGGTGGACTCGACACTAATGACTCACTTTCAGAGAATGGGGATTTATTTGAATTCTTGGAATTTGAAGGGGGATATGCAAAGCACCTCCACACATTTTCACAAGGGTTCAGTGTGAGCCAGCCAGGTGGTGACCACGAAGAGGTTTCAAGAGGATGACTTTGAACCCATTGATTTGAGAGGAGCAGCATATCCAGGGACACAAGAGGGTGGAAGTGATTAATAAAATGGATTGAGTTAATGAGATCATTAGTGTTTATGCATGGAGCACTCAGCCCTGCTTGTTTGTCCCACTGCGGCACAGCAGGTAATTTATTCCCTGCTCAGCAACGGTTCTAGTAAATGTTTGGCTTTTGCTCATTCTACTCTATAAATCACCTGGCCAGTGATGTTATTACAAAGATTATTTCTAAATATGTGGTAGCAGGAGGGCAAGTGAGGGAGAGGTAGGGGGAAATCTCTTATGAAAAGTTAATGCAATTACTTTTGACATTTTCATCATCAGCTGAGTTTCAAGAGAGGTTTCACAGTTCCAAGTCCTTGTCTTCTTAGTCCCACAGGGATGTCTTTGCTTCTGGTTGTCTTCTTGTGGAGGGACTGTGGCCCAATCCCTTTCTGGCTCTGCAGTGTAAAGCTCAGTGAGGTCCCTTAGCACTTCCACATCCAACTTTTGTCTTGGCTGTAAGCACAGCTCGGTGAGTTACACCTTAATAAAATGGAATTTATCCATAAAATTTAGGTCATTTATTTCCTTTGGTCTCGAACACCACAGCTGTGACCAGGAGGGTCACAGACACAATGCAGGTTCTTTTGTAGCACCGTGCTCCTCACCCAAAACCCTACCTCGGTCACTCTTACAGGGACACCATCACCAAAAGAAAAGATTAACTCAGGCTTCTGGGTTCCCTTTTGTCACCCACTGCCTGTCCTGGATCGATGCATTTTAGACATTTTGAATGTAACCTGCTTGACACTAATTTGACAGAATGCTTCCAAATAAATAATTAACTGCCCAAACGGACCCTTGACTGCCCTTCATCAAAGGCAGCACATCTGAAACCAAGCCAAATGGCAATTCCCCATTGCTGCTGGGGTGCCTGTGCCTACCTCAGTAATCATGACACAGGGGTAGCCATGACCCTCTTTTAGTTTCCAGTTTTCCCCGAGCTGCACGACTTGTCCCCTTTGTCTTGCTGCGGGTCCGTGGGTGATGTGTGAATGTCCTGCTGCCCCTTCCTGCCTGCAGGGAAGCTGCTGGGGGCATCCCCAGGCATCTCCTGCAGGTAGAACGCTCTGCGTGAGCTCTCCAGGTCATGCTGTCCCCCTGAGGGTTTGCCCAAGGCGAGGAATCCAGGTGGGAAGCGTTTCTGCGCGGAGTGGGCCGTGCCTGGAAATCCCTGTGCTGGTGGAGTGGGTCCTGCTCGCACGAGAAACCTGGATTTAATCACAGTTTTCCACAGGGTGTCTCAAATTCCTTGGAGCAGAGCAGGGGTTGAACCGTCTGCAAGGCCAGCCAAAGGGCTGGTTGCTATTATGGCAATGAGATGAAGAGGAATCTGCTTCTCCCAATAATTTCAGTCTGCATCAGATTTCGTGTCTTGAGATCCTTCTGATCTCTGCTTGACCTAGCAGGAGGGCACTGGTAAAAGAGCCTTCTTGCTGGTTTGCAGGTTGGTTCTCAGCTCTTCAGGCAGCGTAGAAAATTTAGCTTTAATTGTTGTGAAAATGCCAGCACAGCCTTGGTGACTGTGGTGAGTTTTCTAGGTGTCTGCACGGAAGCTTTGAGCAACACCCATGGAGAGGAAAATTCCTGTTCTGACTAACCTGCTGCAGCTGAGGAGTAACAAAGAAATAATCCAATATTCTAGGAATTGGCACTAATTTACTTGATTTTGAACAGTCCTTCTCATTTTAATCCTTGTTTAAAACAGAACACGCCCTGCCAAACCGCGCTCTGGTGAGGTTTTTATTTTTGCTTTCCCTTGCCCTGTGGTTGAATTGTTCCATAATTGCAGCTATTTGAATCTGAAACTCAAATTAGAAGGACTTGAAAGAGGGAATGCAGGAGAAGACATGAACATGGCGCTGTGAGGAATTCAACGTTCCTCTCTGTAAGTTAGAAGGGTTTATAGGTTTCTACTCTAATCCCTTCCCCAAAATGTAACAAATCCCATTTTAGTATGAGACCAAAGAACTCCTTTTATTTTATTTTATTTTATTTTAAAATATTTCTTTTCTTCAGGTTGCAAAGTGTGTTTATGCTGCTCTGTCTGCAAACTTGTTGCCCCAAATATTTTAAAGTCTGTCTTACTGTAGATATTTAATATTGCAGTCACAAATTATTTTTCAGGTGTTGAGAGACCCTGCTCCATGTGTGCTGCTCTTTGGGGCAGGTATTTATTTATTTCCCTCACAGGGACAGTCGTACCTGGCAGATCCCTCTTGGAAAGCAGCAGCTCTGCCATGTCCTTAGGATCTGGTGACCCGGAGATACCAATTCTCCTGAGCAGGAGCCCCTCCTGCCATAATCCAGATATGATTAATCCTGTCTCAGTTTCCTGGCAATGTAAACTAAAATGAACCTGGCTGCCCTGTATTCCATCAGTCCTTGCTCCACGACTTTTTCCCATCCTTACAGCCCCTGTAAAGACCTCCCAGCCCAGCAGCAGCTGCTGCTGAGGCCACCTCGAGCATCTTTACTTTGCCTGGAGACAGCGTGGAGACAACAACATCCCACTTGTTTTGATAACTTCCCGTTTGTTTGGAAAATCTCCTGATAAAATTCCAGAAGGAGTTTATTCATGTGCTCCCTGGGACTCTGAGGGAAGCCTGGAGAGCAATGAGATGATTTTCCTCTCCAGCCCCTGCCCCAGGGCTGTCCCTGGGTGCAGCAGTTCCACCGCAGCTGCCTTGGTCTCAGTGTGAGCCCTCTCATGTCCTTCCTTTGGAAAGCAGAGAGAACTGGGATCCAGCTTTGATTCACCTGCTGCTGATCCACCTGTGGCTGTCTTAAACTGCAGAACGTTTTTAATACGAGGTTCTCCTCTTTTTTGGATGAGTTTCTGCCATCCCAGTGGGGTGTCTGTGTCAGGTATCAGCAAGACCTTGAGCATTTACTGAGTGGAACTCTCCAATTTGCCCCTTTGGTAGCGCCGTTCTTGTCTGCCTCATTGAGACAGGTGGAATTTTGTTGGAAACATCTCCTTGAAGGCTGGATGGTTCATAGTGCTTCACTATTACACTGAGGCTGGTGGTTTTAATTGAGGAAATTAAGAATCACCTTCCTTTAGCAATGATTGTTCTAAAATTGTCTGAAGGACTATCGGTGTGGTTCAGTGTGACATTTCCTAGCCCAATGGGCTGAAAAAAGCCCTTCATTTTCTGGTTTCACCTACAGAGACAGAGAATGGTATTTAACTCTCCTAACAGAAAATCTTTCCTCCTGAATCAAGTTTTCCCTGGTGGGATCCCAGTGGGCTGAGTATGTGTGAATTCACACTCTGAGAATGCATCCACGCACTCGGGGTGGGCTGTGCTCATCACTCAGCACAAACTGATTTTATGCCTCCATTTGCACGTCGTATTTTGCATTTGGTTGCTCAAGTATTTTGGATGGACTCACACTGACCTTATTCATCAGAGGAGGTCAATCCTGACCGAGTGCTGGGGTCATGCTGGTTCTGCTCAGGGATGAGAAAAACTCATTTTTCACCAAGTGAGAGAGAGTGTTGTGAGCAAAATTACAGATTTCTTCTTTCACAGTTGATTCAGTTTGCCACATGTTCAGAGCAAAGCCCGTTTTCCTCTGTTCAATTTATTAAAAAGAAAGTTCTTCATGAAACTCAGTTCCTGATCTCAGGCCAAGTTTTTTTGTGGAGTAATGAAGACACAAATTCCCTGTTCAATTTATGGCAAGCCTTTTCCCAGCTTCAGCTTAAGAACGGATTTTAAATGATGGTTTTCTAGCCATGATGCTTCATAAACCAACAGCTGTTCCCTGTGCTCTGTGAAACTCTCAGAGAACTTCTCTTCTTCTTGTCTGGTTCCCAGGAAGGGGAGTCTGAACACAAAAACAATCCAAAGGTGCCTTGGAAGGACATTGTAAAAGGAGAAAATATGGAAAAATACTTTGTCCACGTCCATGGGATTTGACACTGAGCTTTTGTGCCCCAAACACGGAGCATAATTGCTGACTAGATATGCTCTTTTTAAAAAATACCTGATTGGGTGTTAATGTTGCATTTAAATGAACTTTAAATTTCTTTATTTCATTAAAATTAATACATTTGTGTAATTTATTTAGTTTATTTATTTATTTTATATTTCTTTTATTTTGCTTCCATTTGGAGTAGGAGCTCTCACACAAAGTTATGGTTTTGGAATATCAGCTTTAACTCCCTTGCAACATAATTTTTACCCAACGTGAGAAGTTTTATATTTGATGACTTGCTCTTTTCGTTTGGGCAGAGTTACATTCCTGGTGTGCATTCCTAGCAGCTGGAAACGGGTTCTTCTATTTTTTTGACAATATATTGGTATATTAAATCCAAATTGGTTGGAAATACCTTAAAAAAGGAAAAGTAAAACAAAGCCGTTACTGAAAAAGGCTGTCGTTTTTAGAAGAGTTCCAAGAGAAATAAAACAATAAACTGAACAGGCAGCTGTGTAATTGCCACACAGAAAAGAAATGCAAAAGGAAAAAAAGAAACCCTTCAGAAGCAGGAAAAAGATTGGACTCTTTAAGACGAAGTATTTGTGTGGGCACCTTAATTCTCCACTAATAAAACAACTCTCATTAGCTTGGAAATTTGGAGATGGTTGGAAGAGCTAAATATAAAAAGAAGAATCAAAAGATGCAGTGATAAATCCTGAACAGTGGTGTCCTTGTGCTAACTCAACATCTAAAAATGATGATGCTCATAAAGAGCTTGACTGTACAAATTCCAGGGATTTTAATTACAAATCCATTTTCTATTGGCTCCCTGCCTGTGCACAGGACGGGGTTGGAGCGCAGGAGTTTCGTGTTCTGGATAAAAACCTGGAGCTGTTTATTCTTCAGAGGCAATATTGCCCCAAAGGGTTTTTGGGGCTATTTTTAGGTGCCTGCAGTTCATTTTGGGAGACAGACACTGCATTACAAAAGCAGTATTAATAGAAATATTCCCTCATTTCTTAATTCCTGCGTGGCTTGAGCTGACATCAATTATAACCATTTTATGAGGGTTTTTTTCCTCATCAAACAGAGGTAATTGTTCAGGGGAAGATTAAATCTTGGGCAGGTCGTTCTGCAAAGGAGAAGTTGCTTCCAGGAGTTTCCCCTGAAGAACTTCTCAGTTCCATTGGGGTGAAGTGCTGCTTTGGAAATGCAGCACTGAAGGGGATGGAATTAACTCAGAGAGTCGAGGGCGGAATGCTGCTTCCAGGTGGGTGTTTAGAGGATAAATACAATGTAAGACCTTCCACAGGACAAACTCATTTGAATGGACTTTTACAATTTCTATTTAGTTGTCTTAACTCCTCTGTTTTGTCCCATTTGGACTCCAGGAAAATCTTAAAATACTCCTTGTGCTCCTGTTCCCTGTTCTCCACCTACTGGCTAGTGAGAACCTTTGACTTTCCAGTTGTCAAATATGTTGGGGTGCACCCTTTTCAAATGTTTCCTTTCCATACATTCATTAAAGTTTCTGCTTCACCTCAAAACAAAAATCCAAACAAGCAAACAACACTTGAAGGTAACTCAGTGTTAAATTTGCTTCTTATGAAAACCTCCACTGGAGCTGCTTCCTGATTCCAGCAGGTGAAGAGCCAGGTGGAATTTTTCTGTGTATTTTCCCCCTGATTTCCTGCAGGAGCCACTTCTGCTCAGCCTGGGGCCTCCCTTCTTCTTCCCGTGAACGTCTCTGGGTCCACTCCCCTCATCTGTGTTCCCTTTATGCCTGAAATCGGGAGATTTTTAGTTTGGGACAGACGTTGGCTTGGGAGCACCTTTTTTGGCCATAAACACCCAACCCAAAGGCCTCCTTTCCTCTCTTTTCTCCCCTAAACCAGACCCCAGCTCTCATGATTTTATTTGATGGCCACGTTTTGCTCGGTTTGAGGAGCTCTGGAGACAGTGGCTGAGCTGATCCCATGTTCCTTTCGAAGGAGTTCTTGGTTTCTCATATTCACTTGTATTCTCAGTCTTTCAGGACAGCTCTTAAACGTCACTTCAATCACCTCTGCCACACCAACAGATGGGGCTGGGAGCTCCTTGCCTTTCACCGAACCCAAATACTTGCACGGCTGTTATTTACAGCCCGATTTGCAATCAGTGCACGAGTAAAGGCACAAGATATTTCACAGCAAAATAAGAAACTTAAACAAACTGCCAGTCCTACGGGATAATTTGTCCCTCTGGAAAGGCAGCCGTGTGGGGAGAATCTCTGGGCATGGCCATGGTGCTAATTAGCAAATTGAGCTCTGATCTGAAGGTGGGAACACTCAGGTTTTGGCCTCTCAGCTTGTCTGTGTGTGTGTTGTATCTCAGATCCAGGATGTGACCGAGCCTTTTATTTATAAAACCTCATAAAAATACAGCAGAGGGGTTTCCTCCTGCCCATCTCTTGCAAATTTTTGCATTTGAAAAGTTTCATCCTCCATCTAAGGATGCAACAAACGTTTCTGAAGTTCAAACAAACGTTTTTGATCTCTTGGATCTCAGTTCTCTGTGCCCTAAGCACAAGCTCTGGATTTTGGGTCAGTCCTGCTTTTCATGTGGCTCTGCCTGTGCTGGACAAGGATTAAAGAAAAGCTGAGTGAGCGGTCCGTTGGTGTCCTTACATGAAATACAGAAAGTAGAAATTCTTGCTTCACAGAGTGCTTCGTTATTGAAACATTTTGGAACAGCTCCTACAGCAAACTTGGAATTCTCAGCCAGGAGAGCCTGGAGGGCAGCTGGTGCTAGGAGCAACAATCCTGTGGGGAAGCTGTTTTGACCATAAATACTAAGAACTGGTTGGGGCTTTTTTTTTGTCCTCAAGATTCACACATTTTGGTGAAAACACTGCTTTCAATAAGTTGCTTTCCTAACGGAACTGCTGGGAAATTTTAACACATCCCAGTTGTTTGCATGTGCAGATTTATGAATTTTTGTCGGACCTTCAGTCAAATTTGTAGGAAGATTTCGGCCGAGGTTGTGTAGGGTATCAGAGGTGTCAGGGGCTGTGGGTGGTGTTCTCTTCAGCTGCCTAAACGTGATAATCAGCAGCAAGTGAAGGCTGGGCTCCCTGTGTTCCAGCACCTCATATCTATTTAATCTCAATTAATATCTCTTTGATCTTCTGTGCTCCTTCAAAACTGCCATTGACACCAGCTGCTCATGGGAGGGGAAGGTTGTTAAAAATTTTCCTCGCGCTGCGTTTTCCATGTCTGGGGACTAAATTTGGTCGGGTTCTTTTTTTTTTTTTTTTTTTTCCCTAAAAAGCTCTTTTATTAAGCTTTAAAGGAAACAGAGATGTTGGAAAATTCCACGGGTTTTTTTATTTTGTGACTTTGGTGCATTTTCAAAGGAGGCTGATGAAGCCTCCAGTGTGAGGAAAGGTTTCCTCATCAAACCCTTAACACTTAATTACGGCGATTTTCTGCCAGAGGCATCAGGCAGCCCAGAAAACAGTGAACCGTGGTCAGAAATGGTGAGGAGTGCCTGGGAGCCCTTCTCCTCTCTGGGCCTCCTCTCTCCAAGTAAAAGGGTCTGATTGATGCCAGGAATTGATGCTTTGAAAAAAGCCCCTCAACATTCAGTGAAAAAGGGACTCTGAGCGAGGTGAAATGGGAAATGACCCTTTTAGGGCTGGTCACAAGGCCCAGGGTGGGGACGGGGTGGGGAACAGCTCTGCAGGAGCTGGGGAACATCTGGGAAAATTCAGAGTAGACAGACCTTGTAATTTCTGTCCCCATAAGAGCTCAGGAACGTGAGGCTGAGCTCCATCGTGACCCAACAAGACTCAGATGTTGCAGGAAGTGAGGTGGGGTCTTATCCCAATTCCTGGACAATAAAATATGGTCTGAGGGAGAACTTCACTTCCACGCCCTTGAATGGACTGGGCCAAAGATTTGGGCGGGGAAGGCCTTTCTGGGCTCCCTGGCTCCGGGGGAACTCCGTGCCTTCCCTTTGTGCCTTCACTAGCTGCAGCAGAGGAGTGAAGATGATAATAATGAATGTTTTGCACAGTGATTAAAGCCTTAGGGAGAAGCATTTCCCAATGGCAAACTGCATTTTCCAAACTGGAATTCTGAACTGTTCTAGCAAAGCACTGTGGCCATTTTCCCTCCTCACACGCACTCCCTGCAGCGATGCTGCCCTGGAGGGGGGATCTGCTGCAGGGCTTGCTCAGAGGGGTGCAGGCAATGCTTGGGAATTGAAAAAAGTGCAGTTATTCCATTTTCTCTGAGGAAGAGAAGGGTGAAATGAGACCGGAGAGAAATGGTGGCACAATAAATGGGTGTTGCCATGGCTGGATGGACTGGGTGTGTCTGAAGGGCCTCTGCTGGTGATGTGATCCAGCCATGCCCATTCCTCAGAGCTGCTCTGTCACCACCATCCCTTGTGTGGCTGGAGAGAGTAAATCAACAGGAAATAGGATCATTCTGCTGCCTTTTCAAAGGTTTTCTTCCAAGAATTTGGCAAGCTGAGCTGCGCAGAGAGGAAGTTTACTCTCTGCTCACGCTAGCTCTCACTCTGGACTTTCTTAATTCATGCAAGAGATTGTTTTGCCTCCATCCCCAGTGATTCATGAGTGGCATTCTTGTGTTTGCCAGTCAGTGCTGGGACGCTGTAAGAGAAAGGCTCCCTGCCTTCCCGGGAAATGGATCCCAGATTCTGCAGAGAATCTGAGCAAGGAGGGAGAGCAGAGACAGCTCCAAACAGAAAGTATTCGTGTGTGCTTTCCTGTTCATTTGGGAACAGTCAGCTGGAGTCTGAGGCACAGGCACCTTCTCCACAGGCCCGTGAGACACGTGGATCTTCTTTCATCCACATTTCCTGCCCAGGTGCACCTCCAGCATCTGCCTGGAGCTGCTCCTGGAATTCTGTTCCAGGGGCACAGGAGGAGCCAATGCAGAATTAGGTCACCATAGCAGCAAGTTCCCTCTTTTGCTACAGATCCTTGACTAATCATGGAGAAACAGGGATCTCTGAAGCCTCCTGGTCTGTCCCAGGGCTGCTTTTCTTGGTGTGAGGGATGTGTGTCCAGGCTGCACCGGGGATATGAAACAGCTCAAGAGCTGCTGTGTCCCCAGTGAGAGAAAGGCAGAAGATCAGGTGGAGCTGATGGTGGCTGAAGTACGGACAAGAAGGAAGAAGAGGGGGCAGGCGGAACACCACAGCCAGAACTGGGGAGTGCCTGGAGAAAAAAGAAAAAAACACCTTTCCAGTCTCTCTGTAAAGCCTTATGGGGTTGGTGCAGCCTGAGGCATTTTTCTCCCTAAAAAGTTGTCCATACGACTTCTCTATCCACGACACAAAAAGGATCCACCTTCACAGACTTCTAGGAAACTGGCTTGGAGTTCCTGTCTCCTCTGATCAGTTTGTGCTGCTTGGCATCATGTGGATGGCCCTGCAGAGAAATTCACAGAAAAGAAAGTAGGAAACCTCTCGTGCCACTGCCAGCCTTCCCAGATCTCCCGACTGGCTAATGCGTGGCAGCTGCTGCTTCGTCTGCCTGCCTGGGTCCCTCTGTGTCCTGCAGGCACCCTGAGGCCAAAACCATCCGGGTGGGATGAGGTAAACCACCCCAGGAATTATTCAGTCTGAGCCTTGATTGCCAGGGGCAATGGGCTGCTTGGAAAATACAGTTTCCCTGCTAAGAATGAGAAAATGCGGTTTCTCCGTACCCACTGGGCACTCTGTGATGTGGGCTATTCCACCCCGGGCAGAGCTGCAGGTTCCAGAAGCTTTTCCCAGCCGTCCCCTCGGAGCCCAGCCCGTGGTTTGAGGGAAAAGCCACTGCCCCACACGGAGAATCCCGCGGGCAGCCAGCCCAGGGGCACCACGGCACGTCCGTCTGTCCTGCCCATGCCCACCTTCCCCGAGCAGCTGTGGCCTCAGGGATCCCGGGGAAAGCGCCTTCCCGGGGTGCTGAAGGGCACCAGAGCCATCGGGGGCACAGCAGTGTCACTGGGGTCCTTATTTCCCGTGCTGGATTGCCCAGGGACCTCCACACCCTGCACCCACCAGCTCCCTGCGCTGGCTGTAGCCCATCCCAACCCAGAAATAACCACGGAGATGTTTGATTTTCCTTATGGACGCCTTCTCTTGCTTTTCTGCCTCTGTTTCATTTGCATGGCTAAAATCATCTCCTCTGTGTGCCATTTGTATCTGTTGCACAACATGAATCATCCCCAAATTTTTCTGCGTAAAGAGGAAGAAATGGGATGGATTGAAATGGCAAACTTCACCCTGAACATGATCTGAAACCAACACATCGTTCCTGATGACCTTCTTTGCATTCTCCAGGCCTGTTGTTGCTGGAGCCCCTGAGTGGGATGATGCTTGTCCACGGACCATGGGAAACACTGAGCCCTGGCAGGGATGGGTATTCCTGAACAGGATTTCCTGCTGTGGCCAGTGGAGAGTGTCCCTCCACCAGTCTGGGGTGCTGCTCCTGCGGGAGGCTGTAGGGAAGCCCCAGACGCAGCTCATGCCACCAGCGCGGTCCCATCCCACGGCTCTGCATTCCCGGCACATGGATCACACCCCTGGCACCTCCCTGGATTGTGCTGTAGGTGGAGGCTGCAACCACAGGCTGGGAATAAAAGCAGGATGAGTCTTTAGGGGAAAACGATGAAGTTTCAGGTACTTTTGGTGGGGCTGTGGCAGTGAGGGAAGGTCCTTTTGCAACCTGACAGGGATGCAGGCACTGTCTCAAGTGACTCTGCAAACCACGGCTTCCCCAGGTAATTGGGAAGCAAATTCCCATCAGATCAGTAAATCTGAGCTTTGTGAGGTTGATACAGACTGGGTTTCTATAATGATTGTATTTTTACAGGTCTTGGAGAGGTTCTCTTGTGTTCTTAAAGCTTCTGCACCTGTCCAAGGAAAACAGCTCGTTTCTACAGCCCTGCTCTAGATCATGTTGAGGCAGCTTCAACAGTTTGAAACTTTTTGCTTTTTTTCTTTTCCTTTGTGTGCTTTTTAAAGTCAGGTTGAGTGGGCTGTACTCCTCTATCCTGGTAGCTACAGAAAATAGAATTAAAATATATTTCTGGATCTACCCAAAGCAGCTCCTCTTGTACCAGCTTGTTTTGGTCCATAATTATATTTAAACAGCTGCTTCAAAATTAACCCACAGCTACAAATAAAGCAAACCCCACAACTTCTACCTTCAGTTTTGGGGGGTGGGGGAGGAATAGAATCCCGCAAGTGAAACAGAAACTTGAAGTAAAACAGTTTAAAACACTGAAGTGCAAGCTCAGCTCCCAGATTTCCTCTTCTCTGTATGTTATTAAGGTATTTAATTTGATGAGCATTGAAAAAATATTTCCTCCTTCTGGGTGCTGCATATTTCATGAACTTTTGCGGGTTTTTTTCTCTGAACTCTTCTGTGCAAAGGTTAGGGTTCTCAGGGAAATATAAAATGGCAAATGGTAGCTTGACCTCAGATTTTTCTAGGAGAGGAAGTTGATTTATTTGTCTGAAGTCGCTGTTAGACAAACTGGAAATATTTAAGGAGAAATTGTGGATTTTTTTAAAAAATCCTCTTCCAATTATAAGAAATAATAGGAAATTTCTCATGTTCCTTGTTCCTGTTTCAGTGTCTGTCTTGCTCCTCTATCATCCTCCATTATTTTACCCCTTGGTTTAATTGGCAAAATCCCTCTGATGAAACAGAACATGCCGGCACTATGGTAGAAAAAAGCGGTTTCATTAAGAAAAAAAACCAAACTTCTATTTTGTAACAGGACAATCCTAAAACTGTTAAATGTGATGGAAAATTTGTAGAAGGAGTTGACCTGTAATTCGCCTCCCTGCTGTATTTTTGCTATCACTTTGAAGCTGAATGAGACACCTGAAATAATCTGTGCATAATTTTATAATTACTTGTTTCCAGAGCTCTCTAAAATCCCAGGAAGAGGAAAGTGCAGGTACAGCACTGACCAGGCTGCAAATTTGGGTTTTGATGTTGGCTCTTGGCACGGTTTGGCTCTGCTGGGTTGAAGTTATGCTTGTGGGTGTAAAATGTAAAATGTAAAGTAATCTATCAGTATAAACATTTTTGACCTGGGTTAGATCGATTCCTGGTCAGGTTTGCATCCATCCAGCTTGTGAAATAAATACAGGTGAGAAGCTTAACCCTGCCCTGATTTACAGAAGGGAACAAACCCTTTCATCTGGCATATTTAGGGATCTCTTCAGAAGCGGTGTGTTCACATTCAGATTTCGGGGAAAAAACCCAGAAAGATTTTGAAGACTGCAGCTGAAGAAAGAAGGGAGGCATCCAGTATGCATCTCAATCAAAGAAAGCCATCATGGAGAGGGGAGACATGATGTTGAGCTCCCCACTTCCAAAAGAATTCAGGAAAAGACGGCATTTCTGAGGGACTCACGGCTAAAGCAGCCAGGGTTTTGGTATAAACCTGCCCAGTCACCTGCCCCTGGGAGAGTAATGGGAATCCCAGCAACCAGAGCCTGTGGTTTAGGGAAAGCTGACTGGGAGGCTGGGAATCATCCAGTCTGACCAGCTGGGTGTCCAGTTCTCAGAAGAGTGCGTGAACTGGACAGCTCAGAGTGTCCAGTTCTCAGAGGAGAGCCAGAGCTGGGCCAGTCAGGGTGCCCAGTCCCCAGAAGAGAGCTCGTGATGGAGGCTGGAAATAATTGTGTGGTCTTGTTCTCACCTATGGCTGTCCAAGACCGGGGAGCAGGGAGCCCCTGGAATTTTGGTGCAGTTTTGTATGGATTTGGACAAGGAAGGTGTGTGACTTTCAGTGTCTCTGTAGGTATGACAGGTGTTTCATGTCCCACGAGCCTTTTCCATGCTTTTCCCACCCAAATGACCTTGCAGGTTTGGGGCTTTTCCAGGCTGAGCCAGGAAAGCGCACTCAGAGATGGAATCACTGGATTTTCAGAGATTTATTATACATCTATAATAATAATATTTCAATATTATTCAATATTCAATCACCCACTTGCATTTTCAGCATCCCAGAAGCCACTGGCTACACTCTGAGTCACTGTTTAATTCCAGGACAGGTGGAGCAATGCAGGGCCAAGGAGGTGCTGGACAATCCTGTTGGGATTGGCAGCTGGGTGATGGGATGGAGGTCTCAGAAGCCCTGGAGGTTTTCCCTCAGCACACGCGGCTCATGGAGTGTGTGAATCAAATCACAGAATTAGGCAAGTCTGCAGGGTTTCCTTGCTCTGGCCCCTGGGGAATCGGGTCACGCTCCTGATATTTATTGCATCTCTTCCAGCATGGCTGGGAGGTGTCGGTGTCTGCAAGCGGAGAATGGGCGTTGCAGGGTAAATCTCAAGGGTGGGTGTGGTCCCCACACCTGATCATTCCACCCCAAAACCAACACTGTGAAAGCGAGTTCAGGACTTCAGCAGCTCAGCCTTGTTGAGAAAAATTATTGACCGTGAATTCCACTGAGAGCAGTTTTGGTCTGAAAATTACTGTACATATTGGGGGGTTTCCCATATGGCTTTGGGATTTTTTCCCACATGCTTTCATGCTTGAGCTTTAGAATGAAGGACTGAATTGAAAAGATTCTTTTTAAATTAGTACTAATAGGCAACTAAGCCTGTGGGGTAACAGTCCTAGCTCTACAAATGCTTGCAAAGAAGGATCAATTCATTGGCAGTTGCTGGATATAGAGGCACTGACAGGAGGAAGCTTTTCTCTTCTCTGAGAGGTTGAAAATGAGTTTGACCTGTGAGAGCACCTGCTCGAGGAGCTGAGGCTGTTTCAGGTGTACAGCGATAGATGGAGAACAACCCAGATTGCTGCTGGCTTTGGAAAGTAAAAGTCACAAAAAGGTGTTTTGCCTCCTCCCCTGCTTCCAATCCTGGCAGAAAGCTGAATGTCCAGTCCAGGAGATGTGAAAACCTGCGAGGGACTGGCAGTGCAATGGTCCCAGTCCACAGCTGGAAGTACAAACTTTTTTCACGTTGTGCTTCATAAAAATGCAAATATTCTTTTGATTTGGTTGGTTCATGTTCTCTAACTTTGCCTTCGAGCTCCCTATTTCAAACTGTTTCAAACTGAAGAGGGAACCCAAAGATTGTTCATTAGTTTAAAACCTTCTTTCCCAGCTCTCCCAGCCTGGCTCCAGAGCAGAGGGACTCCAGCCCTGAGATCATATCTTGAATTTTGAAAAGTTCTCAATCTCCTTTTTAGTCTGAATTTTACCAGGAAGGCAGCAGCCCAACTTCTATTTCAGATTAACTTCTGTTTCAGAGTTCAGCCTCAATGAATGCTTTTAAAGACCTTTCTTATAAAGGTACCTTCTTCTCATTGGAAAAGATTTGCATGAACTGGGGCAGTTCCCAGCAATTTTCCTCCACTTGCAGACAGTGGTTTTCCCCTTCTCCTTGGCGACATGTCAGCCAAGGTGCATCCATGTCCCCACAGCTGTATTTATGGCAAACTTCCGGGAGTTTGGGGTTAAACTCGAGGATCACGACATCAATATTTTACATGAGGTTTTATGGTGACAGTCGTGCACCAGAACTTTTCTCCTATGATAAGCGTTCTCAAATTAGGGGGGAAAAGGGTGAAACTTCAAGTTCCCAGTGAGGGCTGTTCCTGTGCTGCCTGTGCAAGGAGACGAGCAGATGCTGTTAGGAGTTTCCTGTTCCCGGGGGGAGAGGAAGGGGATCAGCACATCTCCTCTTGGTAACGTCCACTGAGCCAGTGCCAAAGGTTTCATGCTGATTGATGCACACAGAGCACCACTTCAGCTGCATCGGCCTTCGGGGCACGATTCTCCGAAGCATGGGAGATTCCCAGAGTGCATCCCACTTCTGGGAAGTCTCGCCCGTCAAATGACCTTTGCAACGTCTTGGTGTTCATTTTTTGAGGAAATATGTGATAATTTCAACTTTAAGGGTCCTGTAGAAGGCTGATCTGAGGATCTGTGTCAAAACCAGCCTCTCCAGGTGGGTCTCCCAATGCCCCACGTTGATCTGTGGCTTTTTCAGCCAGGATCCAGCCAGGATGCACTCCTGGAGGCCTCTCTGTTTGTTGGACAAGGATGTTGTGACATGGACCGCATGTCAGTCTGATTCACAGAATCATTGAATCACAGCATATCCTGGGCTGGAAGGGACCCACAGGGACCATCCAGTCCAACGCCAACAATCCCAGCCTGGGCATCCCTGGCAGCGCCGTCCAAACGCTCCTGCAGCTCTGGCAGCCTCGGGGCCGTGCCCATTCCCTGGGGAGCCTGGGCAGTGTCCAGCAGCCTCTGGGGGAAGAACCTTTCCCTGATCTCCAGCCTGAGCCTGCCCTGGCCCAGCTCCAGCCCTTCCGTGGCTCCTGTCCCTGTCCCAGAGAGCAGAGATCGGAGCTGCAGCCCCTGCTGAGCTCAGCCCTGTCTCGTTTCCCCAGGCTGGTGCTCCCTGTCCAGCAAAGCCTCGCAGCCCCCATACTCCTGACCCCTCTCCCCACACAGCCGTTTAAAGGGTGAATGGAAACAGCTGTTTCCTCTTTTTACTGGGAGTCAGGAAGGCTTGGAACACTCAGCCATCCCGGGAAGTGCCCCTGTGAGTGTGCAGGCACAGAGCAGGGCTTGGCATGGCAGTGATCGAGCGCTGGCAGCATGTGCAAGGTTCAGGCATCTTGCATCAGCCCCTTGGCTGGCTAAAAACCCCTCTCCAGGAAATCCAGGGGTTCCCCTTTCTCCTAGTCCCTGCTCACATGCAGCCAGTCTGTCCAGAACTTTCTATTTCCCCGAAATAATGAAAATGTTACCTTTAACTCCCATTTGAGGACAGCAGGGATGACGAATGGCACTTCCGCTCTTCCTCTAAAATCCTGCTAAAATCTGCAGCAGCTGGGTGATGTGGGGGAGCTTTCCCCTGCCTGTCCCATGGCCCCAGACACTGGAAATGGCCAGGTCTTTGCTGTTGCTTGCCATAACCTGCTGGATGAAGAGAACAGCTTAACTCTGCGCAATGGCAAGCTTTAGTCTGTAACACAGTGGGAGGGCTGGGTTAAACCCTGGTAGTTATCCAGTGACCTCCTTTCAGAGGGCTGGTTGCTCTTTTATATCCAGATTCACAGTGGAGGATATTTAAAAACTGGCCATAACGTGCACTAAGAAACAGGGAAGATTTTAATAATAAAACCAGCCTTCTGATTCTTTCCATATAAAGCATTAGAGAAATGGAAGTGACACTTGATCAAATATTAATGTATTTGTCAAGCACCAGCAAACAAACAGGTACAAAAACTGCTCAAAAGGTCCAAATCACTTGCATTTCCCTACGCTGTCTGCTGTGTTAAAGGACAGAGCCAGGGAAATGGTTTATTGCACTTTTACTGGTGTGTAGAACCCGCTGTGCAAGTTTGACACTTGATGATATGAGTAACTTGGTTGAAATGCAGACATCAGGGAAGAAGAGCCTTTAATGCCTCTGGGAACAACCTTATCCACTGGCCTGACTGAATCATATGGAAGGAGAGATTTGGGGTTTATGAAATCCTTCCATGTATCTTATCAAAGACTCAGAAAAGCAAAATAAGTGCAATCACCTTGTGTTCAGAACAACGAGTTCATCAACAAGGAAACACTTGCAGCTCTTTATAGGAAGGGCCTGAGAGGAAAGGCAGAGTGAGGGGTGTGATGCACAGCAGGTTCAGGGAATAGCTTGTTCCCTTGAGTAACTTGAGCTTGATAACAGCCCCATGTGAGCTTGATGTGAGGGCTTGTGAGCCGCAGTGGGGCTGGAATCAAGTTTCATCAAGTTCTTCTAGTCTGTCCGTTCTGAGCCTATGACCTTGATCCAGGGAGCTTTTCCTAGCAGAGGAAAAGGATGCAAGAGTTTCTGGGCCTCTGTGATGCTTGTGGGTGTGGTGTGGGCGGCCCCTCACAAAATGTGTCTGCAGTGGGTGATGGAGCTCAGCGAGAGCAAACACTTTTCCAACAGCTGCTGGAGCCAACCTGATGCCTCAGACACCCATAAATGTCACACTTTGGGACAGATTTCTCCATGCTTCTGCTTCTTTTGGTCAAAAATGCCTCTGCTGTTGGCTGCTGAGGTGGATCACATGAACATACATACACTTTCCACATGGACACAGCTGCAGGAATCCAGCAACTGCAATTCCTTCCCTCTCATGCTGGTGCCAGGGTTTAGCATGATGTGCAGAAAATCTGGATTCCTCAAGCATTGAACCAAAGCAATTTCTCTCCATGGATTTAGCTATTGCAAAGGCAATATCTATCAGCAAATTGTGAGGGCTAAAGGAGCAGAGCACCCTGGAAGTCCTCACAGGACATAGTGAGATCGGGTGTTGTCCCTGCCAAGGGACCTTTGGGAATGGTCAACATGGGGCTGCTCCTTCTGCTCTTGGAGAGCAGAGGAATTTTTTGGATGACAATTTCAGTATCTCTTTTTCTCCATGGTATTGCAGGGTTCCTCAGATCCCGTTCCTGTACAAAGGTAGTTATAGCAATGGAAATGTGGGTCACTGTTTGGATCAGAGCTGAAAAGCAGGACCTGACCTTTATACAGCTATTTTTTTCCTCAGTTGCACAGAAAATGGATGCACGATTAACAGACCACTAATAGCCGTGTGACCAGCAGTGGGTATTGCAGCACAGGTTAACACATCTAACCAGTGACTGCGTTCGGTCATGGGAAAGGGCTGTAAATCCACGAAAAGCGGTGTTTTGTTCATGGAAGCTGAAAGCATGGACGGTGCGTAACTCCTCGTAAGTCACCGGTTGTGTAAGCGTGAGGAAGCTGCTGGCGTGGTCAGCCCGAGGATCCTGCTCCTAGATTATGTATCCTGCAGGGAAATGGCTTTGCACAAGTGCAGGAAGTCAGCTGTGTCAAAGATGGGTGACACACTGTGAGTGCTCAGGGATGGACGCTGAGGGCACCCTGTCCACGGCATGAGGTCACTGGATCACTCGGCCTGGAGGTGACCTCGGGAAGTCCCTGAGCAACCCCGCTTCAAGGTAGGTCAGCTCTGGGTCAGACCAGGTCGCTCAGGGCTGCCACCAGTTGGGTCTTGAGAGCCTCCATGGATGGAGCTGGCCCTGGGAACACATTGTGCCTTCTTCCTGCCTGGAATGAGCAGTGAGGGTCAGCCCTGGTGTCCACATGGCCACCGTATCACCTGGTCCTAATCAATTCCTCAGTTGATAATCCCTGCTCAGCCTGGGGAGCCTCAAACTCATCTGAGGTTTGGGCCCCAAACCTATCTGAGGTCTAGGCCTCAAATCCATTGGAGGTCTAGGCCTCAAATCCACTGTAGTTGCTCTGCTCCTCTCTTAAGTAGAGTGAGTGGGTTCCAACAAAACTAAAATCACACTGAAATGTTCTGTGATGTGTTGGGACAGTCACAGGAAGAACCACCCCGAGATAATTCCAGCCGGGTCCCGGTGAGTTGAGATGAGAAGAGTGCCAGGATCTGGATTTGTGGACGTGCCTTCCCTCTCTGTGCCAGGCAATAGGAACTATAGGAGCTTTTCCTTCTTGAGACAACACTCCCTTTCCCCCCTGCACTTCTTCTCAAGACTCTGCACAGTTTGTTTTAAGGAGGCTGCACATTCAGAGGCTGCATTGCATCATTCCTATTGTCTTTGCTAAAGCCTCGAAGGAAAATCACTTGAATTAAATATTTTTCCCCTTGCCTTAGGCAGGATGTAAAAGAAAACAGATTCCTTAAACCATGGATGATGAAAGTATTTTTATTTACTTTTTTTATGGTCAGTTTAATTGTCGTCAGTGACTGGTCAAGGGATTAAATGAAATCCACCTGTTTTTAATGCTGGTTGTGGAATTACTATGTATGAAGAATATTTTCATGCACATAAACAAAACTGGGGTGATTTACAGCAGCTACTGTAACAGGAAGCATTACAGAGTGAAATGAATTGCAACATAACACGCAATGCCTGAAGGCAACGAAATTCAAGTAAAATTCATTCTTCTGATTGCAACTTTTTCTAGTGCTGTCATTGCTTAAGAAAATTGTGAAAGAGGAGGAGAAGTTTCAGGTCTGTTTGAATCCTTCAAATGGGTTCAAACTGACTGAGGGGAAATTTAGGCTCAGTCCATGGAAGGAATGGTTGCCAGGTTGCCACGGACTTCCACATCCCCAAACCAGACTTCCTATTTTTGTGAGAGCTTGCTTTCAGTTTTGAACCGAAAAAACATCTCAAGGTAGAGATTTCCTTCTCGGTTTAGACCTAAGAGCACATTGTGACTCTTGAATTTCTGCTTTCTCGTTGTACTGGGGGAGCACCGTGTCTTCAGCTTCTCACCTGGCTATTGACCCTGTCAAATAATCAAGGTGATATTTGGATGAGTGTTCACTTTTAAGTGGTGCTACTGAATCAGGAGTTGCCAGGTGAGAGTACTTGGAGCTGCCATGAATGTTTATAGAAGTGAAGAAGCCTAAGAAACTTTGCTTACATGTGAAAAAAGTTTTTTAAAAGTGTTTATTCTAGAAGGCAGAGTTTAACTCCGATCTGATTACATGATGCTGTTGATATTCCGCAGGCCTGGGCAGATCCCTGGACATTTTTGCTGCGGCCATGGTGACATTTACATGCCAGGTTTAAGGGGAAATTAGTGAAACAGAGTCATTTATTTGTATACATTCCCATCTAATGGATTAATCCATGTTTACATACCTACCCTGTGAGCCACCCGGTAAACACCGAAACCTGAGGAGAGCACAAGATATTGGTCCGTGGCTTTGCAAAGCTCCTTTTCAAAGTAAACAGTCCTGTGCTGCTGCTTGGTGCCCAACAGTTTGATTTCCATTGTATGGAAGGGAGGTCAGGCCAAGAAGGAGGTGCTCGAGCACCGAACAGATTAAAGAATTAAAGGATTTTCTGTGCTCTGTTACCTTCCCTTTCTAGAGGGAGGGAGCTCCTATGAACATTTGGTTCCAGTTCCTAGAATTTTTGAGCATGTGGCACTTGGACAGATATTTCATATGTTTTCATGTACTTCTAGGTACATATTTGTTAGCTCCTCAGATACAGAGAATTTAATTAGTTAATGAATGAATTAATTAAGTAGCTGTGGCTGCCACATGCCTGGAAGTGTTCAAGGCCAGGCTGGACAGGGCTTGGAGCAACCTGGTGTCCCTGCCCATGGTAGAGGGACTAGAAAGAGCTAGAAGAGCTTTAAGGTCATTGCAACCCAAACCATTATGGGATTCTATGACTTGTGAGTGAACACATGAGTGTGAACAGGAATTTAAATTAAGTCATTTTTTGGTAACAAGTCTTGTCATGAGAGAGTGTAGAGCTGCATCACTGCTGCATGACCATAGCAAGAAGGTGATGCAATCCATCAACAGCTTCTTATTTCTTACTATTCCTGATGCTGGCATTTCTGAAAGCACTTCCTACAGGATTTCTACGCCACAGGAACTCTTGGAAGCATGTTTTTCTTTGAATTGCAACAAACCCAAGCTGAAAATGTTGGAAGTCCCTGCAAATTGGAAGAGATGTTGTGGATGTGCAATGTGTGACAGGTTTTTTTCTCGGCCATGCACCAGGGCTGAGTCAGTGGTGTGGACAACAACAGAGAAACAAAAGCCAGGGATGTGAAAGATCTTACCTCACTGGTGTTTGTGTGTGTGTGTGGTGGGGTGTTGGTCATTTTTCCAACTCAGAAACCAGTAATTTGTTTCAAAGGTTTTCTCTATTTCATGCCCTTGATGGAGATGACTCAGATGAGAAATTTCCTGAAATTTCCCTTGGCAGGTTATTGCACAGTTTTATAGCCTGCCACCATGAACAATACTTTTGTGAACACGTTAAGCCCTTAAAAATAAGGATTTGTGAAAGTTTCTCGTGAGCTAATGCGGGTTCTTTAATAACTCGGTGGCATAAATGGAATTTCCTTGGAATGTGGTCTCGGGGCTGTTCTCATCCAGGGAGGGGCTGTTTGGACAGAAGCAGACAAGTGTCCCTACAGAAGGAAAAGCCCTGCACAGCACTGGTGTGGTGACGGTGTCAGTGCTCATGTCCCTGCCTCAGAAACAGTTTTAGGAGAGCAGAGTAGCTGAGGTTGCAGACACTTCAATTTGCTGGTGCTTTACCTATGGCAGCAATTCTTATTTGCAGGATTTTGCTTGTGCCTCCAGCCCGGGCCCATAGCATAAGGGTGACCATCCTGACAATCAATGAATGGCCCTTCTTCCATTAATCCAACTAATTATTACATCTGTTTGTGCTTTAGGCTTTGCCATCACACCAAAACGTCGTGCATCTTTACAAGTGGTGTGGAAAATGTCACCCTTTTGTTTTAGAATTGCATCAGGTGAGCTGAATAGGCCTCAAGATGGGTCAGGAGAAGCAGTGACTATTCCAGCTCCAGTCACCTTCCAAATGCCACCTGCTCATATCTGCGTCATGGGTGCAGCCCTGGGCTGACCCCAGAGGTGACCTGCTTTGAGCTGCAGGTTGGATCAGGGACTTCCCGAGGTCCCTTCCAGATTGGGTTTTCCTGGAAGCCTGTTTCTGCCATCAGCTCTCTTCCAAACAATATATAATATAATATAATGTAATGTAATGTAATGTAATGTAATGTAATGTAATGTAATGTAATGTAATGTAATATCATACAATATAATCACAGAATGGCACATTTCCCACTAACTTAATTATCACAAATATTCTGAGTTGGAAGGGACCCACCAGGATCATTGAGTCCAACTCTTCAGTGAACGGCCCGTACACGGATCGAAACCAAAACCTTGGCGTTATCAGCACCGTGCTCTGACCAGCTGAGCTAATCTAATCTAATCTAATCTAATCTAATCTAATCTAATCTAATCTAATCTAATCTGATCTGATCTAATCTATCCAAGCGTCTCAGGTGCTGGCATGACTTTGTCCATGGCGTGTGTCTTCCACACAGATCTTTTGTCTACTTCTGCAGGTTGGCCAGCAGCCAGCATTGAGATTGGGTCTCTTCAGGTGACAGCCTGAGTTTTCGTCAGATTTCTGCCAGACGTGCAAGGCAAAACTGATAAGAAAACGAATTCTGTTGCCAGAACTTTGCCCTGAAGGATTGTTCTGAACTGACAGCACTTCTTCACAGAGACAGCGCTCGCGCTGACAAGGAGCCTGGAGAACTGCACACGTGTCCTGGTGCCTGGGAGTAAATTACCTCAGGTCTCTAATGGCTTCTCCTGATGCTCTACCAAAGGAATTTTCCCCCTCTATCATCAGTTTCCAAAGTTAGCCAGTCCTTGGTATTTCCTTTAGGGATTTAAGCTCATGGAGAAGCAGTTATAGATTATTTCATTTCAGCCTGTGGGGTGAACACGCAGATGCTGCACTCATGCCAGTGAAACAGGGTTTTCCATCAGGAATGAGAGCAAGAATGCTTGAACGGGTTTCAGGCTTTGGATCCAGACTTGCCTCATTGTGCTAAAGTTGCTTACGCACACCTAAGCTGTCTGCTGGACAGCCCTGCTGTCTGTTTCTGCTCAAAGACAGATTTGGGGCTGATGATTCATGGCAGGCAGAGAAATCAGTGGTGAAGGTGAAGCTTCTCTTAATTCAGGCTATTGATGTAGGCAATGCATTGAAACAAAACAGGTCAGGAGCCATGGATGACATTGACACGTGTAATTGCATTAGGAACGTAGCTCACTGCTCTGCAGCCTTCAGAACCTTTCAGGTGGCATTGCTAGAAATCCTTTGGTGCTTGTTTGGAGTTAAAAAGAGTTTATAACATGTCCATACTCTATGATACATAGGCTTAGTGCACTCCTCATTTAGAGTACTTCAGGTGGGGTGGTAATGGCTCAAAGTACAGCAGGTAAATCACATTTTGCCTGCAGCTACGATTATCTGGGGTCACTGAAGGCTTTCTTTTTCTCACATGGAAGGAAAAAGCCTTGTTTGGAGTCTGAGCCGGGTCTGGGTGTGCTGCGCTAGAGCCGTGTCACCCCGAGCAGAGCAGCACGTGGAGACTCAATCTGTCTGCATCCCTGCCTTTCCCAGGAACTCACACTTCCTTCACCAACCAGGCGATGTCAGAGTCCGGGAATTAGAGAAAAAAACCAGCCAATGAAAGAAATGACTCTGTTCCAAAGTGCTGGAACAAGTGCGGTGTTATGGCACTCCTCCGCAGCTGGACACAGAGGGATGGGGCTGCCAGGAGCTTTCCAAGCACTGTGATACAACTCCTGGCTCTCTAAGCCTTTCACAAGGCCTTCCTAACCCCATCCCGTAGCGTTTTGGCTGCAAGTGGGAGCAATTCCACTTTATTGGGATTTTCTCAGTGCTTCTGCCTTGCCATGAGGTGATTATGCTCTTCTTCTTTATTCTTCCCGTAAAATGTTTCACTCTGGGTACTTTCTTCCTGCGTGAGTGAGAGGACAGAAACAGTTTCTGCCTTCATAATTTTTATCATTTTTTTGGTTATTATGTACATTCAAATCTCTCTAAAAGCCAGGAAAGTTACAATTCCACATTACGTAGAATCATAAAATCGCAGAATATCCTGAGCTGGAAGGAGCCCAAAGGGCTCATAGAAGTTTGATGTAATTCAATGTAATGTAAGGAGGAGCTATGAATTTTTCATCTTATTCTGTCCCTCCCAAGTGCCCCAGTCCATATTTCTCCCCCCTCTGCTTTAGTGTAAGTCACAGATGATTTAGGCAGCCATGGGGAGCTTTACGATTTCAGACAATTTCAGAGAATTTTCCAAAAATCGAAAGGTTTCAGACATCCAAGTTGGTCTGAATCATCTCTGTAGGTGCACAGATCCGTCCCCTGACTCCACTGGGGAGAAAAGGTTCTTTTTTCGGTCTTCTGAGTCACAGCTCTGTTGTATTCCCAAAGCAGACAGAGGGATCAGACAGGAGGTGGGCCGTGGGTTTGCTGCCTTCCTCAGGGGGAAAAAATTCCTGGCATTTGTCAAAAGGAGCCGTGCTGGCCCTGACAGCCACATCTCTTTGGGAGAGCCATCAGAACCAAGGGCTCTTCTGTAAAAGGGAAAGCAAAAGCAAATAAAGAGCAGGGAAGAGCTGGAAAGCAGAGGCGGTGAAGGGAGGCTGGGAAGCCCCATGGAGGCCCTGCAGATGTGCTGGGGGAGCCGGCCCGAGGGGACTGGCCTTGGGGGCAGCTGGAGCTCCCTGGGGACAGCTGAATGTCCATGTCGTATCTGCCAAGTGCCTCACAACTCTGAGATCCTTGCCGGCCCTGCAGGCAGCCCGAGTCTCCGTTTTCCTTTAGACCACTTTAGGCTGCCCGTGTCCCTGCGCTGGGCTCTGCTCCGTGACCGCAGGGCTGGGTGCCCCCAGCATCCCAGGGCTCTGCTCTGCACCAGGCTCTGGGGAGGAGGGCAGGAGGGAAACGTGGGGCCACAGCAGAGCCCACGCCCCTCACGTCCTGCCCTCCTGGAGTGCGTCAGATACGCCACGTAGGGCTCGAAAGTATGAGCGGGTTGGTGTCTCTATCTTCACACGCCTTCACAGGCTGACATCAGAGTCAGAACAAACAAATAGGGAGGGTTTTCCCTACCCAATTTAAATAAATTTGGTTTGCTTCCCAGAGGCAGTTTTGCTGTGCTCCAGCATGACTTTTTGTGCTTGACAATGGCTCCATTTTGCATATAGGGGGAATTTCAAAACCACTCTCCTTGTCCCAGTTCGTTTGAGGGCAGCATTAAATATCTTTCCTTAGGCTTTCAAACCCCAAACAACTCATACATACCATCTTAGACATCTTTTTTTTTCTGTGATAATTGAAGAAATATGATCCAAATGGTGCAATCATATTTAAGGCTTTTGTTTCCTTTTAGAGCATCGTTGTGCTGGGAATACACTGCCCAGGTGATGCTGTCTCTGCCAACCAGGCCAAGTAACTCTGTTCCAGGACTAGTGGTAGGCCGGAGAAGATCTGTCATCCTACAGAAATGTTCCCGTTTTATGGCGGAAGAGAAATATAAACTGAAAGCTGCAGGTTTTTTAAATGAAAGGAAGGAGTTGGTGGGGAAAGAGTGACCCTGCAAGAGTGATTTTATTGGGAGTTAATGTATTTAACCTGGAGGATCGAGGCATCACCAAAGCTGATCCAAAGGCCAGCCCAAGAGCCTCCATGAGAGGTTAAAGCTCTGCACTCTCTGGCAGGAGGAAGGGAGAGGGAAGGCCTCAGCCGTGCTTTGACCAACACATTCCCTGCTAGGCCTGAGAAACTCTTCCCAAGGATGCTTTAGTTGAACTTGGCTCATCTCCAAAGTACTACATTCCAACAAAGGACAGATTTGTCCGAAAATTTCCATGGGCTCAAGCTGAGACATTTCCTTGCTTCCCAGGACACAAAGGAGGTGGAAACAAACTTCTGTTTGCTATGGTGGGGTGGGAGAGAAGGGGATTCCAGCCCTGGGTGAATGCAGCTCCACACGTCCGCTCCTTACTCATGCTGAGCCACTGGAGATGCGTAACGGCACTGAGCAAAACAAACTTCCCACTACAGATGCTTTTGTTGGAGATCGGGAAAAGTCCAGGGCCCAGCTTGAGTCCAAAGGAGTTTCCTCAGTGCTGGCTGCGGCCTACGACATTTGAAGAGAGCAACTCCATCCTTGTGCCTGCGAACACTGCAGGGGGGTGGAACAAGAAGATCCAAATCATTCCAGGATCCTATGACTTGGTGTTTACAGACGGGAAGGTTAAGAATTTGGCTTGCCGTGTCAGGTCATTGTACGGAGATTGTCAACTGTTTGTTGGTTTTTTTTTTTTTTTTTAAAGAAAAACTGAATTTGAGATAAAATCTCACATTGCTTTTCCCAATGCTACACTCAGCCAGGGGAACCTCAGCACTGCCTTCCCATGGATTTTTCCCATTGTATTCCCCTGATATCATTTACATATTTATTTATTTTGAAATTGGTTTAATTTCACCTGTTCTGACTTCTGATATCATTGTGAAGTAGGGCTGAAGCTGTTTATTGCCTGACATGCAGCTCTTCATCTTAATAGGTCTGTATTTCCTTCAAACTTCTCTTTTATTCATTGCAACGTTTCTGCGTTATATTCAAAAATGTTCTTTTTCCTATAATATATTCTTGCTTAAATATTAAACACGTATTCTTGTTTAAATACTAAACCAGAAGCCTTAAAGAGACCTTATCACAGTCTGCAGAGGAGAATTTTAAATTACGAGGACCAAAACCTGGAAGGTGTTTATTACAACTTTTAGTGTTGGATTTGGAGGCACACGCCAGCTCTTACCTAAAAAGCAATAAACACAAAGCAGCTCTCCCTCTGCCCTGAGAATGCTCACCATATTCCCCCTTAAAAAACAGCTCTGAGGATAAAACATACCAGTGTTGTCTGGAAAAAAGAAGTGGGCTCCAAGTCCAAATTGTCACATTTTCAGGCTTTTAGATAGATTTTAGATTGGTAATACCAAGATTGATAAAATTAAAAAGCAAAATTTGCAGAAAAATTTGCTTCCATGAAGTTCTTTTACAAGTAAATGCACTTCTTATCATCTTGGAGTCTGTGCCCCATCAGGGTTACGAGAAGCTGGGAGGGGAAACGAGGAGGGGGCTTGTTAGGAAACTCAAAGTGTGCAGTCATCAATTTATTTTTGATTAAACTTCACCAGTGGAGTAAGAAGAACTTGAGGAAAATGAAGCGTGGCTGTGAACTGGAAGGTGGGGCTGGCTTTGTGCAAGTCAAGCAGTGATGGATTGCTCTGTCAAAGTGTGTGCATTTATGGCCATTTAATAATAAAGGATCTTATTCATCACCTGCCATGTTGCCTTCCCATTCATGTGCTGATTCATGAGTAATGCAGCTTCTTTTTTAAAGGAAGGATCTTCCTGTGGAAATGGAGCTAGAGGCAAATAAATAAAATTTTTATTAGTCACTCAAGATGATTTACATGACTTCCAGTTCCCCCCAGTAAATTTTGTACTTACTGAGAATGAGCAAACAGATTTAACGTGATGGGGAGAAGCACATCCTTCTTTCAATGTATTTTTTTCCCAGACAAACTATTATGAAATTGCTGAAGCCAATAGTTCCTCAGTCTGTCTTCTGGTTCCTGGTCTCTAAGAGAAGAGGACAAAAAAAATTTAAAAATAATTAAAATTCTATTTTGGAGTTTGGCCTTGTAGCATCTGGCTGAAATCAGAAGTGACAGAAATCTCACGGGAACCTTTCCTAGGGAGCTTCTCTGTCCATTTTTGCAACGTTAGGAGATGCAGAGCAGCTCCTGAGCTTTTCAGAACTCGGTTCTAAATCCCATACGCTGCTGCAGAGGAGTCCCTCAGATTGTTTCAGGGCACTGAGCAGCCCAAGGTGCTGGTTTGTGACCAATCACCCCTGCACATTTTCGTTCCCCTAACAAATTCCACCGGGAAGGGGCTTTGCACCTGTCTTGCCATCACACCCGCCGAAGACGGAGAGTGGGAAGTGCAAATGATGTTCCCAGCAGCCCAGTGTGGTGCAAATCATGTGCGACTTCACCAACGCCACCTGGAACGTGGCAGCTGAAGGCACTGCAGACCTGGCTGCTGAATAAACAAATCTTAAGGAAAGCAGTGGTAAACGTTCACTTATTTGCAAAGAAGGTTTAAGGGGAGTTACGAGAAATATTTGCAACAGAGGGTGAATGAGGAAGTGACTGCAAAGAGGAAATGGACTTCCTAAAAAATCAGGAACCCTGGGGATTTTAATTCTCTATTCACATGAGAAATGATTTTGGTTTTGCTGCTGCTTTTAAAACTTTGGCCGTGAAACATTATCGATCTTGGCTTGCTGTGAACCATTGCCTGCCCTAATTTTTCTTCTATTTAAAGAGGATATTTTTACTGAAAACCTTACCCATTTGGCACCAAGTGATCCAGAACACGTGCCTGCACTCTGGGGGAGGTCAGGGCTTCAGTGTCAGACAGGAAATCTCCAGAGGTGCTTTCAGGAGTGCCCAGAAATGGCAGAAACCAAACCCCTGGGTTCTGCTGAAGCAGAGTCACTCTTCAAGGTCTCATCTCTCCTTGAATGTTCTGATATTTGTTCTGCAGTTATGGGAGAAAACAATTTCGTGGAGGGTGTTCATATGCCCCTCAGATTTTCCTCAAAATGAGGCAAGCATCCTTTCTCTTTCTTCAGACCGAGGGACAACGCATGGAAACTTCAGTTCAGTGTTTTACCCATCTCCACCTACTGAGCTGGAGATTCCATTTCTAATTGAATGAAAACCATTCCTGGTATAGAGGGAAGACTGTGTAGAACATCCAAGGTTTCTTACTGTACAATAATGCCGGCTTCCCTTCGGAATGATGTTAAATCCTTTTCTTAATCTATAAAAGGATCTTCCACTTCGTGATCAGGTTGGGAAATCCCTTTTCCCCCATCCAGCCTGGGTCAGTTATGATGACAAACACCGAAACACTTGACCTAGCAAGCAGTGAAAAGATGGTTCGTTGTTCCATTACCAGAAACACATCCTGAATTTGCCTGAAATTCTACCAATTCATTGGACACTCACAAAATTCAGTCCATTTCTAATTTAAAAATGTTTTCTTTTTGCCTGCTTTCACTGAAATTCTCCACGCTTTAAAAATCCCAGCCCTGATTTAGCTGGAATGGTCTCTCCCTTCCCTGCCTCTCTCTACGTAACAGCTCTGGATGTGATGGCATCACCACAGGGAACATCCCCACCTTGTGTAAGAGCTGCAATTTCACCTCCGAGCCAGCTCAGCCAGGATTTGCTTTAATGAGCACCTACGACTGCTACTTAGCAACTCTGCCATTATTTGTTAGGCAGGATTAATTAATCTTGTCTAGGCAACAGGCTGGAAAGCCACAACTGCGAGGACACCGGGCTGTGTCAGGTCTCAGGGCAGGGTTTTGGAGGTGCTGCGGAACAGCCGGGTTTTGTTGCTCTGTCGGGGCTCACTGAAGAGTTCCAGTGCTGAGAATCGGATCTAAAGATCCTTTTCCTGGGTTTGTACCCCAAAGAGTTTTTACCTCCCACCTCCGAGGACCTGGCAGCATAAATCTGGGGATATCCCCGTCAGCTGAAGCCTGTGTGGCTTGCACAGTGTTCCCCTGAGGAATGGCAATGGAGTAATTTCTTTGGGTAGATCTTCTACAGGGGGAAGGAAGATGAGACCATTCGGGGAGCAGGCCTTTCCCACGGTGCTCAGTGTCCTGGGCATTGCTTTCACTCGTTTGGCCATTTTGGGAGCGGGGGGGGGGTGTGTGTTTAAAAGGCTTCAGGTGCTCTCAGAGGAAAGTCGACCGCAAATGCGGCGCTTTTGGGGCAAATGAATGGGTGTTAAAGTTCCCTGTCAGCAGGGCAGGTTTGGACAGGGATGCTCGCACACACCTACATCCACCACGGAGTGAGCCTGGGCTACACCTGGTTACTGCCAGAAAATACAACACAGAGCAGGAATGCAGCTCCCACATTGCCTTGGAAGCACTGAGGGGGCTGTCCTGAGACAGAAGCACGAGATGCTACTTTGATTTTGGGGGTCATTTCCAACCTTACTGATTCCATGATTCTGTTAAGTAAAGATCGGAGGCACTCGCCAGCAGGATGCTCCTGGTTGTGTGACACTTTGTGTTTTGCCAGTGCCCTTCTGGCAAGTGCCAGCAATTCTACAGAAAAAAAAATAAAGCCCTACTAGGGTTGCAGCTGGTTAGAAGATGCAAAGTATTTTCAGCTTTTTGTAGATGTGCCCTGCTCTGGGCTAAAAAGAATCACGGAAACCCAGACTGGTTGGGTTTGGAGGGGTTTGACCTTAAAGATCATCTCAAACCCCCTGCCACATCCAGGTGTCCAGGTTGCTCCAAGCCCTGTCCAACCTGGCCTTGGACACTTCCGGAGATGCTCAGTGGGTAAGCAGTGAGCTGGTTTGAAAGCAGATGCTTTGAACATTATTTTCCTTCTTCACCCAGATTCAGGGTTTCCCTGCTTTGCTCTCTCTCCGGTGGGGAATACCCGCTGGATGAAAAGCAACCAGCGTGAGTCAAACCCAGAGTGCTCTGTACCCTGCCCCATCCCAGAGGCAAACTGGGATCTCACCAGCTTTAACAGGCTCCCTCTCCCAAAGGTGCTCAGCTCCCAGCTTGCCCAGGCCACCTCTAGCTCTGCTTCCTCGAGCTCTGGCTGGAAGTGAATGCTGAGGTTCTCAGGATTTTCAAATAAGAAAATCACAGAATGGAAAATTTGGTAGGGTTTGATTTTGTTGTGATCAGTCTCTTGCTAATATTAATGAAAATATCTGGATTCATTCTTTAAGAAAGCACAGAGGTCACAGATTTTATGCTAACAGGAAAAAACAAGAGGATCAGAGGAAAGAATTACAAATCTAATCCAATCCTGTTGCTCCTCAGTATGTCATTGGCCAACTGAAATCCCAGATTAAAGGAAGAGGAGCACGCATTTCTTCCCAAGGAGAGTTTTTCCCTACGGTATTTCTTTGGGATATTGCTGCATTTCAGCCTTGTGTGGCTCTTTCCGTGCCTTTTATCAAAGAGGCTAGGATGTCTCAGTTCACCTCCTTTTCCATAGTTAGAGCACAGAGCCACAGACTGCTCCTTTCTCTCCTACACCTACATTCCTACAACATCTAGGTGTTTTCCTTCCTGATCTTCCAAAGGAAACAGCACAGATTTCCAATAAGCTTTTCCAGAGCTGTGGACGGGCAGGGAAGAAGTGATGGATCCATTCCCTCTCTCCAGCCAAGCCACCTGTTGACTTTTCTGGATCGATGCTGAAAACCAAAGGAGCATTTTCTTGTGACCACTCGTGCCAGGAACATCCCCTGGAATCTGAGAAAGCAGCTGCCTTGGGAGCTCTGTGCTGCTGTGGAAAGGTCAGCTCCGGGAGGATGCAGAGCCCGATCTGGTCAGGTGCCCACAGGGCTCCGACTCAGCGCGCGTGAGGAATTCCTACGCAGTGGGCAGAGAGCGAGTGACGCTGGGGAAAGCCCTCGGCAGGGCTGGGAGGTGACCTGCTCCCAAAGCACGGAGCTCTCGGGAGCCTGCAGGGACTTCCTGCTGAGCCCCCTCCTTTATCGCTGCCTTGGGTGAAGCTGTTCCCTCAGCCCAGGCTGGGGAGCAAGAATTTGGCAGGGCAGGTTTCCCCTGGGGAACATTCTTGTCTTTTGTGTCATCAGGACATGCCCCTGCTCTGAGGGAAGGAGGAGCTCCTCCTCGATCGAGCTATCTCAGCCATCGTGCTCGGATCCATCCGGGCTGGCCCTTCCCTAATTAGGGCAGCAGTCACCCAAAACGCCTTCTCCATGGATGACCCTGATCGCTGCCCATCCTCTCCCACTGAAACCACCAGCCGGATCTTCACTCCTCCCTTGCTTGGCTTCCCCCCAAAACAAGGACTTGGCAACTTGCTTGTGACTGGGTGTCAAAGGGAAAAATCCCCACACACGGCCTGCACCTGCTCCCGTTCAGCCACAGCCCGCAGTGCAGCCAGCAGAGGCGCTGAAGGGATGCTGTTGGAAGGGTCCCCACGTTGGTTTTTGGGGCTGAAGATGGTCACTGAAGTGGACTGAGCGTTGAGGAGAATTGCTGGAGGTGTTCAGGTGCCTCAGTACAGAAGGAGTGAAAAGGAGCTGCACAGCTGTGGAGATGGAAACGAGCTCCAAAGCAGAGGCAGAAGGGTCACACTCTCAGGGCTGGAGAGTTGTTGGGAATATTGACCTGTGGGACGCTGGGATGAGCTTGGACCAAAGAAGCGTTTGGGTGGCTGGAAGGAAGGGGACTGGGTGAAGGACTGTGGCTCTGAGCTTGGTCTCTAGGCAGAGGCTGTGAGAGGACAGGGCACCAACACTGGGATGGGGGAGCACGGGGGGCAGTCAGCAGTGGGATGACCGAGGGCACTGAGGTGACATTGGATCGGAGGCTGGTGCAGGTGGTGACTGACAGGCACTACAGTGATCCCCTGGGATCACTGCCTCCTTCCCAGCTCCCCCTCACTGTTCCAGCCTGGGAAGAGGGAAGTGAGGAAGGGAAGTCAGTTACACCAAGGCGGTGTTGTGCAACTCCAATATCGTACTTTCCCTTTGAAGCTGCCAGGGCAGTGCTGGCATCTCTGCTGCAGATAAGAGGAGCTGGCTTCTCCAGGGATGGAACAGTGAAATCCCTTTTCATTTGTGGCCAAAGGAGAAAAAATTACTCCATTTGGACAGTTTAAGCTACAGGCATCTTGGGTTTGACACATGAGAGAGTTTAGTGCTGCTGGTAACGCCTTGTGATTCGTCATGTAGTCCTGAGTGGCAAATCAATTGAAGAACTGTTCTGTACTAAATACTGCTGGAGGAAAACACAAGCAAAGGAGCCCACAAAGGTAATGTTTTCAATTTATTTATTTAAACACTTGCATTTAAACAACATTGTTGTCCTACAAAAATAAGGTGAAAAAATTCACAGAATTTTAAATAAATAATCTCAAACACCCACATTCCGTGGCTGTGGAGTACAAAACGCAGAGTGCACAGGATTCCTTGCTGAAGCAGCCTGTAACTTAACTCAAGTGAGATGGTCTGGGGAGTTCCTCAGTATCTACCCCAAAATAACGCCATCTGCCCAGACATGCCTCCCTTTGACTCTGAGCCAAACTCTGCTCCTGGGTGAATGGCAAAGGGTGCTCTGAAGGGTGTCCAGAGCTGCATCTGGTGGACAATTGCATGAGGAACCAGCATCCCAGCAGTGTTCACTCACTGGGACACACAGCACTGACCCCCTCTGGATACAAAGGGAGAGAAGGTTTTGCCTTCTTCACACTTCAAAGAGAAAAAGGAAAACAAATGCCCTTCTTGCTCCCACAGCACCCATACCAAGGACTACCCCAGATCAGTCACTGGTATCGATGGCTGCAGGAGAGCTTGGTTCTGCTGCTCATGGCCACCATCACAGACCTACCCAGCACAAGGCACGGCTGGCTCTAAACAAATCCATGGGAACAGTAGCCACAGACAAACTACACTACTGCCAGAGCTGGTACAATGCACAAGCCTCTACAAGTACTAGAGAGATTCAGATGAAATAGAAAACTCAAGTCCTTTTCCACAAGAAGTCAAGGAATTTTGGGCAGGGGCACAGAATACCAGGTTGCTGCTCTATTCCAGTCTGAAGTGACATTTTCTTTTTCCCTATAGTTCCCCAGCTGTTTTTATGGGAAGATCATCTTCTACATTTCCTCTCTAGAAATTAAAAAAAGATACCCTTACATGCAAAGTCTGAAGTGCTGGTACAAGATCCTGTACCTGATATTTTAGTGCTGGATCAGGACAAACATATCTAGGAGATTCTGTGCTAGCCAGTTTTAAAGAAGCTTAAGCTGCTTACTTAAAATGCCTCTGTTTATAAATTATAAGTTATAAATTATAAATAAAACATTATCCCTCCTCCCCCCCCAACCCCAATAAATAGAAGTACAAATTGCATGTACAGCTTGCACCCACAGGCAGCGCTACCTCCTGTGCCTGGAGGTGCTGCTGAACCCCTAGTGTTCAGTTCTCTGTGTATTTACAGAGCTGCTCAGTTTACAGCCCCCTGCACTGGGAGCCGAGAGCCACAGCCTAACTCCAGCTACCATGCCTTCCTGTCCTCAGAGCGATAGACATTACAATTACATTATCAAGTAGACCAGAGAACTACAGCTATGAAAAGAATCCCAGCGCCTTGGGCTAAGTTTAAGACCTCCCCAAAGTTACATAATAAAAACATCCATATCCAAATGTAAGCAGCCTCTTATTGCAGCCTGAGACTCAGTTAGGGCTAAGCTCAGGATCTCATTCTCACCCCCTGACACAACTAATGCATCTGTCACACTTGCTTCAGAACAAGTAGAATCCAAGAAAAGTATTATTTTCTTTAAATAATTACATTTTTTAAAAAAAGCTGTAAAAAATATTGACTTTCATCTCAATCCAGAAGTGGATTTGTACACAAGTGACCTTAAGTTATGATACAAAGTGCCCTATCTGCAATGAGGGAGAGGTAGTATCAACAATAAATGCAACGCATTTTCTGACCTTACATTAAAAAAGTGAGTCTCAAGTATTTTTTTGTGTTAATTTTTGAGTGCTCATATGGAATCCATAATCTCTTCTGGCAGTTTTCATCAAGTCAGATTTTTCGTGTAGGTCAATAGCTGCTTTCAAGTTGCTGAGAAAGGAAGTTGCTTTTGTAGTGTTTTCTGACCCATGAAAACTGCCAGACAGAATCACCACCACTCCCCTTCATCAAGTATTAAAACAATATTAAAACGAAGCTGGATCCTTTATCCACTTTGGAATACATCGTTCTGTTACAGAAGATTTTAAACAAGGGATTCACCACTGCTGAGCTCAAACACAGAAAATCCCTTTCGTAAATGGAAGCCTTACCTCAGTAAGGAATTTAAGGCAACCCCCACAATGAAGATGCTCAAGTTGGTTTTTTAAATACTAAGCCATAAATAGAATAAATAAGACAGTTAAATAAATAAATAGATAGCTAGCTGGATTCCTACAGCTCGGCAGAGCGCTCTTTCAGCAGGAGCGTGGGGTTGATATCTTCCATGGCAGTTTTTGAGGTACTAACGTTAATGGTGGCCTCGGTGTGCTCAGGAGGCAGGATGTGGAAGGCAGTGAAGGGACAGCCCTTCACGTTGTTGCAGATGAGCTTCTGCAGGGAGGCCGTGTTGACGATGTCGAAGCCCACCTTGCCCCCGAAGGTGCTGGGCTTCCAGTACTCGGGCGAGCAGATGGCGTTGCCCATCAGCCCCTTCAGGGAGAACGGCGCGCCGATCTCCACCATGGTCTCGCCGAAGATGGCCCCGGGCCGGGGCTTCTCCACCAGCAGGCCTGGGTACAGCTCCATGGCATCGATGTCCCCGTACAGCTCCTCCAGCTCCGCTGCCATCTCTTTCTCTCCTTCAAGGAATAAAAACCGTAAGTGGAAAAATCCCATTTTCCTTGCAAGACTGCCCTGCTCAGGCCCAGCAGGACTCTGTGGGTGTTTTAAGACAATGTCTGTCATCTGCCGGGAAGGATGAGGACTGTTACCTGTCAGTTCTTCGAAGGATCGGAACGGTTTCAGCATGAAGCGTTTCCTGTACTCGTTCAAGGACTGGTACCTCATCTGCCTGCTTTGGTCAATGGAAGCCTTTGCTACTTTCTGCACTGCAGCAGGAACGTTCTTCCCACCAGCAACCTGTTTGTGAAAGAGGAAAAGCTGTAAGATCTCCTGACCAGAGTCACGAGGAAGGTGTGCCTTTCCAGTGATTAGTTTTTAATAGCCTTATCCCATTCCCTTGTCCCACCCCCAGCTCATGCCTCTGCCGGCTCACCATCAGCTTGAGGAAGGACCTACCCTGCCAGCACTTTGCTTGGAGAAAGACTTGACCATGTGGGAGAGGCCGTGCTCCAGCATGATGGAGTTGTTGTAGAGGAACTGCTGGAAGGTGTACTCCTGGTCGTGGATGTGGAAGGTGTCGGGCAGCAGCGGGTGCCAGTGGTACAGGGTGTTGAACTCGGCCGCGATGCGGTTCTGGTACTGGAACCTCTGGTTGAACAGCAGCTCGGGGTCAAACTTCAGCTTGAAGTGGTACCCACTCAGGTGCTGCACGTAGTCCTCTATGACGATCTTGATTGTCTCTCCTGTTGGGCAAAAGGGCAGGAGACAATGTTGGCACTGCTTTTCCTCAGTGCTGGGGAAAGCACTGTTTCTGAGCTGCTCTAAAACATACTGCAGTGATCAGGACAACAGACACTTCAGCCTTCTGTAACGTCCCCTAGCAAGCAATTGAGGTATTTTATGTGACCAAGGGCTGGAACAGTGCTTAAGATCCCAAGAATTCTGGGCTGTGGGTAGTGAGGTGCTTTCTACAGCCTGTGCTGCCCTTCCCACCCTTCCAACACACAATTCCTTGCACCCTCCACAGAACAGCACTCATCAGTATTCACACTGTGTTCAGTCACACAATATCTCTAGGATAGAGGGAGGTGATAATGAAGAAAGTTGATGTCTGGAAGCATATCTCAGCTTCTGAGCTACCTAATACAGTTGTCTTGGTTTATGGTTTCAGTTGGGCAAGGCTTTTTCCAGCTTAGAGCACATCACCATTTACGTAAGATGAAATACCACTGGGCCTACAACTAGACAGGAGAACGACGCAGTTACATTTTACATAACCTCCTGAACTTCAGACTTAATCACAGCCTTTCTTCTGAAGCATACCTGAACTGACCCAACCCTAGGGGAAAAAACCCACAAAACCCTGGATCTGGGAGCCTGAGGTCATCCAGCCTCAGAGGCTTTCTCTGAAAAAGGAACGTGAGCTTCCTGCCTTTCCCTGCTTTCAGTTCTGCTTCCTTCAGAAAAGGGAACGGAGTGTCCCTGAGTTTTCTTCAGCTCTGTCTGTAGCAGAGCTGGGGGGAAGCTGCACCTCAGTGCACCCCCAGCGATGGGCCATGAAGGAGCCACTCACACCCCAGTTTATGGGATGGCTTTCCCCTCACTCCATCCATGCAGGCTGAGGCTGGAGCTGGAGCTGCAGGCAGGAGCAGGGAGTCTCACCTATCAGAATGAGGCGGGTGGTCTGGAAGAGCTGCTCATCGTCCCAGTCGGGGTGCTGGTGCTTGAGCACGTCGCAGACGCGGTTGTGCTCGCGCAGCCAGATCGTGGCGTACATCATCAGCCCCGGCACCAGCCCGAACACCTCCTGCCCCACGGAGAACTGCAGGTGCTCAGGGACGTGGGGCGGGTACAGCATCTCTGCCTGCGTGTCCCGCACCGTCGGCGGGTACATTTCTCCATCGATCATCTGTGCAAGGGACAAACAACAGGAGCTCTGAGCTACCGTACTTTGCTTAAGCTCTGCCGACTCTCTCAGCTCTGACTTACACTTTAGTCACCTACACCGTTCCCACAGCACCCATTTAGGAAAGCTATGCCATCCAGTAAGAAGGTAGGAATTCCGAGCTCAGACATACCTGGTATTTTAGCTTTCCATCCTTTCGAAGCCTCAGTTTAAGTTGTCTCTCCAGAGTCTCTCCATAAATGTGGTTCAAGTCAACCTATGAAATAAAAGCATTTGGGACATGAAGCCAACCTGCATTCTTTTGCTATTTTAGGATAGGTCCCACTTCTATGGATGCTAATAGGAGTTCACCCCTAGATGTTTACCTTTTAATTATATTACTGCTACCTTATAAGTATCATGCACTGATATTTAAGATGAAGCCAAATTATTTTCTGGCAACTGGAGCCACCTCTGCATAGAGGAGGTTGTTACATTGGCAATTTAAAAGGACTCTGTTTAAAGTGTCAGCAACTTTTTATTATGCAGACAGCTTTCTGTATATACACACACAATTTATAGCTTTGCTTTGCACATGCAAGTTACACTTACAGTGAGGAACTCTTTGTCCAAAGGCTGCCTATCTTGTAGGTAAAGATCCTAAATCCAAGTCTACTTCTGATGCTCTTTTTAAACTAAGCCTATTAGCAGTACATGAGACACTTTAGGGCTGGATACAGCTCTTAGGAACTCACAGAGTCCAGAGAAGTTTTGGGTGGTCGCTACATCTAACACACTTCAGGTGAAAGCACATTTTTGGGAATAATAAGAGATCACTGGGCAGGTATTTCAAACAGAACCGCCTGCGCAGAGCACGCGGATCTGACCCGGGAAGAGACGCTGCCGAGCGCTGGAATTTGGCCTGAGGAGCAGTTGCAGAAGGGGTAATCCCATGGGATTGTGGCACAGAGTGTGTACAGGTGTTTGTGTCCCCTGGCAACCTGCAGGATGCCATTCCGGCCATTCCAGCTGCTCAGCAGCTCCCAAGCAGCGCGAGCCGTGTCCCCAGCCGTGACCGTACCCCGTGGCCGAGCGCTCTGGTGAAGGCAGGGCCCCTCTTGTGGTCCGTCTTGAAGAACTGGTGGGTGAAGTGCTGGGCAAAGAACGTGAACATCACGTTTGTGCCTTGAGGGTCGGGAATGAACTTTCTCCTCAGCAAAAACTTCTCCACGATCAGCTTCGAATCCGGGAGCTCTTTCTTACCTGTGGGAGAAACAGACAGTGAGATACTCAAGACAACCATTTACGCAATGCTGAAGTTTGCTCCTAACAAAAAGACTTCAGATTTTCAGTGGAGTATTGAATGACAGCAGCACACAAACAAGGGGAATTAACTACTTTTCTGTGGTCGCTTTCTTGATTAGAAGTTTCTGAATTCCCTGCTTTTAACGTGTAACTCAATAACAAGAACTTGAATAATTATCTTCTAGATCTTTACACAATACATCCAAAACATGGCTATTCTTAAAGTCAACTACACTGAAAAAAGGCTACGGATGAGCAGGTCTTAGACAAGCATGAGAGCTTCTACTTATCTCTTCCGTTTAAAAAAGACCAAGCCAACATTACGTATCTGGTTTATTCCTCACCTTTGACACCCATTGGTGTTGGGCAGTCAAGTCCTACTGGTGGAAGGCTCCTCGTGTAGTAGGAAAGATTGGAATAAGCTTCCCAGCTTTTGTAACTGTAGTCACTGTTGTAAGTTGGTGGGCTGTCAATCAAGTGTGATCTCGCTGAAAGACAAATAAGTATTTGGTTATTTTTAACTGTACGTTTTAGTGTCAGGAAGCAAATCATGAAGCCAGGTCTTTTACATTGGCAGCAGTTGTAAATTCCACATATATCAGTTACTGATGTTAAATAAGATTACAGTTGCTGAATAACAGGGCTGGATCCTGGTTTATCAGCTGGATCTCACTATTAACATAAGCAATTGGGTGCTAAGTTCATGTCAGCAAAATCCTGGATTCTTCCAGAGAGTAGAACCAAGCACTTCATCATGTTTTATACAAGCCTGCATCACGCAGAAGTCTTAAATTTTAGTGTTCTAACAGTGCAATTTAGGCTGCTTGGTTTATACACAGACCAATTCAGTGCAATATTCTGGAGCAGATTTTAAGAGGACTGGAAGAGACAATTCCCACTTACACGTTAGTACATATCTCATAATAGCGTCCCGTAAGAAGGGAATGTTGTTGATGATATTCCAGACTCCTTGGAAGTGGGTGAGGATGTAGTGGACAGTGTTCGGTGATGGTTTCAGTGCTAGCCTCAGCCACGTGAACAATTCCGCTGTGAGCAACAATGGGAAGGCTATTATCAATCAGTTTATGGAAGATAACCTGCAATGCTGGAATTGGATTACGCATTCCGCTCCCATGGAGAGGGGTTTGGATACTCACGTGTGGTGCAGTTCTGCCCGTAGTAGCCCGTCCTGGTGCAGTCGCACTCGTAGCGATCGGGCCCCGCGGTCATGCAGACGCCTCTGTTCTGGCAGGGGTTGGAGCAGCAGGGGTTGGCTGCGGGGGAACCAGAGCTCCGGTTAGCACCTCTGCAACACACTCCCACCTTCCCAGGACTTTGTTCAGCGCACGACAGTGCCCTGGAGCTTATTGCTTATCAGGAAGGCATCCCAGCGACCATCCATCCACGGCAGCCTCTGCGCTACCAGGCAGCAGCTTTTAAAAGCGCAGGAATTCGCCTCGTGTCTGCTGACAGCAATAAACCCCCCGGGAGGGGAGATCATCCCTCACAGGCCAGCGGGGGCCCTGGCACCCGCACACACCAGAGAATGGCAAGAGAACGAGGAGCACAAAAAGCGCAGAGACAAAGAGCGCGTTAATCCGGGCGCGGGGCAGACTCACCGGCGTGGCCGGCGGCCAGCAGCGCGGCCAGCAGGGCCAAGGGCAGCGGAGCCATGGCAGGGGTGGCGTTCGCAGGGCTGGCTCGGCAGCTCGATCTGCCTGCCCCGCTCGCACGGTTCGTATTTATGGCCATGAAATATGAGTCATGGCCCGCCTCTACGGAAGTGAGAGCCCACATGGGGATTTCTTCTGGTGCGCCCGCCCCGGCCCGCCCCGGCCCAGCGCGGCGCAGGTGTGAGGGACGGCCCTGGCAGCGGCTGAGGGGACAGCACGGGGGGCAGCACGGAGCCGTACCGAGCTCCTGGCAACGCGGGTTCCGCCGATTGGCCATTTATTATTGATTTGTTTAATTCATTCAGCGGGGCGCCGGAGCGCTGTGATCACACGCAGGCTGCAGAGCACTCGCGCTGCAAAGCACCACACACAGCGGGGAAGGAGTGAATACATGACGTGAACTTCGCTTTGTTTCTGTATAGTTGTGTTTCTGACAAGACCAAGTCCTGTTATTAGGCTTTTTTGGAACAACCAGTGGCTTTTCCCCAGCACTTTTCATTTACAATACGCCGCCCTC
>VZRN01002469.1:113190-137588 GCA_013397935.1 Dasyornis broadbenti | reverse complement strand
CTGGCCCCGGTCCCGGCCCCCACCGCTCCATACGGTTGCACTGTAAAGAAATTTCCCCTCATTTCTCCGAGAATGCTTTATCTTTTGCTCATAGAGTATTTGTTATTAATCAGGATGCTGCACTGCTATTTTTACTCTCCGTTGCGTGAGGCCAAACAATGAAAGCAGGAGGATGTCATGCGGTTGTGCAACCGTGCCGTCAGGAGCTGCTGCCGTCCAGCCGCCGCTCACACTTTCTCCCTCGAGGTCAGCATTAAACACCAAAAAAAACCCCATTGCTGCTTCAATAGAGACGGATGGTGTTTGAATTGCCGATCGGTGACTTGACAAAGTGGATTCTGGCCAATTTAAACATCTTATTTTTGGCCCCAAAAATCGTGGTCAGTGAGTAATTTGTGTACATCAGTAGTGGGTTATCCTGGATGTTTTAGGACTGGGGCACGAAAGGCTGCATAATCAAGAGAAGGCAGATAATATTTATTTATACATTTGCATGCAGCAACCACGGGCTGGGTCATACTCTTAGGCAGAGGATGGCTGTCAGCAGCTTGCTCCTGGCTGAACGGGGGGCCACTGGGGGCTCTGGCCACAGCCATGCCTTGCTCAGTCTTATCAAGTGTAAAAAAGGTGATATTTTGTTCCTGCGTAAGCCAAATCAATTAATTCTGGAAAACTGGTTATCCAGTGGATCAGGCTGCAGTTTGCACAGCAATGCAGATCAAGGGTCTTACACACATTTCCATACACTTCACGTGTCCGTCTCACACTGACTTTGTTCCATCTCACAAAGGTTTTGTGGATGCTGTCACGTGAAAAGACTCTACTGCAAACAGCAGGCAAGGGAGACACTTGTGTTTTAATAAAGTGCATAGGAAAATGTCAATCCAGGAAATGGTTCTGGGGTGTGGAACCAGCAACGTTAAGGGGAAACCTGAAGTAATTGTGTGCACCCAGAGAATCACCCCTGAAGTGATAATACAAAGGTAACTGTGCTATGATTCAGAGGACCCTGGAGGTACAGATAACTGACGATGCATAAAGTTTTCAATTATTATAATTAACCAATATGTAAACCAAGAAACAGGGCAAAACTCCAGCCTTTGGAGAGGATGTTTCCCGTTGGGAAGCATTACTCTGGCAGCTGGAAAACCAGTCAGCACCCTCCACCTTCCACCCAACCCTGCATACTGTGTGACATGAGCTCTCTCAAGTCTGATTCTGGCTGGGGAAGGTCACTTGTGTGCCTGCCAGTGACAGTATAATTGAAGGGATTCTTCAGCTTTCCAAGATGATGAAAAACCACGGAGATAAAATAGTGCTGCTTTTCTGAAGGCTGCCCTTCCCCACGTGCTGCTTTGGGATTGTCTTGAGTAAAGAACCAGTTGTATATTGGAAAGAGAATTTTTCTTAGAAATGAAAGTTTGCTGTGGCAGGATTCACCACCAGGTGGAGATTTACACATCAACTAGGTGCTCTTTTGGATATTAGCATATAAACCATCTTTTCAAAGAATTCGTGTTATTTTCTGCTCTGTTATATGAGGTACCCTTTGGTCCAGGTGAAAGCAGCCTTCGTCAGCCTTAGCCTTTTTGCGTTTGCTGGAGGCAATTCCCTGAAGCTGTTCCTGTTTCTATTTTAGGTTTAACTGCACAAATTCACACCTTTCCAAGGCAAGGGTTCAGGACAGAGGATCCAGTGACCCGTAAGGATTGACATGCGTCACTAATGCCACCAACAGAAGGGGAGGTGCAGTGGCAGCGGGGGAAAGCGTTGTCCCTCGGCGTTGGTGCTGCTGCACTTTGCACTGGCTCAGGAAAACCCAGCTGAACAAGCACTGGATTTATCCTTGAGCCTTTTTAATGTGGTTGAAATATTTTCTGTCCCTTTGTGACTGTGGCAATCTCATGTTTTATAGTGCAGTAGTTTCCTGGCAGGCAAACCAGTTTCATTTGCTCGGTCTGTGCCTTTTTCCTGCTCTTTTATGGCAGAAGGAGCTGAAATCTGAAATTTGCTATCGCAGTTTGGATACTGAAGCAAGCACACTCCGAGGCTGATCACCCACAGATATGATAACAACCCTGGATGTTCTGAAAATGTTCTTGAGAACTGAAGGACCTCTGGGGAAAGTCGGTGTCTTTATGCTCCTGTTTGTGCCTTTTGCAGTATCAGAAGTGTGTTAACAGAAGGGTTTGATTATGAAGTTGCTTTGTGCTTTCATGAGATCACCCTGGCCAGGCAACGGGGCTGCACTTCTCTGTCTCTTCCTGCTGTGTCCTCACAGAGCCCTCCGGTCACTTGGGTCCCAGTTTCGTCGGCACCCTGGGTTGTGCTGGAAAATGAAAGTGCTCCTTACCTGGTTTGGAAACAGGGGAGGCTTCCTTATATTCCCCAGGAAAATCACAATAAAAAAGGTGCCTCTTTTATGGGGTTTCCAGGCTACTGCAGTTTTGGAATTGTTGGGAACAGAAATCAATTCCAGGCAAAAGCGCGTATGAATATAGAGGGTGTGAGAGCTGGGAGCTGGACTGCCTGGCACTCGGGAGAGATCTCATGGCCACTGATTGACAGGGAGTGTTTGTGCACGGACTGGGGTTGTCCCAGGGGGACCAGAAGCTGGGAGCTCACCTCAGAGGGTACCTGTGGACATTGAGCATTGTTTGGGGAAATGGAGCGTACCTTGTTATCCAAACCAGCTTCAGGTAGGGTTATTTTTATTCCTGGAATTATTTTTTTAAAAAGTACAGGAAATAGGTGGGTGGCACAAAAATCTACACCTGACTTAGGCAAGACCTGAGCAAGTTGGAGCCTCTTTTTTTTCCCCTTTGCAGAGCAGCTTCCCTTTGTACTTCAGCTGCTGGGAAACCACATAAATCCACCGTTTGCAAGCCAATAAGATTTTTGAGGAATTCTTTCCAATATGATAAGATTGCATTTTTATCATTAACATCTGCGTAGAGTAAACCCTCCTTAACAAACCCTTTCCATAATCCTGTTTTTAATAATGTCCCCGAGTTCTTGTTTTAATCCCCTGGCGTTCTTGACAGACTCAGTTACAGGTCAAAGGCTGTAATGAAACAGGTGAGAAGGGTGACTTTCCATCAGCCTTACCTGCAGAGGTGAGATGTGAAATGAGACACCTGTACAGTGCCCAGGTTTCTCCCAGATCAGCCAGTTTGCTTTGCAGGTTCTTTGCCAGGTACCTGTATTATACCATGACTACAGGGCATCTGCACACTGCTTGGGACGTGATAGACATCAGGTTTTTTACCAAACCAGAGAGGAAAAGAAGATGAGAATTATTCCTTTTTGCTCAGCTTAAATATGGCTCTCCACCTGATCCAAAGCAAGGCTGAGCTCTTTCCCTGGAGGTGACCAGACGCTGAATTCTCATTATTTTCAATGGAAGGGAATGAATGAAGCCCCTGCAGAAACGGCTTTCAGAACCGCGTTTTGTTTGTTCAGATGAAGTGGATTAGACAGGATGATTCCTTTCCTCATTGGCGCTCTTGGTAGTCACAACTTCAGTCCTGCCTGACTAGTTCCTGACAAACAAGCCCTAAATGACTTAAACTCAGCTCGAAGCTCTCTAGGACGAGCTTTTTCCAAGGAGTGTAGATGAATGGAGGGTGAAGCACAACATTTTTATCCCATATGGTAGTCTGAGGCAGAGGCTGACTGAAAATCTCATCCCAGCTATGATCTGTCCCATTTGTTTTTAGGTCACAAGACTTTTAAACCCTTTTTAGGGTGAATTTAAAGAAGAAGGCCATAAACATGAGCTATTAGATAAACATAAGCTTTTGGCAGCCACGCTCTGGATTAGATCTGTGGATTTTTTTAAACTTTTTGTAAATTTCAAATAATTTTTAAGAGACTTTGTTTGGATACACTCATCTGTGGCATTTTTTTTTCCCCTAAGCTTTACCTATTAGAATGGAAAATTGATTTTTTGCAGAGCCCCTGTTTTCCCCCACAAGGGAAAAAGAAGGTGGACATTTGATCAGAGGGAGCTCTGAAAATATGTCACGAGATTTTGTAACTGCCTTACATAAAGAGACGTCAGCTGACATTTTATCTGCTTTTGGTCACCGGCTGGAACCCACATTAAGGTAATTGCCTCTGCTGTGCCATTTTTAGTAAGCATTGTATATCTAAATGCTATCTTTCTGTGGGAAACCTGCACGGAAAACCCCTCCTCAGAGAGATTTCCAAACATTATGCTCCTCGATGCAGATGCTGGATTTTTTTTTTTAGCAACTTCCTGCTTGACTTCTAGTGAAATCTGTCATCCAGCCTCACGCTCCTTTGTTGTGCAAATACTGTCATCTGGAATTTTCCTTTGCTTCCAGCACATGGACATTAAACTGGGTAAGGGACACTGAAGTAGGTTTCGCTGAGTGGACAATTGTTTCAGTGTAATGCTTTCTTACATAAAACACATCTTTGGGTGCTAAAGTTTAGTTAGCTTTGTTCATTAACCCCTCTCCTCATTCAGTTTAAAGAAAGGAAACATTTCTTCTGCAAATAAGAAATTTTTTTTCCTACAAGAGCACTTACCAGATCAGTTTACAACAGTGCGAAACCTGCTGTTCCACCCAGTAATCTCTGCTCTGCAGGGTTTGGTCGGGTTGTCTGTGAATTCATGGTTTCATGGAATCACAGAATCCCAGAATGGTTTGGGCTGGAAGAGGCCTTAAAGCCCATCCAGTGCCATCCCTGCCATGGCAGGGACACCTTCCACTGTCCCAGGCTGCTCCAAGCCCCAGTGTCCAACCTGGCCTTGGACACTGCCAGGGATCCAGGGGCAGCCACAGCTTCTCTGGGCACCCCGGGCCAGGGCCTGCCCACCCTCCCAGGGAACAATTCCTTCCCAAGATCCCACCCATCCCTGCCCTCTGGCAGTGGGAAGCCATTCCCCCTTTTCCTGTGCCTCCATTCCTTGTCCCCAGTCCCTCCCCAGCTCTCCTGGAGCCCCTTTAGGCCCTGGCAGGGGCTCTGAGCTCTCCCCAGAGCAATGACATGCAGTGCTTGGAGAAGGGGAAAGCTCCACTCTGCAGCTCCTTGCGGTGACCTTCCCTTGGTGCCCACAGGGGAGCTGCCACCAAGGTGCCCCCGGGCTCTTCCCAGGGGCTGGAGGGGATTCAAATATTGATACGGAGAAATTGAATTCCTTCAAACTGGCTCTAGCTCTTCCCAGCTGGAGGCTGGAGGAGTCATCTGGTGTCAGCCAGAGAAGAATGTTCCATGACACAGCTCCCGGGGCAGCCCTTGGGATGGACAGTGCCCTCACAAATTACAGCTGTGGCTTGCACGGGGGGGGAAGGCTCCTGGGGCAGCCTCTGCCCACTGCAGCATACCCAAACTCCCAGGGCTCCTTTCTATTCATCTCCTCTTCCACAACTGAGTCCAGAGTGTTTTCCAATGGCTTGTCACTTTGCCACTCTGCCAACATACTCTCACAATTTAAAAAAAGAGGAAGAAATTAAGAAATAAAAGGGGTTAAATGATACTGAATGAGCTGGTTAGTGGTGAGGGACAAGGACTCACCAACCTGATTAAAACTGTGCCCATGATCCTTTGCCATAATAGGCCTCTCGAAACTCAAATTATTTGTAGTTAGCAGTGGGAATTGGAGGCACTTGGAGAAATACTGTGAGTTAAACTGCTCAGGTCAGAACAAGATCAAGACAATGTACATCTCAGGAGAGAAAATCTGGAGAAATTCTTGCTTTATTCAAAGTGAAATTAGATGATTGCGAAGGAGACATCACATCATATCATGTCTTGCCAAGACATATGACTCCAAGCAAAGGCAAATCATCTCGAAATTGTTCAAATGCTTTTCTGCTTTTTTGAGACAGCCAATTATGTAATGGCATAAAAACCTGGCTGCCTTGCTGGGTTTAAAATCCAGCCTCTGAGGGAAACTGTGCCCTGAAGATGCTCATCAGGAGATAAAGCCTCGCTAGCTTTGATTCCTTTCCCTAGAATATGCAGTCAGGGAAAATGTATAATGATCAAAATCACAAAAATAGAAAATAATTAAGGAGCTGCAAGCCCTGCAGTGCCTGTAAGAGATCAGACCCACATCCCAGAGAGTTTAGTGTCTGCCAGGGAAAACATCCAGTGTTTGCTTTCGGTGCTGGAGCTGTGTCAGTCATCCCTCTTCAGGAACAGCATCCGCTTATCCTTTCCATGTGGATGTCCTGGGGAGCCTGAAGGCAGCCAGGTGCACCTTGTGCCTGCAGGAGCAGCCCTTTGCAAAGAGCAGAGCTGGGGATGGTAGAATCCCCAGTTAAGGCTGGGGAAGACCTTGGAGACCATCGAGTGCAGCAATGACTCCTGAGAGGATGTGTTCTCACACAAGGTGCTGAAGGGTCCAGGTTAGGCACTAACTCATGTCTAGGTGAATTACTGTTTTCACATGTAAGGTGTGTGAATTTATGGTTTTTATTATTATCCTCCACAGGACTCATCCTACATCATGAATTTTGATGGTGTTTCTTTGTGGGGCAGCTGTAAATTTGGTTTAATATCGACGCGACTCTCTTCCACTATTTTCCTGTTTATCCAGAGGCGGTCTTGACTATATTTTGGGATTTATTTCTCATCCTGACCCTTGGTGTAGAGCAGATAAATCATACAAGCCCAACAGAAAACAATCAGCTTGTCTGGTTCAGCTGTGGAAACTCTGTGGTGGGTGCCTGGCTGTGTGCTGCTCGGAGGGAGTTTATTAAGTAAATGAGGGCATTGCAGCGTGTCCTGGCAGTGTGGGTTACTTTGGGGTTTTGTTTCACACGACATTTTTCCGGGGGTTGTTTTGGAGAGAGTTGCCAGCAACCTGGGGCCAGTGGGCTGGAGGCCATGTTTGGGTGGAAATAGCAGGGTTTGTGTCACCAGCACAGAGCTAATTTTGGGCTGGTGCTTCTTTGAGGTTCTTTGAGAACCAGCAGTTCTGGTGACTGGTTGCAGCCGTCACCAAGGATGTCCCAGCCTTAGGAGAGGCCAGCAGTGGTGCCCAGGCCAGCAGCTGGTGGCAGGGCTGGCGGGAATCACCATTCCTGTTTGTCCCAGGGAGCTTTTCTGTGCCTGCAGCTCTGTGAGAGGTTCAGCTCCTCCTGGGGAAAGAACGCCTGACTGTGCAGCGCCTGCGTTTCCTCCTGCCTCCATTTCCGTGGGAAGGACTGGGGCTGCCATGCAAATAGCTGCTCCCCGTGGCTCCTCTCACCACAAACACACTCCTCCACCCTCTCTCCTAGACTCCATGAACTCGGATGATCCGGGGTCAGGCCCGTGTGGGGTGGCTGGGAATGGAAGTGTGGATGTGGCAGGAGGGACCTCGTGAACTTCCACTGGCTGAACTCGTGTGAAATCGCTGGAGCTCCTGCGCAGATCCGTCAAATATGGATTGTTCCACACGGAATAATTCTGAAGTGTTGCAGCTTAGCTCCTGGTGATTTTAAATGTTTATAGACTTTCCTGAGGGTAGGAAAGAGGGGAGATATTTACATACAACATAAGAGAACATTTCTGTTACACTTGAGCAGGAGGAATGCTGGGCCCTTTGCCCACGGCTCCTTGCTGCCTGCTCTGTGGCACTAATGAATGTAAATGAGAAAAGGCAGCACTGTGAGCAATGCTGAACGGGGAAAAACCCCAACAAATGCAAAGCACAGCAGGAATCACCAGGTAACCCAGGTAACATCCTTTTCTCTGTGCTGCATCCACTGGGCATGCAATGTTTCAGGGTCAGGTGATTTGCTACCTGCTCCCAGACAAGTCTCTGCAGTTCCGTGGAGATCTGCATTGCAATGATTTGGATGCTCCACTTATCCTCGGGCTGGAATATTTTGGTGATTGCCAATTACCTGGAAGTCCTCCTCAGCACAAGGCAGTGCAAGATCAGTGTGAAACAGAGGACGTATACACAGCATCAGAATCTGGAGAGTTAAAATGTTCATGGTGGCCAGCAGTGAGAGCACTGCTGGATAACACTTACCTAACTTGGTCCCACTTCCTGTGCAAAAAACCTGATGTGACTTCGGGCTTGCAGTCATCAAAAATTGTGTTGATTGAGGTAATGTGTTTCATTCCATACCCTAAGGCTGTTCATATTTCATCCAGGTGAACATTTGAAAACAACCCCCTTCCCAGGTGTTCTGATTCCAACTTAATTAGGAGGCTGATTTTAATTTTACTCTTTCTAAGCTGTTTCTTTTTGCGCTGATGCTTGACCCAAATATTAGTAAAGTCTTCACCTCCTACGCTTTAAAAACTGGCTTTTTCACCTAATAGATCTCTGTCCTTATCTTAAGGCGAATCCTTTTCTCTCACGTTGGATTTCACATTTGATATAGCCATTTTAGCCATCTTTTTAAAATTACCAGTATATGGAATCGGTCCTGATTTTGGGATGGAGTGCTCATCCCTGAGCTCCTGTTGTGCCTGGGGTCAGGCATTCATGAACAGGAGAGAATGTCTTTAAATATGTCTTTAAATATAGTCATCCCTGGCATATCCACATTCATTTCCAGGGCTGGAAGAGTATATCTTAAGCTCGTGGCAAACAATGTATTCCACATTTGCGTAATTTTTGTTTAGAGAGCCACGTTTTTTCCTGAGTGTATGCAAAGTGCTTTGTTTTGATAGGAGCTGAAATTGTTTTAGTCCAGCCTGGTAAAGGGACTCACCCCTCTGCCCTTTCCATGCACCTGGGGTGGATCAGGAATGTGGCTTCCTAGAGAGGTTTTAGACTCACAGGATCATTCAGGTTGGAAAAGACCTCCAGGATCATCCAGTCCACCCTGGGACCCATTACCAGAGCTCGACCAGGGCACGCAGCCCAATGAGACCTTTTCAGCCAGGCCAGAGCCCTGAGCGCCACATGCAGTCATTCCTTGGATACCTCCAGGGATGGGCACTGGGCAGCCCCTTCCAGTGCCTGCCCACCCTCAGTTTGGAGTAACTAAACCTGCTGGCTCCTGTGGCTAAAAGGAAGATCCACATAAAAACCTCTGGGGAAAAAATCGGGAAACAAACTTTGCTTTGCTACCCTCCAAACTAAAAGGTAACAATTAACATGAAGGTAAGCAACGCTAACAGAAATGAATAGTTTGCTTAGTTACTGAATAAAATGCCATTAGGCAAATGAGATTGCAGATTTGAATTGACGTGCATCCTGAACTAATCCATACAAATTTTGCAGGAGCGATAGCCACTGCTGTCGTTCAGTGAGTTCACACCACCTCCTTTTGTCCACATGACGTAATGTGGCCTGGGAGCTGTGTGAGCCTTGTTTGCCTTCCTGCGACAGGAGCTGTTCAGCTCCCTGAGGTTGTCAGAAACCCCTGAAAGCTCCTGAAAAGCTGGGAATTACAGGGAGCTGCAAGCCCTGGGACACCAGGCTATCCCTGTGTCGCTGGGATTGTGTGTGCAGCTCAGAGACTGGACTTAAGGAAGAATGGGCATGGCTAGTTCATAATTCTTGGCTTGCTGTCGTTCTTTTGTTTGACTGGAGAAGAAGGGTGAAAACTTTGCTCTGACCTCAGCATTTTCCTGGCCATGATTCCAGTACTTATATTTTATTAACTTTACTAGATAAATATGGGTAAGGCATAGAAATAGAACATTACAAATAAAAAAAAAAAAATCGAAAATAAATAATATTAAACAGATCAACATTTTGGGGAGAGGACACAAAGTTTATCCACACACATGGTGAAATAGTGGTTCTCTTTGTGCTGTCTTAAAAAATGGGAAGGGTGGAGGCAAATAAGGTTGGGCTTATGAAGGATTTTGATTTAATCCTGTCTGGTGAGTATCTACACCGTGAATGGCACAGCCTTGTGCCCAGCCTTTCATGCACAGAATTGCGGTGAGGAAACGTGGACTCTGATGTGCTCAGCTCTAAAGAGCCACACATCTCTCTAAGGGTAAAACCTGGAGATAATACAAGTGGGCCCCAACTGGAGAAGCTTTAGGAAGAGCTGAGCCTGGAGAGAATCGAATGGGAGGTTGTTGGGGGTTGAAGCTGCTGTCACAAGCCCCAGAACAAAGATCATTCAGGTGTGTGCTTTGTGTTACAGATTTTTGTGTGATGCTTCTGCTGCTGTTCCAACACGTGACCCGCCTCATTCAGAGAAGGGTGAGGAGCCCTCAAATCTTCACCTAATCCCAGCCTCAAAGCTTCTGTATTTGTGACCAAGGTTCCCACTTCTTCTGACAGAACATGGGGGCAATATAGGGTTTTATTTAAAAGAAAGCAGAATATTAGCAAGTGAGCAATTATTTGTTTTGCATGTTTTAGTTTGTCACAAATTTCCATGTTTACCCTTTTATGTGAGGCACTGTGTTATCACCTTAAGCTTTATCCAAGATTTCCCTGGAGAAATAAACAAATGAACCAGTTCTTCCGGAGCTGGAAGAGGAAGGGTGGCTTTGAGATTAAAATCCGTCTTTTGCCATTAGCTTCATGGGCAGCCTGGTGAGAATCACTGAGGTTCCTGTGCCAAAGCCCCAAGTGTAAGAGCAGAGGAACAGGACTGGTTTGTCACCTCTGCCTTGTCCCCTGGGCAGGGGCACTGTGTGGAGTTCCTACCCAATTCACCATTCCTGGGATGCAGGGGCAGTGGGAGTCACCAAAGTGCGAATAATCTCCCCACCAAGATGGGCTGAGGGTTTGTGACTGCAAACCCTGGCCGTGAGGTGTGAGTTGTGCTCATTGAATTGCCTCTCTCTATGCATTTCAGTTAAGATGAATTTTCAGATCACCGCGTACATGATGAGGAGGGATCTGCAAATGAATTCACTTTTACATAAGCAAGTATTGTACTGATGTTTGTTTAGGTACACCCAGGCTCAGCCCCACCTTACTGGCTTCCCAGACACAAATCCATCCTTCTGGGATGCCCGTGTGCTCTCAGCTGCTTGGCCTGTTGCTGTCCATTTTCTCGAAGCCAGCCAATTTCCAGCTGAACTTTTATGATCCTGATCCTGTTTATTGATCCCTCACCATCCACCTGATATCTCGCTCCCAGCAAATGTTTCAGCTGCATCTTGTACGTCTTTTAGCAAAAACCACCACACAGTGGTATTTTTGTCTTAGGTATGTGCCTGCCACTATCCAAAGGATCAGATTTCTCAGTCCTTCCAGCAAGCAGAGACACAGGATTGGCTGAGCAACATCACAACTGTGAGTTGTCAAGATGAATCAGCAGATAAATCATCTGATAAGAGCAGAGAATTACATCTGATAACCCAGTCAAGCTGTCTTTCCACAGAGGGAAGAGCTGGACAGGTCCTGTGAAAACACCCAAGAATTGCAGCTTTTGGTGAGCATTAGCAAGGAGGAATTAAATCTGGAATCAACAAGGATGCAGGGACAGCTTTGCTGTACAGAAGGGCATCTGGCTGCCAGAGAGTGCTGAACATGCAGATGTAAAGTGTCAATCTTCCGGCTTTCCTGGCAGCAATTTTTACCGGAAAGGCAGGGAGGCCCTGGCACAGAGCAGCTGTGGCTGCCCCTGGATCCTTGGCAGTGTCCAAGGCCAGGCTGGACAGGGCTTGGAGCAGCCTGGGACAGTGGAAGGTGTCCCTGCCCATGGCACTGGATGAGCTTTAAGGTCCCTCCCAACCCAAACCGGTGTGGGATTCTGTGCTTTTGTTAAACTGAGCAGGTTCAGTTGTAAAGAGGAAACCTCAGCTGGTGAGTATCTCTCCTTTGGTTTCTTTTGCCTTTCTTGGTTGGCACTAACGGATCTTGTCCACTCTGGTGCAGGTTGTGTTTGCCTTGCTTTTTGTGCCTGTTTGTGGCTCCTGCCACCCTGGACAGATCCGTTGATACAGATGCACAGTGTGTGGGGTTATGGTTACACACCTGGCACATCCAGCCACATACACCTGGACTTACAGGGTTTTCTGAGAGTCCACTGTGAACAATTTATTTGGTGTGTTTAAATCTCTAGGCTTGATTCCAATTCAGCTGACAAATCTCCAGCACATGCTTTCTGAAAGATAAACTGTAGATAAACTTTTAGATACAATATAGATGAAGTCTTAATTAACCCTTATAGGACCTTGCAGTCAGTTTGATTCAGATGTAGATTATTTCAAGTGGATCCCATGGATGCAGGGGCTTTGTGTGGTGCTGATGGGTTCAGAGTTTCACCGTGCTCTGTGCACCCCATTTGCACCAGGTGCCTCTTGCAGTCAAAGAAGGTAAAATTAACGATGGCACATGGAATTCCTGGTCTTCCTTCTCACCCTTTGCTCCTGCATTCCCATCTGATCCCTTCAGGCTGTGGACGGGGAGATGGCAGGGATATGTCTCTGATTTGGGAAGGGAGCTGAAGACTGTTTGTGTGCCAGGCACAATCCCAGGGATTGCATAACTGCGGTAAAAACACGGAGCTGTTCTGGCACCGTCAGAGCTGGCATGGAGGAGGAGCAGAGCCCTTTGCTAGAACAAACAGTTCCCAAGTGAGCCTCGGTGCAGGGCTCTCCTCCTTGGGATCCTTTCAGTTCTGTGCAGCTTTTACCGCTGTGCTGAGTTTAAACTGGAAATGTAATTTCCATTAGGGAAGGAGCAGTTAGTTTTTTCTACCTAATCTTTTCTCGCTAATGGCCCTCTGTGTCTGCCGGACTACTTGGGATTTTCTAAACACTGCTAACCTGGATTTATGGCCTGAGCTCAGTGAGAACTGCAATCACTGGGACCTTCAAGAATGGTGGAATTGTGGCTCAGTTCTTAGAAACAATAAAGCATCTGGATGTTTTAAACTGAAGAACAAAAATATCAAAAAGAAAAGGTCTGGATCCTAATATGTTTTTCAGACTTCGAAAGTCAATCAAACTTCCAAAACTTCAGGATGATTTTTTCAAGCTTGGGCTAAAATCCTACCCAGGAATAGCAATCTGCCCCTCCAAACCTCCAGTGTCCCATCCTAGGAGAGTTTTACAAAACTACTGGCTGAAGGGATGACAGCTTAGTATGAAACAGAGTTTGAGTGAAGCATTGTCAGAAGGAAGAAAAATTAAATTCTGCCATCTCAAGTGCAAAACTCCTTGACATTTCCAGCAGGCTGATCATGATCAGCAGTAAATCAAGGATGCTCAACAATTATGGTTTCCTTACAGAGGTAACTACCCCCTTATTAGCAAGTTAACCCAGCATGATTTTGAGGTTGGTCCCAGTCCATAGCAGAGTGGGATGTAAAGGTTTTTAGTGCAATTCCGCCTCGATCCTGGCATTCCCTTCTGAGCAGAGAAGAGCTGGAAGTCGTTCAGACCCAGAAATAAACCAGGTAAGTGCCTGGAAGGCTGGAGTTTGAGAGGGTAATAAAGTAGGTAAATATACAGCATAGCTTGGCTCCGTGACAGTTCACCTTCTATGGACGTACTGGACGGGGAGAGAAGAGTTTCAGGTGTCTTTAAAAATAGCAGGCAAAGTAATGGGGGAAATATTCATCTGGATACAGGGGATGGAATCCTTAGGAAATAACGTTTTGCAGATCATCCCGTTCTCTCTCCGGGAAGCGGTGGAAACATCAGAGGGTGCTGAACAGCACGCCAGGAATGGGGAGGGGGCAGTCTGGTAGCAAGAAGCAAAGCAGGCACAAACTGCTTTGTGAGAGGCTGGAGAGAAAAAAAAATACTTGTCCTGTGCTCTCCTCCTCCCAGCCATGCTGGGCCGGTCCCCCCAGTGCTGTGCTGGGAGTGACAGCATCCTGCCGAGCAGCCAGGGCTGTGCCGTGAGCCAGAGCCTCTCCAGGCACAGCTGCTCTGAGGGGTTTATCTCAGCGCCTGAGAATCCCTCCAGCCCTGCCTGCAACACACATTCCATCCCACTGACAATGGGTTTTTAGGTAGCAGGACACACTTTAATTGCCTTTGCTCGCGTGGCTGGTAGCAGAGAGCTGTGATATGAGAGCCTGAGTTCAGGGCTGGCCTGGGAGCAGAGGGGACGTGTCCAGCCGGAGTAGCCAGAGTGAGGAATCCCATTGCCAACAGTGACACCAACTAATGGGGGAGGCAGTCAGGTGACAGCCTGGGAGAGCTGGGGGTGCTCACCTGGGGAAGGGAAGGCTCCAGGGAGAGCTCAGAGCCCCTGCCAGGGCCTAAAGGGGCTCCAGGAGAGCTGGAGAGGGACTGGGGACAAGGAATGGAGGGACAGGACACAGGGAATGACTTCCCACTGGCAGAGGGCAGGGATAGCTGGGATGTTGGGAAGGAATTGTTCCCTGGGAGGGTGGGGAGGCCCTGGCCCAGGGTGCCCAGAGAAGTGGTGACTTCTTCCTGGCAGTGTCCAAGGCCAGGCTGGACAGGGCTTGGAGCAGCCTGGGACAGTGGAAGGTGTCCCTGCCCATGGCAGGGGATGGCACTGGATGGGCTTTGAGGTCCCTCCCACCCAAACCATTCCATGATTCTGTTTATTCCATAAATGATAACATTCCGTGTCTGTTCTTTACTGATGGGTCGTATTCCCAAAAGGGCAACACAAATCAGAAGCCTTGAGAACCAAACTGGAAAGGGGGAATATGGGTGGAAAAGGCTCCTGGCAGAAGGACTCGTTTGGTGACCTTTACCATCGGTAGTGTTATAATAAATCCTGAGGAAACACAGGTAGGAAATTGGATGTTTGTAGCAAGTAACGGCCTGGAAGTGCAGCCTGCAGCCTTAGGCAAAGCTTCAAACCACAGACGTAGCAAATTAATCATTAAGCACCATAATGGTTTGTTTTCAACAGTTTATTATGAGAAATGCAGTTTTTTATTGTCATGTACTCGAGCTTTAGAATTTTCTCCTGCTTAGGCTTAGGATGGTTTACACATACAGAATGCAGAAGGGATTTTGTCTTGGAAAAATCAGTGTGTGAACATGAAAATTAATTACCCTGACAGAAATGATCCCGTAGTATTCAGAACAAATGGCGAGGGTGGCCATTTGTGACCCATTTCAGGCCAGCCTTTAAGCATACAATTAAAATTAAGCGTCTGTTTATATGTCTTTGACGTCAGTGGGACTTCAACAGGGTTTAAGTGATGTCCTGGTTAGAGAAGTCTCCATCACCTCATAGCTCTGCTGATTTAAACATGGACTGGAACAGAAGTCTTTAAAGCCTCCATGCACTTTTATGTGGGGTTCAATCCCACTGGCGAATGTGTAGAATAAAAATGTAATACCAAGTGGTGTTCAGAACCAGAGCTGGCTGCAGGATTGATGGCAAGATTTCATACAGCTTTGGCGCAGTCCGTGTCCGCAGGAAGCCTTGTTCGGGGGCATACAGGGAGATGTCTCGCTAAGGAAATGGCAGCAGGGAGTATTTTCACAATCCTTGAATGAGATGCCATCCTCCCACATGGACAGGGAGGAGGTGGCCAGCAAGGAAACAAGGGTTTGTTCTGATAAGCACAGAGCTGGAATAAGCTCTGCGTGCTTGGCGTCAAATGAGAGGGGATGCTGATGTAAACTGTGCTGAACTTGCTGCCAGGGCTGCTTGCTGAGATCCGGGCACTGACAACGCTTGGTCAAGGCTGGAAATGGCTTATGTTAATTCTGTGCTTTAAAAATAGGCAAGCAGAGCAAGAGAAGCAAGGCTGGGGACTGCAGGCCCAAGAGAGGAGGGTGCAGCTGCAGGTGAGGGCCCTGCTCTGCAGTCAGGGCTGTTCCACCAGGGCAGCTGGGCGGAATTCCCCCAGAGAAAAGGTGGAACAAAGAAAAGAGAAATTCTGCAAAGTCTCAAGCACAAGAACCGCTTTGTTCTCCTTATTTTGTGCATCTTGACTCTTTCCAATAATTGGCATGCTTGAGTTCCTTGTTACCGTGATCGTTCTCACTGCCTTTATGAACTTACCGATGTTACGTGTGCTGTTTTCTCCTGTGTTTCATTCTCTTGCCTGCTCCTGCAAGTGGCACAGGGCTGTGTCCTTCTGCCACTCACGGGCTGCTTTGTCATACTGAAACATTCCAGTGTCACTTACTGGCAAAAATGTAGTTCATGCTTCAATCTGTGGGTACTTTTTCACTTGGCAAGCCGTCTTACTTGGTATCTCTACAGGAGCCAGCCCTGTTGGACTCATGCTAAATACAGTTATGTCCCTTCGGAGAATTTATTTTGGGAATGTCCAGGAATATAAAGAAGCGTAATCACTGAGTACTAAGCTGTTGCACCCATTTAGTCATTAATAAAAAGGATTATGCTCTATCAAATAATAACATCCTCTACTAATTCCTGTATAAGGTTTGTTGTATTTGGCAAATTGCTGTGTGTCCCTTTCCAGTAGATAGTGATTTTTGTAAAGGGTGAGTAGATAAGGCATGAATCATAGGGTCAGAGAATATCCCTGAGTGGACCCACAGGGATCGTGGAGTTCAACCCCTGGCCCTGCACAGGCACTCCAACAATCCCACCCTGTGCATCCCTGGGAGCTCCTGGAGCTCCTTGGGGCTCTGCCCGCTCGCTGGGCAGTGCCCAGCACCCTCTGGGCGAAGCACCTTGCCCTGATCTCCAGCCGGACCCTCCTGTTCTGGTGTTCTGCACTCTGATCTTTGGTTCTCTCCCAAGCACTGGGTGAGATCTGGAGCTTAAAGGCAGGATTGTGGAGAGAGGCCCTCCCAGAAGAGACTCTGCCTGGGAGGAAGAAGCCCCCTCATTCACAGAATCACAGGGGTCTCCTCAGTTTCCTTATGTGACAAAACCCCACCTGATCCAGGGAGGGCCCAGCTCATTACTGTGAGAGGTAACGAGGAAAAAGCCCAAGGCACAACCCCATGCTTAGGGATCATCCACCCCAGAGATCTGAATTCCTTAGTGATTGAGCTGCTTTAGACAGACCCCCCTGCCCCAGTGCAGAGCATGATCCATGGAGCTGCAGAACAGGGATCATCACAGGGCTGGAAGCCTTTCCCTGCCTCATACAGCCCTGAGCAACAGCACAAGGGATGCCAGGCTGGAGCCAGCAGATGCCGAAGTCTAAGAGAATGAGGGAAAGTATAGGAGAACACCCAGAGCATTTCTGGACCTCAACGTTGTGCAAAAAGACAAATTGGGATAGTCAGGTCCTGAGACCTGAAATGCACATTTTTTTCTTGCTATATTGGAATGCCCATGTTTGTTTGCAGAGTTGTAAAAAAACCCCTTCTGCGTGCCCCATGTATTTACCCGCTCTTCTGTGTTGATCTCTGTGTTGGTGGCTTTGGGCAAGTCCAGGTTTTACTTCTGTTTCTTGACTTCTACTTGCAAAATGATCTGTCAGTTTGTTGTTCTGGGGAGAGCTATGGCTTGCTGCCGGGCAGGGCGGTGTGGGTGATGCTTGCTTCATCCGAATGTTTTCCAGCTATTTGTGGGAGCAGATGTCTTTAATCACACGGATCCTCCACTTGAGAAATAAATCATGGAAATATTCATCACTGTGTAGAATTGACTGCCAAGGATCGATGTGATAAGGAGCAGCAACTCACAAATTCAGCTTTCAGTGAGAAATCTTGAGGTTTGCTCTTACTCCAGAGTGTCTTTGACCATTTATAAGGTAAAAAAAGGATTTCACAGTTTCTCAGAGAGAGATGTGCAAGTCTCTGCAATCCCCGATAAACAGCTGGCTCCTGATTTCCTTGTTTTTATTTGTATCTTAAGGCAAACATGTTGAACTTCCAGCTGATCTATTCCTCAGTGTCAAACAAAGACCAAGCCAGAAAATGATTCAATTTCCTCATTCTGAAAGTGTAGAAAACTGTTCACTTCTGTGCATATCCTGCAAATTTCGACTCAGTTCTTCCCGAATTTAAAAACTGCAGGTTTGAGAGGTTATTCCATGAAAGACTTATTTTTGACTATTTGATGCTTGGTACCAGATTGAATCAGTGACATTGAGGTTCTTCAGAACATTGAGGATTCTGCTGTTCTAGAAGTATTTTGAAAATTCAAATTCAGTCTCTGCACACAAAAATATCTTTGTTTCCTGTGACGGGAAAGAACTGGGGGTCCATAATTCTCAGTGGTTAAATAAATGCTCCGTTTGAGTTTAACTTGTTTTCCAGGGTTTCTTTGTGCTTAGGGAATGTTTTTATGTGCTTTGGCTTTGTCGTAACAATGTAACAGATCTAGGGCATTAGGGAATTAGGTTTCCAGGTAGTGAAAAACTGATCGTTTCCAGGAACTGTCCTGAATATTAGGACATATTTCGAATAAACCCAGCTCTCTGCCTGGTATGGTGTCTCAGATCAGTCTTTGACTCGGGGTCTTCCTGTCTAACTTAATTTATGGATGTCAGACCAAGGAAGTAACAGTCAGGAGAGGGAGGACAAAATGCCCCAAAGAGATGAAGGCAGAGTTTGTCAGCAGAAGATGGAAAGCTCAGCAAACACATTTCTCCAGAGTTTCTCATTGGTCTGTCACCCCTGCAGTTTTGCACTGCTTCTGGATTTCCATTACAATTTCGGATGTGGAACTGAGTTTCTGGTGGGCACAGCAGAGCTCAGATTGGTTTTAGTCAACAGAGAAGCCAAGGAGTAATGGGTGCACGGAAAGAAGAGGAAGGCATTAGAACACAAATGGCCTCATTTCGGAGAGGAAATATGCAAGTTACCCTTTAAGTGGAGTGCTGCCTTTGAAGAGCCTGAATGAGCCATAAAACCAGCGACCCGTGCTGTTAATAACAGTGTGTGAAGTGAATGTTGATGATGCCATTATTCTCAAAAGGGAAAACAAGGTTGTCCAAACAACACCTGCAGCTTTTTAACAGAAATCTAGCTCCTCAAGAGTGTATCTCCAATACAATCTATGGCTTCCTTGCCGTTTTCTTGTGATGCTTGGGGGAGTTCTTTGCACTCCTGAGGATTGGGGTCGACTTAACTTCTTTTGATTTCTGTGTGGATCACAAGGTGTTCATTAGTTATTGATTTCTAGTTTGAAGTTCAAACTGAATTGTATTTCTTGTAGCTTTTTCTTAGCGCTGACTTTTTCTCTGAGTGATCCCATCATTCCATGGGCCCAGACACCGCAGATACAGTAGCAGGCAATTACAGGCACTGACTTCTCCCTTCATATGAAGGTTTCCCCCGACGTGCTGCACTTCAGGCACTCGGGATATTTCAGGATCGCAGGATTGTGTCTGAAACCTGCTGTTATTTTATGTTTGTTTCCATCAGTGCCATGGGTGACTTGGCCAGAGCCCCAGAAAAGCCACCGTGTAGGTGGAAGGAGGGAGGGAATACCGAGGAATCAGACACCTGATAGAGAACTCCCTTCAGAATCCCCTTCTGGTGCAAATTTTTCTCATTCACAGTGGAAAGCCCTCCAGAATTATTATTTATTTTTTCTGTCATGCGGGAAATGTTTCCATGTGGGAGAGGGGAAGCAAGGGCAGAGGCAAGTTGGGTTAGAGGAAATGCCACTTTTCTGCAGCCCTGATATATCTGATAAATGGTCTTAGAGGAGTAAACTGGAAATAAGGAGTGCATTTATTCTGCCAGATGTCAATGATAGGAGCCTGAAAATCCTGCTTTACAGGCAGGGCCCCAGCTAAACCATGTCAGCATATGCAATGGATTAGCAAATGGCTGTTTTTTCACTAGGAGAAATCTTAACGGCAAGATTACAGTCCCCCCCCTCACCGCATGGTGTTAGAGATAATGAATCAAATCGTCCTCACCACAGGAAGAGAGATATTTTATCTTGACAAGGGCAAATGTCAGCCCTCCACGGAACACCTCACGTTTGTGAGCCTGATCAAAGAGTGATTTTTCTCTGATCCATGGTGAAGTGTCTGGAAGAGAACAGTGGGTTTGTGCGGAGCATCTGACAAAATACCCCTTTTTGTCTACTTAATTGCGTGTCCGTCCTGACGTCCCCGCTCTCCCTTTTCCATGGTTTGCCTGAAAAAGGCGCACTAGGGGCACACTAAGAGGGCCCCTGTAATTTGGCACGGCTTCTGCTTCAGCAGAGACCTCTGTGTGCTCGGTGCCTCTCAAGGCTCTTCTCCTCAGCCTGTCATTGCCTCGCCGCAGGCCGGGGCTCCTTTCCACAGCGGAGCAGCCGCGGGCACGGAGCGAAGCCGAGGGGGCAGCGCGAGGGCTGGGGGCTCTGGACGCACACGCGGCACGTGGGGCCAGAGGCACCGCAGCAGGCAGCTCTTGGTGGGCTGAAATAGCCTGAAATCAGGAAAACAAACTTCACAAGGCTTCAAAAGACAGTGCAAAGCGGTTTCTTAACCCATTCCAAGGTTAACTGGCGAGGCACCCCACAACACAGGACCTGCAGTGTGTGGAGAAGAATGAGGGATGGGGGAAGGCATCTGTTAAATTTCCTTTGTCACTGAGAAAACAAATCATGAAACCCTACCCATAATTTTCTTGAAGGAACAGGATTAAGACCAAAAATAATTTTATGAAGTAGCAAGAACAGTCATAATGTATCAAAAAAAGCTTTTTATTTCTCCTTGCGTCAACAAGAAGGGAAGAGGAATTTTTGACTTTTAGTTACTCAGCTCCTTATCAGGAGTCTGAGTTGTTTCCTTGGCCAGGGAGAAATTGGAGTTTTGATAACCAGAACTCTGTGAGTTTTAATGGAAATACTGGAGTTCCCCTGTTTGCTGGGGGTTGTGTTTATTCCAGCATTTGCTATCTGTAAAACCACAAAAATTACAACTCGAGCCGTTCCCTGGGAATCGCGCTGTGGAGAGATTTGAAATGCCGAGAAAGAGAGTCAGAGATAAATCCTGGGTGTGCAGATGCCCCCTCCTTGGCCGAGTTCAGGGGCAGCTGACCAGGCCTGTGGGCAGCACGTGGCTCCACACGAGTTTGTGGCTGGAGCAGGGAGCAGATGGAGCAGGAAGACCCCCAGGAACGTGGCTCACACCTGCCCTGGGCACCTGTGGTCACCTCTGAGCTCTGGGAACTCGGCTCCTCCTGTGCTCAGCCGTGCATCTCTCGGGCACTTCAAATAAGGATGTCTGGGGGATTTAGAGCATGGGCAAGGGGGTCAGACCCTCAGCCTCGCAGGTCAATCCCCAGTCAGAGGGGAGAAGGTAACTGACTCGATGAGAACAATTTGATTCATGCTTTTGTCATCTCTGCGTGTCTCCAGACCAAAACCGAGCTCTTCTGACACATTTCAGAGTCCTCTCCTCCCAAGAGACCAGGTGGTCTTCAGACAGTGGTTGACGTGGAAGACGAAAGGACCCAAATAATAGCACTGTCGTGGGTTCACTGCATTTTTCTGGGTAATGTTCCCTCAAATGGGCACAATGACAACAGAGGGGAGGAGGCTGCCACATCAAACAGGAGCTTTCTGAGCTGGCAGTCCTGGCGTTGCTTTCTAAACATACACTCTCCCTTCTTTGTGACAGCGCTTCCAGGGCAGCCCTTCCCTACCCTGCTTTTTTCCCTCACAAGGAGACAGAGCACTGGGTCGTAAGTAGTGGCCAGCGTGGCTCAGCCCCCCAGCGCATCACAGCGGGGCACCGGCAAGAGGATGGAGAAGATGAGGTTTCTGGCTTGCTGTGTGCCGAGGAGTGGCCAGCTGGCCTCTAATTGTGGCTACCGCTTTGCCAGACACAGGGGAACGTTGTTAATACAATGTGGAGGCCACCTACGTGCCCCTCTCTTGCGGAATAGAGTCCTTTGGTTTGCTGCGCTTTGAGGAGGTCTCCGTTGAGTCATTTAAGCCTTTTCTTCCTCCCTTTATCTTTGCTTTGTTATGACCACTTTTATGACCGTTTTTCAAAGAAGTGAGTTCCAATTTAGGCACTGAGTATGTGCAAAGCCCCAGCACAAAAATGGGTCTTTGGAAAGAACTTGACGTCAACATTGAAGTGAAATTCAGTCTCATCCTTTGGTGTGTCTGGAGAAGAACTGGCTTCTTGTTGAAGGTGTAACTTATGGGTGAGGAGCAGCTGAGGTTTGAGCCTGTCAGATTCTTCCACTGACTCACTGTGAACTCCAAAACCCCAGGTGGGAAACATCTTTTTTGGGTGTTAATCAAAGGATCATAGAATCCTGGAATAGTTTGTGTTGGAAAAGACCCTGAAGTTCATCCAGTTCCCACCCCTGCCATGGCAGGGACACCTTCCACTGTCCCAGGCTGCTCCAAGCCCCAGTGTCCAACCTGGCCTTGGACACTGCCAGGGATCCAGGGGCAGCCCCAGCCTCTCTGGGCACCCCGGGCCAGGGCCTCCCCTCCCTCACAAGGAACAATTTCATCTTCATCTAAACCTGCCCTCCTTCAGCTTAAGCCCATTACCCCTCGAGCAGGAAACGATGCAGCAAATAATACAATATAATTTAGAAATAAATTTTCCAATTTCTGTATATTTCAATTTTAAATCTGTTAAAGCAAAGCAGGAAAAGTGTGAATGAATGGAAGGGAATTTTACGGTCTTCTTTAATCATCACAAAGGACAAAAGCGATAGAATTAACAATGACTTAAAGTTCCGTTTTTTAATGGGAGTGTAAACGCAGACCAAGGAGGACTGAGTGATCAAGCAGCACCTTGGTGGACCTGGCCGAGGTTCACAGGGCACAGACACTGCTGTTCCAACACGCATCCTTTCAAAACCAGGAGTCTGTAAGTGCAAGTGTTACACGTACAAATGATGCTCGAGAGGCATTTGCAGAGACCGAAAGTGCTTTGTGGTCACACTTGCTGAAGCCAACACCCTGCGGAAAGCGTGCTCCCACAGGAGCACCCACCGCCGCCGCGGCAGCGGGGGATTGTCAAAGCAAGGGATATTTTAATGCAAATTCCATGTATTTGATTCCTGTTTTCTGCCACATGATAACTGGTCGCTCCCCCCGGCTCCGGCCGAGCTCTGTCCGCCCTCCCCTCTCCCCACAGCAGCGCCCAGGGCTCCTCCATCCCCTCGGCCCGGTCACCGCAGCGCCCGGAGGGACGGTGCCGCCCGAGCCCCGCCGCTGTCCCCTCTTACACCCGCTGTGTCCCGCAGCCCCACGGCCCCGGCCAGCGCCTGGATCCTCCTTAAGAGGCGGTGGCGCAGGCCCCTCCCTGCCCGGAGCGCGGAGCCACCAGCGGCGNGTCGGAGGCTCGGGGAGCGCTCCCTGCGCGGACACCCCCGGCCGCGCCCGCCCCGCTCCGCTCGCTGCGCGCCGAGGGTTCCCACAGGTACGGGGGAGGCAGCGGGGTGGGAGCGGAACCGCGGGTGCCTGCACCGGTCCCGCAGCCCCGTCCGCAGCCGGGGCGAGCCCGGCCCCTGGCCCCGCGGCTGGCACCGGCACCGGCACCGGCGGTGAAGCAATCGGCCGTGAGAGCTGCGGGGAAGTGCGGCAGGGCGGCTGCAGAGGGAACATTTCGCAAAATGTCTGCGAGAGCAGCTTTTCTCTGGGGTCTGATGTGAGAAAAGTGCCTGTAAGAGTTCCTGGTCACGGCCTTTAGCAGGTTGCTGTGCGCTTGCACTGGTGCGATCACGGGCCAGAGTCACGGGATGGTTTGGGTCGGAGGGACTTTAAAGCCCATCCAGTCCCACCCCCTGCCATGTGTAGGGACACCTCTCACTATCGCAGGTTGCTCCAGCTCCTGTCCAGCCTGGTCTAGAACACCCTGGTTTTCATGGGGCTCCCTGTGCCTCTCTAGGACCAGGCTCGCACTACCGGTGCAGGTAATTTGCTGTCCTGTCGTGCCTCTGGCCGGGCCGGCTGCATCACTGCAGAACCTGCTGCCGCCCTGCTGGGACCACTTGCTGGGCTCCCCCACGAGCTCAAGGGTTCGCCCCCTTCCCTGGGGAGCTGCTGTGAGCTGGAGCTGCTGGGGCTGGATGACCCCTGCCCAGAGCTTGTCCCTTGCGCCTTTTCTTTGGGAAAAATCTCCTCAGAACTGCTGGGTGTGAAACTTCCCACGTGGATGACGGGATGCAGACTCCGGTTAAAGCTCCAATCCCAAGGGAGGAGCAGTGGTGTGGGTGGGACCTTAACAGCAGTGGATGTTCCGGGCGGGAAGATGCTGTCCTGCACCTCAGGAGGGTGAGATGCACGTGAAACCCTTGATGCATGGGATCAGCTGCTTTGTGGCTACCAAGAGCTGTTCAGCCTGCTGAGAATTCCAAAGAGAAAGCACGAATCTAAGTGTGCTTGAACCTAAATGATGTGCTTGTTTTATTTTCTTTCTGTTCGTGAGAGGTTTTCAATATGCAGTGTAAGAGATGAATGTTCCCCTAGCACTGCTGTCTCAAATCTCCCCATTGGCCCTGTCCACCTTTGTGCGCTCTCTCATTCCCCGATGGCAGGGATCCATAATAAGAGAAATGCAAATATTGGTTTATGCATGAATCACATAAATTAATCTCCTCCTGCGTGGCCAGTTATTCTGCATTGGAAAACCACCAGTTTGACTCTTGTCACCAAGTGCTCTTTGTGCCTTGTTTTTCTTAATAAAATTAGAAAAAAAAAGCAA
>VZRN01002469.1:41676-103921 GCA_013397935.1 Dasyornis broadbenti | reverse complement strand
TTATTCTTATTCTTATTTACTACTACTCCTATTTCTTCTTCTTTGTCGTAGTCTTTTCCTTGTTCTAATTATTCTTATTCTCTTGCTATGCTTATTGTTATTCTTACTCTTTTTCATATTATTTACCACTATTTCTTCTTCTTCATCTTCTTATGCCTATTGTCATTCCTATTATTCTTACTCAGCGTATTATTTTTATTCTTCTTTTCCTTTTTCTTCTTCTTCTTACTTACTACTATTTCTTCTCCATCATCATCTTCTTATTCTTATTCCTATTCTTCTTCTTATTCTTCTTACTATTATTTTGGGGAGTGTTTTTTTGGAGGCTTTTTGTGTGAGAGGGGGTTTGGTTTTTTTAACTACTACTGTTTCATAAACTCAACTTCCATTTGCTTTTGAAGAATGATGTGAGTCACGTCCGTGGAGCAACACCTGCTATCTGGATGAGAGGAAAGGGCCTTTGATTCCACCAGTGGAGGTTCAGAGTCAATATTAGAAGCAACTTTTCTGTGACAGAGGGGTCAGGCATTGGCAGAAGTTGCCCAGGGAGGTGGTGGAGTCCCCGTCTCTGAGGTGTTCAGGACTTGCCCCAATGGGAGCTGTTTGGGGCCAGCCGTGGCGGTGACTTGGGCAGCGCCCAGGGAGATGGCCCTGGGCTGCTCCAAAGCAGTCGGGGCTGGCTCAGGCTGTGGGGTCATGGCCAGGCCAAGGCTGCCCATGGAGCTCCCTGAGGCACCCCCGCAGGCCCTGGCCCAGCCGCCATCTGCAGGCCGGGCTGGCGCTGCCGCAGGCGCTACTCCTGCACCCGCGGCGCCAGGCAGGGGCAGCGGAACAGCCCCCGCAGTGCCTGCAGCGCCCGTCTGAAGCGGCTGGGCCTTTTCTTGGGGGCAGCCGGCTGCTGCCTGGGGGCCTGGGCTGTGGGCTGGGGAGCTGAGGGGCTGGGGGGGCTGTGCGGGGCAGGCCCTGGGCTCTGTGGCTCTGCCTCGGGCCCCTGCTGGGCCAAGGTGGGAGAAGCCGTGTGTGCCACGGGGCCTGGGCCTTGCAGGGGATCAGGCGAGGCACAGAGTGGCTGCGGTGCCCGGCCCTCAACCCAGGCCTCCCGCGGGACGGGCACTGGGAGCCCGTCTACTGCAGGAGCTGCCAGGCTTTGGGGCCCGCCTTCTCCTTCGCAGAGCTCAAGGACACTGAGCTCGTCCCAGTCGTCCTCCTCCCGCAACAAGGCCTTGCCCCCAAAGCTGAGGCGGCTCCCATGCTCCCAGGTGTCCTGTGGGAGCTCTCTGTCGCTGTCGTCCTCCCATCTTGATTGCACGGAGGGTCGGTTCCTGTTGCCTTTGGCCAAATCTTGGCCAATGGAGTCTTCCTCTTTGGAAACCCCTTGGTCGATGGAATCTTCCCAATCTGATGGTTCTCGGTAGTCTGTGAGTTCTCCGTGGCACAGCTCTGGCTCGATGTATTCATCCCAATCTGAGAGGTCTTGGGACTTGCTGACCTCTCCTTGGGACAGCTCTGAGTCTGCCTCCCTACAACACTCTTGGGAAAGCTGGAGCTGGGTTTGGTATTCCCAGTCTCCCTCATTTCCAGCTGAGGTCCCCTCCTCGCTGCCATTCTCTACTGGGAGCAACCCCCCCTTGTCCTCCTCCTGCTGCTCCCTGGTGGTCTGGGCTCCCAGCGGGGTGGGCGAGGGGCTGGGGGGGCAGCAGGGGCTGTGTGGGGCAGGGACCGGGCTCTGTTCCCCTGCTGATGGCACCTCCTCACTGAGGGCAGAAGGCTCTGGTGCCTTTTCCCCCTCAGAAGCCAGAGGCTCAGGGGGCTCCTTGTCCTTCTTTTGGGGCAAGGGTCTGTCCCAGCTCTTGTCACTGGGGCCTTCTCCACACTGGGACAGCCCCTGGCTGCTCACACTTTCTTCCCCCTGCTGAGGCTCCTTAGGGTCACCGAGCTGGTTTGTCCATTCACGCAGCTCCTGGAGTGTCATCGTTTGCTTCCACTGGAAGAACTCTTGCTGTGCCCCATCTCCCCACTGCACTGCCACAGCCACCACCTCCCACTGCTCCGAGTCCTGGTGACTTTCTGCTCCACCTGAGGACACTTTCCTCACCATCTGTACCCATTGGTACATCTCACGGCCCGTCGCCTCATGCCGCAGGCAAAGCACTCGGCTCTGAACTTCTCTCCACTGGGAAGGCTCAGGATCCATGTTAGGTTTCCTCTCTTTCTCTATGATAACAAAGGCCTCCTCCTCACTGTCTGGCTGTGGCCAGACTGAGCCACCCACTGCCCCCACCAAGTGCCCGTCGAGGGCCTGGTCTCGTGGCCAGCTGGGCACGGGGCTGGGTGGCCGGGAGGAGTTGGGGTTGGCCTTGTCCTCTTCAATCTCCAAGCTCCTGCAGCACTGAGGGATCCCGGGATCTGCTTCCTGCTGCGAGCGTGGCTCTCACGGACTGGGCCACCCTGGGCCCCGCAGCCGTTATGCACCCTCAGCTGGGCTGGGCTCTCTGGTGTCACAAAGGTCTCCGGGCACCACCGTGTCCCGCCTCACAAAGGGCCCTGGCACCACCGCCTGTGTCACAAAGGGCCACACCCAGCACCCCTTCAGCAGCCCACCCCACCGCAAGGCTTTGCTTTCATGGCTGAAACGTGGCAGTCTGACTTCTTGGAAAAATTAAACTTTTGGATTACTGTGTTGCCTAAGAGTTTTCAAAGGTTCACTCTTGAGCACAGCAAAATTCTTTCCGTGGGCCAGTCTGTTGAACTTATGCTCCTGAACTTATGTTGGGCTTGCCTTCTGATTTAAAACACAACAGCAGCACCTTTTTTGTCTCAGGGAGAGCCTCAGCGCAGGCTTTTATTTTTCTGTTTAGCTATGGCAACCAGTTACGTATGAGATTTAGAAAGAAGGGCATTGGAAATCTAAGATATTGAAATTAGGTGGCAAATAAGAATCTTCAGATTAAGAATATTTTTTTTTTTCTGGGGAAGAAAAAGGAACTTTCGGAATGAAGCAAGTTAAATAGCATTCCAGAAAAAAAGCCTTAACAAAACCAAACCAAAAAATCCCAAATAAACAAATTGACTAACTAACTAACTACAAAAACAAATGAAAAATAAACCCCACACCAAAACAACACAACAATGCCTTGGTAATTTTACAAACACAGAAATATTTTGCAGTGCCAGCAAGCCTGGGTGTGTAGGCTGCATCAAAGTGCCAGGAAATCCCATTAAAAAAATACCAACTGAATTGAAAAAGAATTGAAAAGATATTGAAAGGAAATGTTGGCCTCACATTCAGCTAAATTTGGTTTGCATGTGTTATCTGACCAGAAGCCAGCTGTTAATTTTACCAGCTCTTTCAATTTTTAGCTACTTTGGTTGGGTTTTTTGTGTGAAACCACTACATAACTGACTGTGGAAGGGTTGTCAGCTGCAGTTAAAGCCAGAGTGCATCAGGCACCTTTGCATGTTGGTTTCTTCCCCAAAAAACCCACAAATACTTAAATAAAAGCTTACTCTATTGTTTTCCCTTAAGTTTAAGGTTGCTTTTAAACCATTCCCACTTTACAGCTGGGCTACGAAAGGCGGGGAATTAAGGTGTTGATAAGTTAAAGGTATGTAAGAACCAACTCTGAGATTTTAATAGAATCTTTAAGAGACGTTGGCCCAGAAATACTCAGAAGTTGGCTGAGCTCAGTGCTGTGCCCAAGGGACAGGGATGGATTTGGAATGATCTTTTTTGGAGGCTGATTCTGGAGCTCTAAACCATGCAGCACCAGTTCTTTCCACGGTACTGCTGAGGCTTGTGGAAGGGGGATCCTGAGGTTTTGGCAGGCAGCAGCTCTTGACCACACACCACAGTGCAGCAGAGCAAGTGGAAAGTTTTGCCAACGCTCCAGGTAAGGATGAAATGCAGAGGAGGTTTTTTCCTTCCTTTCCCCCCTTTACATGAGCTTTGAAGGAGTATAACCTCTGAGCTCTGCCCAGTCAGGTGTTGCAGTCGAGATGTCTATCATTTATTTTAGGAGTTCTTGCATAAGTGTTTGCATTCCTGGCAAGACTTTGGAAGCTGCCACTGGCAGTGAGTTTTTCCATTTCACCGGGCCTGGCTCTGGGTACTTGGGGCACCCACTATCTTGAAATTCAAGTGTGAGCCTTAAGCTGGGCTTCCAAAAGTGAAAATGCCCTTAAACAAATAACTGTTAAACATCCCTGGCAGTGTCCCAGGCCAAGTTGGACAGGGCTTGGAGCAGCCTGGGACAGTGGAAGGTGTCCCTGCCCATGGCAGGGGTGGCACTGGATGGGCTTTGAGGTCCCTTCCAACCTACATCATTCCAGGATTATACAATGACAAGTTTATTTGTGGAATAACTAGATTCCAAATTCCTAATGTACAGAAATGGGCATTTTCCCATCTGCTTTTCCTAATTGCACTGTGCACATAAGAAATAACCTGCAGAGACGGATCTGGAAATGGCATAAATAATAGGTGGACTTGAGTGGTGCATCCTAATTGGTTTAGGCCTATAGCCTAATAATTCTTTTTCATGGGACTTCCATCAGATTTTTCACGTTCTTCTTTGTTTTTTGGCCTTCTTGCCGGAAAACAAGTGAGCTGGTTCCCATATAAGCCTGACCCACGCGGTGGGGATTACTGGTCAGCTGCTTGAGGTTTTTTGACCAATTTTGAGACTCTGCCATCTAAACACTCTGCCTTGTGGCTTTGATTTGTGTAGAAAAGAATAGTGATTGTTGCCATTTTTAAAGAATATTCTTGGCATTTCTCAGCGGAGCTTGTTTTTTCCCCTCTGAAGGCTGTTTTTTATTTCCAGTGCGATTCCAGTTGCAGTAAAATATGACGTTGGAGAGCAGTTATGTAAAGGTATTGACTCGAGGACCTCTTCCATTCCTGGAACAAATGAACTCCTTGCTTTGAACTTACGCACTTCCACTCTGTAATCCTTCTGTGAGTTCGCCATACAGTGAATTCACGTATGGTGACATGGGTTTTTCTCATAACCTCACAGGCTGTTGCAGCAAGTGGTTCTTGTTAAGTCTCCTTTGCATAAGCAGGATGTAATTATAACATAAACCATCGTGCCCTGAATCAGTTGCCTCCTCCTCAGACCTGCAGATGGTGTCCGTGGGGAAACTACAGCACTTGGCTGGGTTTTCTGTCCAGGGCACTTCCATGGCCAGTGTGACACAGGTGTGGGTGTTCAGGCAGAGATGCTTCCAGCCTCTTGGATATTCCTGTTGGGGAGGCCATTCCTTGCGGAGTGTGAGATAGGGAGGATGGTTTTGTCCTCTTGGATTGAATCCAGCCTAATTCAAGTTTGTTAAAGGACCGTGTCTGATGCCCCTGACTCACCAAGCCTTGCCTCCTGTTACATGCAGTCTATCACTGGCCTGATGATTTGCCACTTCTGTCCTCCTCACTTTGGCCTCTAAAGGAGCCTTCAGCACTAGAAAAGGTGTAACTTTACGTTGGTGGTGATTGTTGGGACTTCTCCAGGGTTTTAGCCCTGCTAGAATATTTATAGCCCTCTTTCCAGTGTTGCTGTGTCACCTATACTTTCAGTAATTGCTCACAGGCTGACAGGTCATCTTTAAAAAAAAGATTCACTATCTATCATCTATTACCTCCCCTATAGCAGGAAGTCAAATGTGGTTTTCAAATCTTTAAATCTCCTGTCTAGCTATGCTGTGTCAACTTCCTTGATGAACTTCACCCAACAGTGTCCTCCAAAAATGCGGCACAAAGGTTGAGCGTTTTGCCCATCCAGAACTGTGACAGAACTGGACACAGCCCTCGAGGTCCCTCAGCAGGGCCCGCACAGGGACAGTCACTGTGCCCACACCAGGGCTGGGACAGCCCAGGGGCCATCGGCCTCTTGCCCACCTGGGCACCCCTGGGCTCCTGTCCAGGTTCTGTCCCCAGCATCCCCAGGGCCTTTTCCAGTTTTCCAGCTCCTCTTCCCCTCAGCCTGGAGCTGCAGGGGGTTGGGGTAACCCAAGGGCAGGACTCAGCACTTGGCCTTGCTGACCCTCATCCCGTCGGCCTCGGATCCACTTGGCACATCAGCAGAGCATCTGCTTTTCCATTGGTGCTGGAAGTGGAGTGATGGGTGCTCTGCGTGGAGTCAGAGGTAATCCTGCCTCTTTGTGTGGGAAGCCCTAAGTTAAGAAATAACATTACAGTGATTTTCCAGGATGCTGGGCAAAGTCATGTAGAAACAGAGTATTTGTTATTTCTGTTATACAATCACAGGATCAATCTAACCAGATAAAATGCTGTAATCTGATTTGATAGAAATAGAGGGTGATATTCATACAAAAAAGCCTGAGTCATAACTTCTGCACCCCTTACTCTCCTCATAATGGATTGAAAGTTAATGACTGTGCTGGTGAGTCACACTTATTCACTTATTATTTTTCAAATTGTTCGCGTCTTTGCTTTTTTAAGAAGAATTGGACAGCTTGATGTAAACAACCTCCCTGTAATGATTTTTCTTGCACTCGTGAGGACGTATTCTGGTGATAGTATTTATACTGTGCTGTGCTTTACTCATTTTTGGAGCTTTTCAACTCGGTGAGACTAATTCTGGAGTAAGCTTGTGCTCAGCGTGGGAAAAACCTCATTATTCTTCTTATCTTTTGACATATCCTGCACAACTGAATTATCTGTAGGAATTTACTGAGAATGAAAATGTTCTAGTAACAATCTCTGTCCATGTGTGTGTGTAACTTCTTTTTGTGGAGTTGCTCTGGTACTGTCAGTCTTCCAAGACAATAATCCCTTCTCCACTTCAGTCTGTCACCTCAAGTGAGAATGAGCTGAGCTCACAGGAGACTCTTGACTCAAGGAGTGATCCAGCTCTCCACTGACAGCTTGGTGCTGATGCTGTCTGAAACTGTGCCTAGCAATTAAACACTCTTGGCCTGACAGAAGCAGAGGTCACTTTTGGGTGAAAGTGAGATTTAGGCACTCAGGGAAAGGCTGGCTCTCCATGACAGGGCCAGGCTAAGCCATGGCCTGTTTGCTGTGTAATTTGTAAACTTGAACATTGGCCCATAAAACAATGAGAATCAAAGGGTCATGGGATGATTTGGGTTGGAAGGGACCTCAAAGCCCATCCAGTGCCACCCCTGCCATGGGCAGGGACACCTTCCACTGTCCCAGGCTGCGCCAAGCCCCAGTGTCCACCCTGGCCTTGGACACTGCCAGGGATCCAGGGGCAGCCACAGCATCTCTGGGCACCCTGGGCCAGGGCCTCACCACTCTCACAGCCAAGAATTTCTCCTGTATATCAAACCTAAATTTCCCCTCAGTCAGTTTGAAGCCATTCCCCCTTGTCCTGTCACTCCAGTTCCTGATGCAGAGTCCCTCTGGCTTCCTTTTAGGCCCCTTCACATCCCGGAAGGCTGCTGGGAGGTCTCTGCACAACCCTCTCTTGTCCAATTAATTTAATCTCTTCTCTGATTACCTATAATAAACAATTAAACAATCTGGCCAGCTTAGTTAATGGTGATGGTGCTGCCTGCGAGGGGCTTTTCCTTCGGGAAGGAATGCTGTCAGCCCCGGGAACAGCACAGTCACAGATGCTGTGATGCCACCAGATATCAGGGAAACAAAACAATCCGTGCTGGCAATATCAGAGTGTCCTTGAAGTTGTGTTCAGAGGCACTGCTTCCCCTGAATCTGCCAAGGGCTGGGCTCACCAGCTCCAGCTCAAGTGCAGGTCTTTGCATGTGCTTGTGATAATGCCCTGGATAAGTTATGATCAGCCTGAAGAAGAGGAGGCTGAGGGCAGAGCTCACCAGGGGCTGCAGCTTTTCCTGAGGGGCAGCTCCAATCTCTGCTCCCAGTGACCAAGAACGGGAGCCAGGGAAGGGCTGGAGCTGGGCCAGGGCAGGCTCAGGCTGGAGATCAGGGAAAGGTTCTTCCCCCAGAGGCTGCTGGGCACTGCCCAGGCTCCCCAGGGAATGGGCACGGCCCCGAGGCTGCCAGAGCTGCAGGAGCGTTTGGACAGCGCTGCCAGGGATGCCCAGGCTGGGATTGTGGGGGGCTCTGGGCAGGGCCAGGGGTTGGACTCCATCATCCCTGTGGGTCTCTTTCCACCCAGGACATTCTGTGATTTCATGAAGACTTTTCCATTAGGCTTTGTGGGATGGACAGTGTGTAGGGGATGTGTTAAGTGAGATAATTTTGGGATCACAGCTCTGTTTGCTGCAGATGTTTGCAGTAAACATTGTTCAAGGTTTTCTTCACAGCTCTTGATGAGCATCATAGGGATTTCCTGCTGGTGCTGTATTTGGCTCCTCTGCCACACTGCGACTTTTAGATTTAGAAGTCTCTTAGTGAGCTTAACCTGAGCTCCATGGATAATGTAGTGCAAGCTTCCAGAGGGTGTGGTGTAATTAACTGATATGAATTAAATCCACTGTAAGGGACATAAGTATTCAAGCCACTTAAACATCTGCTTCCTCTGGAGATGTCCTTGTAGCTCAGGGCAGAGCATGGATAGCTGTCCCTCTGCCAGCCCTGAAATGGCACCGGGGCCCTGTGCTCGGGATCCTGCTTGTGTTTATCCCATCCTCACAGCGAGCCAGGAGCTTCTATTTGGAGTAACACGGCTTGGGCAGGGCCGGGATGTGCCGTGCTGCTGGTTGGAGCCGTGTGGGAACCCGGGATCCAAGGCTCTGTGCACGGCATGGAGGTCTCCCTGCTCCCTGGCCCTGCCGAGAGCCCTGCCCGTGGCCTGCGCTCCGCGCGGGCGTTGGGATGCAGTTGCTGATGACGTGGGCGCATTTTTGTCCGTCGGCATGAGCCTTGCCTCATCCAGCATGGAGGGCAGATGGCGCCTGGGGACTCGTCCCGGCCCCGCAGTCACAGACTGCTGCCTGCAGCACCACGGGCGCGCTTCCTGCAGATGTGGAAACAAATGGGGCGGGGGGTTGTAGGGGGAGAGAGCATGATGTCATGTCTGAGCCGGTGGAGGGCTCATCTGGGGAGCTGGAACTCTGCCTTTAGGATGCAGGACATTAATGTGAACCAGGCCTCTCTTCCTGGGTCTAATTTGGTTTCTTATTTCCTAGACAGAGCAGCATCCTCGGCTTGGTTTCGTGTATCCTCTCAAAATAGCTGTGCACTTAGGGGAAAGGTGGATTTTCTGGTTTGGGACTTAAAAATTTCCTCTCCATTACAGTGATTGGGTAGCTCCCGCTGTTCCCTTTTCCCGATTGCTTTCCAAGTTGGCAGCTGTTCCTCCAAAACTGATACGGCTAGGCATGTTTACCATGATCCTCCAATGCTGAAGTCTTTCTTATTCACACTTTCTGAGATAAAAATGAATAAATAAGCCCAGGGTGATTGCTAGCCTCAATCTATTGTTGGGACTGTCAGGAAAGGGTGGTCAGGCATGTCCAGGGAAGTGATGGAATTGCTGTCTCTGGAAGTGTTCAGAAAACACATGGATGCGGACCTTTGGGACATGGTTTACTGGTGGACCTGGCAGTGCAGGATCCATGGTTGGACTTGATGATCTTGGAAGGCTTTTCCAGCCCTAATGATTAAAGAAGGGATATTGTAATGTTCTAGCGATCATAATGAAACTGAATTTTTATTGTAATGCCTTCATGTAATTGCTCAAGAGCAAAGATTTGGGAAGTGACCCATGATCATTAATTAGGACTTAGACTGCCAAATCAGAATTGGCGACTAGGAATCATTCCCTTGCGACCAAACCCCACGTGGCGCTTCACTTCTTTTCCCTTTGAAATTTCTGCTGCTGGTTCAGGTCTGACCGTGCCCCAGCTGGATCTGAGGTCCAGCAGTTCCCAGGGTGTTTTAGAGGTGCAGAAAGGAATAACCTCTCTTAGTAGGGTGGACCTTGATGGTTGAAAACAGTTCTGAAGCTGAAGGCCTCTGGTGGCCCCTGATCTTCACAGAGTGCTCAGAAAGCAGGGGCCTCTGAAGAGCCTGCGGAGGCCCTGCCAGCTGGTTTGCAGTTTGCCCCTCAGAGCCTCTGGAGCATCTCCAGACAGCCGGGGTGGCCAGGAGGTTACACACGGCTCCAGCTGGAATTCCCCTCCCGGATTTACAGAGGGCAGTATTGCTGCTCCTGCAGAGCTCACAATCCTAGCTCGGACTGTAATGCGTGGAAGCATAAATACTACAAGGTATTTAAGGAATAAATATAATTCCTCTCTTCTTTTGTTTATCTGTAGAGCTACCAGAAACACTGGGATGACTGGAATTCAAGATATTTGATTCCTGCTCTCACCCTGAGGTAGAGGAAATAAGCACGAGAAATTTCTCAAGCTCAGGCAGGTAAATATCGTTATCTCCATGGCTTATGTGAAATTAAGTTCCTGATAAACAAATAAATTGTGGGAACCTTCCTAAAGAGTAGCAACTGATTTGCTCTGTAAAATATAGTTTAAAAGGAACAGATTAATTTTAAGTATCTTTTTCTTTATTTAATAGTTAAAGGACCTTTCATACTGAACTCTGCTCTGAAAAAAGGAGAAGCCTCTCCTCTGTGGGATTGAAATAGACACTTGACAGTTATCTTGAACAAAAACGAAGGCAAAAATGTCTATCATAGATCCTTATCAACACATTGTGGTAAGTAGCTCTGAATCTTCTCTACAGACTATCTTCTCTGCTATATACTGTCCTGTATAATGTATCCTGCTGGAAGTTACTCTAAATAAGCAATAACATTGGAGTTTTTACTGTTTCCTTCGAGAAATGGTAGGTGTGTCCAGCTTTCTTCCTTACAGTGCAGTTTTGGAGGTTTTTTCTGTACTCTTTTCATTACTATGGATAGAGGGATAAGCTGACAGTTTTGGATATTTAGATCTTAAACTAGTGCATATCAGCAATGTTGGTTGAAAGAGAATCCTCAAAGTATATGGTGGAGACTCCAGGTGTGAGTGAGATGATCTGTGCCACTCAGCAGCACACTGTGCCCCTGCTTCCCTTCCTCCTGCTTTATTGCAGTGTTCCTGCTGCATCCTTGTGCCAGCTGTCACGCCCCTGGCACGGCACTGAGCAGGTTGACCCGGCTCAAACACAAAAAAAAAGACTAAAATTTCTTGGGGAGGAATTGTTCCCTGTGAGTGTGGGGAGGCCCTGGCCCAGGGTGCCCAGAGAAGCTGTGGCTGCCCCTGGATCCCTGGCAGTGCCCAAGGCCAGGCTGGACGGGGCGTGGAGCAGCCTGGGGCAGTGGAAGGTGTCCCTGCCCATGGCAGGGGGTGGGACTGGAAACCCCAAACTATTGTGGGATTCCCTGGAAGGATTAGAAAATCCGTTCTGTGCTGTTGGAGCTGGCCCAAGGGGAGGGTGAGCTCAACCTGTGGAAGTGTAGAAGTAGCGACAAGGGAAGGAGGAGGGAAGTGGGAGCAGAGCTGCCCTTTGTGGGGCGAGCCCGTGGCTCAGCAGCCACCCAGCACTGGGATGTTCACACGTAGCTGTGCTGGAAGTGAGTTTCCAAAGCAAACACTGGAATAGCAGTTCCTGCCCAAGGTGGAATCTGGAGCCACGCTGGGTGTGTTCCTATCAGGGGCTTCTCGTAACAGCGCCGGGCTCTGACAGCAGCAGCAGTGAGGTGTACTCAGAGACAGCTGCCACACACTTGCCAGCGTGGTTTGCTTCTACATGGCTAAAAATACTCCCTGTGCTTCCTTGAAGTGCTCTCTTATCAATCCTGTGGTTTGTGCCCCATGCACTCACATCCTCCACAGCAGTGTGCAGCCAGCAGATGTCAAACTGGCTCCTGCTCCCTCCCCAGCCCTGTGAACTGCTGGCAGGGAGGACAAACCTCAGGGTGATGTCCGTGTTAAAACAATACCAACTTAATTCCTTACAGCATCAGTGCCCTCTCCTGGATGGATTGCTTGGAATGAGCTGTACCTTTATGGGAGAGGTCTCTGAGGCACTCGGTTGTGTTGTATTGAATCACTCACATAAAAGGACTTGTTGATACCAATAATCAACAAAATGTTGCTGTCCTACATGTATAATATAATGAATAAAAAGTGTGCGTAGTGAATGTAGTTACAGCCCTCTGGGAAGGCTGAACTGTTGCTCTGGGAATGTTGCTTGTTCCAGAATCAACACTGTTTGTGCAAGAGCTGATCCTTTAATTGCTTGGAAAGGGAATCTTGAAGTTCTTGAAGGAATCTTTGAAGTTCTTTAATTTGAAAACTGAAACCCCGTGGGAAGTTTTAGTGAAATTTACAACAGTCAAGGGCAGCGGGCTCACGTCAATGCAAAAGTCTTGGATTTTAATGATATTTGGCATTAAATGGCTCAAATGGATTCTGCATTTTCCGAAAGTCCTTGTGCTAACTGTTGTGTGTTTTCTGATTTTTTTTTTCTTCTGGTTTTATGAAAGACTCTGAAGTATAAAATAAGATATTCAGCTGCAGGTGCAGACAGAACTGACTATACAAAAATGAAAAGAATTAAAGTAATACATCTTCATTTACTTTGGTATGGGAGATAAATAATGTAACAATGGAAAAAATTCACTCCAAGATTAAATTTGTGTATGTGTGCAGAAATGTTTGTCTGAATTGTAATCCCCTGTGAAAGAAGAGCATGGGCTCCATGAAAATCAATTGCTTAAGTAAACAAGCAAATATTTTCATTTGTCCAGCCCCATTGTTAGCTCAAGTGCCCTTAACATGAAGGAAGTAAAACCACTAAATACCTGTGCAGTCAGCCTGTGCCAGAGCTTCCTGCTTGCCTGGCACTCAGAATGCCAAAGCCCTGGTGGAGCTGGGCTCCGTGACTCAGCACTCTGGAATATGACAAATGTGATATTGAGCACATGCAAATCCGTGCCTTTGTGGGCACGTCCGGAAGGGCGGCAGGGAAAACCTGACGGTGTTACGGGAGATCTCGGTGCTGTGCCACAGCCCCTGGTGGGAAGGGGGTGGTGTTTGGGTGCCCACAAATGAAGGGACGTGGAAAAGAGTGCAAAGCTGATAATCAGGGGGATTTCACTGGGGGGAAGGAAAGCACGCCAAGGTGAGAGAGGAGCGAAGGAGGCAGGAGGAGGAGTTGTAAGGGATGGAGAGTTAAGCTGAGATGTGAAAACAGGAGAAGCTGAACCATGACTGTGCAGTCATGGAAAGTCTTGTGGATTGAACGGTGAATGCTGTCCACAGGTGTTTCCATAACTCAGAAAACCCACATTCACACAGGGCGTGGTGAAAACTTTTTGGTTTTTCACCTTTCCTCTCTACGTTTATGGAGAAAGAGGAAGTGAAATGAAACAGCCGTGTAAAGAGAGGTCACTTTGGATGGTGCATTTCAGTTTTGTAATTCCTCAGAGTCCCAGAATGGATTGAGTTGGATGGAGCCTTAAAGCCCATATCATCCCACCCCAGTGCCATGGGCAGGGACAGCTTGCACTGGAGTTAATTGTGAGCTTTTGAAATTTGTAACCTGTCCTAGAATTTTAAAGGAATGTAGATGTCGCTCCTCTCAGTGTTGCAATGTTTAAGTGATTTATTTACCATCGTCTGTTTTTCAGAAGTACTTGAGGAGTTTGTACAGATTTTTATCAAGACTCAAGGTGAACATAAGTCACTTGAGAAAATGTGGCTTAGTCATCTAAACTAGCAAGGGCTGGATTTGTAAAGGTATTCATAGTCAATACATTTCTCATGGTGTTTTCAGGGGACTCCTTTAGAACTCCCTCCAAAAAACTAATCAAAAAGATGCTTCTGAAATATGAACATTTGGGCCTTTTAATCTCCTTAGTAACTGGACCCTAAGTGGAAAATTGCCCTAAATTCCGATTGCACTTAATTTGCTTGAAAAACATTTATTTTGATGTAAGAAGAGATCTAGACTTTGGAGCTTCCTTTGTGCTTCTGTTTGGTTTTTTTTTTTTTTTTTTTTTTTTTTTCTTTTTTTNGTGTGTTCTTTTTGTTTTTTTTTTTTTTTTTTTTTTTTTTTTTTTTTTTACTCAGAGGGAGATTGTTTATTTCAGCAGTGTCAAATTTCTCCCAAGTGTGTGACTATGGCCAAATATTGATAACCGCATATAAGTGTATTGTTCTGGGTGAGGCAAAGGGAAAGAAGATACCGCTCTTCTGTTTTGCCAGGCCTCTGTGTTCTCACAGGCCTTTCAGAGGGTCCCAGATCTTAAACCAGGCTTAACTTTCCTGGCAGTACAACAGCTGGAAGCATGAGGGTTGCTGTTGAAGTCAATAAAAAGCGGTTTTTGCGATAGCATTACAAAACAGTTATCAACTTGTGATGGCGATAGTGATGATCTCTGTGCTGCTGGGAACAGAAGGCACCGGTGAGTGGTGGTTCGGCCTTGCTCTGATGGTAGGCACTTTGTTTAGGCACATGAGTTTCATGAGTAGGACTGGGAGATGCAAGGAAATCACTTCACAGAGTGCTCTGTTGTCAGGGAGTATCCTGTAGCATCTCTCTTTTCCAGCCAGGGCTGTGGGACACCAGAATTGCACGTGAATTTCACCTATCAGCTGAGAACTAAACCCAGCACGCCCATGTCCTATCCTTGTCATTTAATTATAACTCCTCTTCACTGCTAAATGCTCAGTGATCTCTGATTTGTGGTCTCCAGCGAGGACAAGCTCTTTCTTGACAGCTGAGAAAAAGGAGGAGGGTGGTGTGTTTGTACTTTGGGCTGTTTCTTTTAATTACAAGGTTGGATATGACAAAGGAAATGCTTCAGTCTGTATGAAGAAACTGAGGCCAGTTGTGAAACCAGCTTCATCAATCTGACATACTTGGGAGATAATATAATAGGGAGATAATAAAGCAGCTTTGAGCATTTTCAGGCAGCAAACTGAAAATTGGGGGCAGCGAGAGCCGGTGGTTTCTGGAGAGTCACAGCTTGTAAAAATGCTTGGGGCAGGGTAAATGACAGAGCTGGGGTGACTTCACATAGTCGTGTTCCCAGCCCTTCCCAGATACCCGCAAAAATTACTAAAATATGAAGGAAAACTCTGGACTTTTTTTTGCCCTGTGGCAGAGGCAGAAATTTATTCAGGCGGAAGTCCCATCCTCTTTCCCCTTCATGCATCTGCCCTGGGAAGCTGCAGGGCACGAGGTGATGGATGTCACAAAACCACTGGGATATCTTCGTGTCAGCCCATGGAAGGCTCTTAAACAGGTGTTGTTCCTTAGGAGCTTTGGCTTCCCCCAGCTGAACCCTCTCTGCTGGGTCTGATGCTTTTGAGGTGAGCAACATCCCACTGGGAGTATCGGGAAGAGTCTGAATTCCCCTTTTCCTGTGGTTGCTGAAGCACTTGCTGTGCCATGACTGTGTCAGTGCACCGCTGGTAGCAGTTGGCATTGCCACAGTTTCCCCCTGCCTGCTCACTTCGTCTTTGATCCCGACAACGCCTGGGGCTGCCAGGGGAAAATTCCAGAGCCAGGCAGTCCTGGATGGAGCCTCCAGCAGTTGTCTCAGTGTGGGGATGATGACAGCCAGATAAAGCTGATAAACTCAGTGTCTGGGTCAGGCAGTGGCTGTGGTGAAGTCACCCCTGTATCACTGCGGGCATTCTCTTCCGGAGCCTTTGCCATGGGGATGTGGCCGTGCCTTTGCACACCTCAGGCTTTGCTGGAGTTGTGTTGGTGCAACTGCAGGTGCTTTTTAATGCAATGCGCCCTGACTCAAGGGCCGCTTAAGCCCTCACTCGCGGGTCACTTTTGCTGTCTTTAGATAAGTTTTGGTTTTCTTTTTTTAAAGAAAATTGTATGCAACCTATAAGATACTCATTTTTTCCCCCTTTATTTTTATTAGAGGGATCTATTTTGGCTTAAGTCTTTGGGTGTGAGCTGTAGATACAACATAAGAGGCTGGGCTGAAACAGCCAGGTCTAAAAAATGAAGTATCCAGCTGAAAAAAATAGCAAGAAAGCAGCAGGCAGAGCCTGAATAAGCATGTTCCATGTTCCAAGCAAGGGTATTGTCTGTGACTTTAAAGAAATGTCACTGAATTTCCTGATGGTGGCCCTTCTCCCTGGTTGTTCTGGTCCCAGTGACTGACAGGCTTTGTTTATTTTGATGTACTTCACAAGGTTGATGGGTGGCTAGGAAAAGATAGAAAATACTCAATTGTTTGAGACACGATCCTGGCATTAACACCTCACATTTGCCCGCTGTCCCTGTGCTGTGCCCCTGTAAGGGCAGTGCTGGCTGCCCCGCACTCTGCACTGCCGCTTCTCTGTGCTGTCCAGCAGGTTGCTCAGACTTGGGGCTCTGTAGATAAAGCAACAGGAGAGCTGAGTTGGTGACCTCTTTTTGTTCCTGCTTTTACTTTTTGTTCCTTAATTTCACATCTTTTCCCACTTCCCCGGTTTGCTGAGGACACGCCTGCCCCTAGGCCGGCAGCTCCTGCTGTGTGTCTGGGCTTTGCAGGAAACGGGAACCTCCAGAAACGGCGTGCAATGTGCTGGTGCCTGTTTGAACAGCTTGCTTTGCACCTTCCTCACTTTGTCTGGAGGCTGCTTTCACACTGAATATTGATGTGTACCAGAAGATACAGCACTAGCGCCGTCCCTTGCGTGTGCAGTGTGCGTTTATCTGCTCCAGAACACAGACTTTGAAGCAATTCCTGCCATTCTTTTAACCAGGGGGAGGCAATTACCGACACAAGCTGTAAAATAGCCCGTTTTCATTTTTCCCTCGCCGTAGCCAGTGGTTCCTGCCTGACTAAATGCCTCGGAGCAGGTTCTGTGGTGAGGGGGAGTGTTTTGGTTGAGATTAGGAGGTGTGGCTGCAGGAAAATCCAGCAGCCCCAGTGCAGGGCCCTCTTGGTAAAGCTCCAGGGTGCAGTTCAGCTTGAGGATGCTCTATCCAGTATGAGTTTCCCTTACGTTTTGACCGGGTGATTTCTCGCTCTCTGTTTGTGGACAAAATGAAACCTTATTTTGATGGATGGTGGGGGGGGGCGGGTTTTCTTGGTTCTGGAGCTTAATCACCTCTCCCTCTCTCCCTTCCAGGTGGAACACCAGTACTCGCACATATTCACCGTGACAGTAAGGAAAGCCACAAATGTCACCAAAGGAGCCATTGGTGACATGCGTGAGTATTTCTATTTTCCTTTCTTCCTTGAGCCTGTAGCCATGAGCAGGGGGAGATGGTGACACGCTGTGCATTAAAGGGTTGTCAGGGGGCTGGCGGTGGGTTTGTCTGTCTTGCTGAAGCCAGGGCAGTGTCCCCATGTCACTGCTCGCTCACTCTCACTCAGAGAGCAGATCTGCCGCTCCTTCTTTCCATTGATCCAGAAAGGCTGAGTGAGTTGTAAATGATTTGCCTACGAGCCAGCAACACCTACAATTAGCTTTTTGGCTCGGTCAGAAGTGCTGTGTGAGTGCAGTGAAACTGGAAATTGCTGCTGCCTCATAGGGCTGTGGTTTGTGGGGGGAAGGACGGAGCCCAGAGCTCTGCTGAGTCAGTGCAGAAAGCAGAAAAAATGTAAGGCCATGAAAAAAACCCACCCAAATGGGCCAGCAGATCTTGTGGTGGGGAGAGGGATGACACCAGCACTTCTTCCTCTTTCTGGGAGGCTGCTGAGCCTCCAAACTTCGCAGATGAACAGGAAGCCGCTAGGAAGAAGAGCTCTACTTTGCTCTTAAGGGGGAAAGAGGGAGAGAATATTGGCTGAATCTGCAAAAAGAGTATTCCTGCTTCCTCGGGTCTGCTCTGCTGCCAGGCCATGTCTCGCTTTTCCCAGTGCTCCCCAAGGCTTGCAGGCTAGGGCAGGGAAGATGAGTGGGACCCTTGGCTCCTGCTCTCCCATCAAGCTTATGGGACATGCAAGTGTTTCCCAGTTCCTGGAAACTGCTTTTGGGTCAAACTCCAGCAGCTGCTCTGCCCCATGGCTTTGTGTCAGGGGGTTTTCGTAATTAAAGTCTACTGTCGATGCTAAAATTGGGGCAGGGATGCTTGGAAGGGGATATTCAAGAGGCCCAAGTATGAGGGGAGAGAGGGGAGACCTGGCAAAGGGGAGAAGAGGGAATTGGGAATCTCTGTATCATCCCCTGTGGGGTGAGGGAAAGGAGCACACAGAGAAGAGGCAGTGGGGTGTACATATGTGTATTTATATATATATATATTTATATGTCTATTTATATACATATATATGTCTATTTACATATTTATATGTCTATTTATATGCTTATGTTTTTATATACACACATATATATGTGATATTCTTCATATAAAAAGACCTCAGGGGAAGTGCTGGAAGGGTGGGGCAAGAAGCCCACGGGTTTGTGTGTGTGTAAGAAGATGAGTTAAATGGAAAGATGCAGGTTCTTGGACACAGGTGTCTGTCACGAGGCAGCGTGGGAAACGTGGGAAGGGAAAAAAGGGAGGTTGGAGTGGGACCCCCAGGATATGATATTAAAAGGAATATGGAAAGGGTGAAGAAAGCCAGAAGATCATGGCAGTTTTGTCCACCAGAGCAAATGTGGTCCTACAGTATAAACTTCAAATATTATCCATCAATAGAATTGTATTTTTTTTTCTAGGAAAACACCCTTTTGTCTTAGCAATCAAACTCAGGAAGCTGCTCAGGAAGAACGTTTTATTTTGATAAAACCTGTCAGAAGGATGCTGTAGGGCCTCTGAAACCTGCTTGGCTTCTTGTCTGAGGCACCCACAGTCTGAGGCATCTCTTCATGAGCTTCCAAGGACCCAGGGCTGGTGCTTGGGGTCCTGGCAAATCCCCCAGAGCAAGAAAAACAGATTGCTGCTTCTGTTTTTATTTTGGGAAAATGAAAACTGTTTTTATTCCCTGTGTATATTCCAAGTTTGGTGTGTTGGAGCCTGGGAGCTATTTGATCAAATCAGTGATTGTGTTCATTCCTGAGGGGACGTGCCTGAAGCTGTGAGCAGGGAAGGGCCTTTACAGTTGATCGTGCCAACCTATATATATATGTATATATATGTATGTATGTATGTTTGCTTGTTTTATTTGATTTGCCAAAAATGGAACTTGTTGAGGGAATTGCTGAACTTCTCCACTGTGTTTCTTGTCTCAAGGACAGGACAGGCTATGACAGACCATGGTTGGGGTGGGTGCCTGAGCGTGGCTCCCCCACCACGGGCACTCCCAAGCTGCTGACTCTTCTGAGGCATTGCCCCTAATTTTTTCTGTTGTTGTTGCTCCAGGTCTGGGAGCAAGAGAGTTAATTTTACATTGTGGGGGTGATGGAGGCCTGGGGGAGCATGAGGGATTTTATATGGTTTGCTGTTCTTTTTTCCATGTCAGCCTTTCCAAGACTTTCTGGAACAACTCTGAGACATCTGAACAAATCCAAGTTTATGAAATATGCTGAAGAGCTTTGTGGGGTGTTTTTCATCCTGAGGCTCTGAACTCTCACCTGTGCTCAAAGGGTTTCAGCTGACAGGTCTGGTGTGTGTGGTGCCCCACTCCATGGGTGGCATGGAGGCCCTGACTCCTCTGGCATGGCCATCCACAGCTCAGGCTGGGCAGATAAGCAGGATTTTTAGCAAATTTTCCACGATTTCTTTGCTCTTTATGAACAGGCAGTGTAAACGGTTGTGTGATCCTCAGGCCATTCTGTCATTCTGAGAATCCATCTGTGGGGGCGACAAATGAGATTTCCTGTAAGAACTCAGGACCCAGGATGGTTGGGAGGGGGCAGAAGAAGTTTGAGGGCAGACCCTTTCCTACCCAGTCCTTCCCGGGAGTTCATTCAAGTCCCTTCTGCTTTCAGATATCTGTCCATTTGCTTTTGTCTCTATGAAAGTCCTTCCTTTACTGGTTTCCCTTGGTTCAGTTTTTGGTGTCCCTGTCAGGGTGACTCCCACGCCCTGGATCCCTGTCCTGTCCACATCCAGGTGCTGCAGCTGTGGCTTCACAGAAGTTGAAACCCTGGTTCAGAGGCTGCTGCTCTGCCAGGTGCACTCAGCTCCTTTCCAGGCCGGCAGGTTTGAGAGCTAAGGGCAGCAGATGCGTGCAGGGTGACCTCGGCTGGCCGCTCTGGCACTCCCTCTGTCAACAGGACGGGCAGAGAACAGGACACAGCGGTCAGCACGAGGACAGGGAGCTCACTCACCTCTCGCCCGCCCAGGCAAACGGGCTCACTCTGAGGAAGCGACTCCAGTTTGTTGCCAGTTAATTGTAGCAGAGTAGGATAGTCAGGAATGAAGGTAAAGCCACCTCCTGCTGCACACCTTTGCTTCTTTCCTGCTGCATCCCTGTACCAGCTGTCAGTGGGATCGGAGCCAGCCAGTGAACCCTGCTGAACTGGCAGAAACACAGCTCAGTGTCAAAGAAGACAAAAAAATGCATTAGGAAGGAATTCCTCCCTGGGAGGGTGGGGAGGCCCTGGCCCAGGGTGCCCAGAGCAGCTGTGGCTGCCCCTGGATCCCTGGCAGTGTCCAAGGCCAGGTTGGACACTGGGGCTTGGAGCAGCCTGGGACAGTGGGAGGTGTCCCTGCCATGGCAGGGGTGGCACAAGCTTTAGGATCCCAAACCCAAACCATTCTAAGATTCCATGCCCCTGCTGCACAAAACCTGCCACATAAAGCTGTTACAAGGTGAAATATCACAAAATCTGCGTGATTTTGGGGAGAATTTAATTATCTTAATTGCTCATCTTGCTGCTGATTGCAGACCTTGTAAAAATCACTTCTCTGAAGGGACCTCTTGGAACAGACCTTGCCTCTGACCCAGGCAGTTCTTATACAGTAGATGTGAAGTTTTGAGTCTACTCAGATGCCACCCAAACTGTGGAGCCTTTCCTTACCTCCATGACAGTACAAGAACTTGTAGAAAAAAAGACCAGAGTCCCAAACTGCAGCACTGGGGAAGAAACATGCCTGCAGACCGGTTCTCCTTTCCACAGCATCTCTCCCCTTCTGGATTTTCAGGGATCTTGGTGGAAAACTGGGTCAGAGGAAGCATTGTAAAATTGTCTTCTATCTTTAAAGATCTATTTAAGTGTAGTGGCTTTCACAACAAATGGAGGCATCTACAAAGGAAACCAGTTGTGTGACTCTGCTCTTAACCATCACTCATCTTGCCTAATCCTGTTTGGGATTTGCAGCTTTTCCTTGCTTCACCTTCTTTTGATGCCGTGATAATGAACAGTGCAACTCTGGGTATTTTAAGGAAAAAAAAAAATCCCTTCTTAAAGATGTTTAAAGTTTGACAGCTTGCAGCATTGGTACTGAGCTTCTATACCAGTTGCTGTCCAGCCTGTTGGAATCAAGGCTGCATTTCCACTGCAGGGAAGCTGCTCAGATAAACAAGTGCTGGGAGCAGCCCAGTCACCAGAGCTCAACTCTGGTTGCAAAACTTGCCAGGATGGAGCAGGGGAGCAGCTCCTGAGTGGCTCCTGGCACGGGCAGCCCATCAGCAGTGGACGTGCCCCCAAGTCCAGGAGATGTCTTTCCTCATTGCTTCCTGTTCCTCTGAAAGATTAGCGCTGTTCGTTGTCACGGCAGCAAAAGAACAGTAATTCTCCGTGGTGTCCATCCTGTGGGATGGGAGCACACCTTTACCTGTCTGGCTCTGGCTCGGGGATGTGGGAATGAGGCAGGGATGTCCAGCAGCCGCTGTCTGTCCCTCAGCCCTGTGCTGAAGCAGAGCCCCTGGGGTTGAAGCTGGCTTGGTTAAACTCGAGTCACAGCCGTCCAGGCAGGTGTGAGCAGGGATTCAAACCTGGGCTGGATGGAAAGGGAGGAATTGGAGATGAGCCCGCTTGTAGGATGGTTTGTGTCACAGCAGCTCGTTCAGGACCAATCCAGCTGTTCTCTGGCTCACAGCTGGCCAGTCCTGCACCCTGAATTAGCTCCAGTGCACTTACCTGTCTGAGTGCCATCAGATAAGGCTCTTCCTGCAAGGCTCTGGAGCAGGTGCTGGTTTTTGCAAGGGGAGAACAAGCCAAACTGCTCCCCTTGTCCAGCCAAACAGCCTGGGGAAAGTAGGTCAGCGTTGGCCAATCCTCCCCATCCTACAAGCTGCACATGCAGGTCTTCCCCCTGATCAGCCTTCCTCATGTTTGTCACCACAGGAAGGAACGCTTCTGTGGAGGATAGTTTTTACTTACAGGCTTTATCAAAGCATCCGGCCAAGAATGCTACAGGGCATTGAATTCCAGGGAATGCGTGCTTAGTGCTGGGTTTTTAAAGCACTCCTGACAGTTGTCTGAATTAAAAAGTCAAGGGAAGAGCCTCTTCTTCCTCACAGGCCCTGAGGCTGCACTTCAGCAATGTGGGAAACCAAGCTCTGGGGCTGCTGGGAGAGTCCCAAAAGCGCTGAAGCCTCCTGATACCAAGCACAGACCCAGTGTCAACTTGTTCTGCAGATTCAGAAAATGTGCCAGTGTAAATTTGTATTAGCAGAGTTTATGCCAGACTGGGAACAATCTATGCTCCATCAGATAGCATAAATGTGAACTAAAAATCATGCTGTGGAGTAATTCAGCAGGAATGTGATGATCTGCCTGTACTTACTGCAGACAGAATTGCCCTTGTCCAGGTCTGGCATTGCCCTGGACCCGCAGTCGGAGCTGAGCCAGGCCTCCTCCTGTCCTGCTCGTGTCTTTGGTGCTGCAGTGAGCTGTTTCACAGGTTTAACACTGAGAACGAGGCATTTAAATCCATTCAAAACCCCTAAACCCCTTGGACTCTGGCACACTACCAGAAAGATGTTATTTTGCTTAAAGCTTCAGTCACTTTTCTGTGTGAGTCTGCAAAGGGGCCTGTCCAGATCACCTAGAGAAAGCAATGCCCCTTTGCTCTTGGCGCTTCTACAAATGTGGTTTGACCAAAAGCTGGCTTGTTTGGGGTTTTTCTTTTGCCCTTTCAAGGCTGGATGAGTGGAACCAGTGGTGTCCTGCCCCAGTGAACTGGGTGATAGTGCAGTGGCTGCGCAGGGAGCTGGTTCTTCACTGAAGTAATGCCACAGATGGAAAGCACTGTCATAAATGGCACAAATAATTGTTAATGAAGGTGTTAGCTAATCCCAGGATTTCTCAAAGCACGGCTGCTGCTTCAGAGCTGCCTTACTTCCCTCGGAGTCACCTTCCGCTCGTGAAATCTGGCACTGCATCATCCCTTTGCAAGATCCCTGAAGCCACCAGCCCTGGCATTCCCTGCGCCACACTAAGCACGGGCACCTCTGTGTGCTCTTGGGGTTTTGAGGCTGCTGTGGCCTCCTGGCAGGGCTCCTGGCACCTGCATTACTGCCAGACTGCGGATTTGGCCGGAGCCTCTCAAGTGTCTGCTCCGTGGGTTGGAGGGATTATTATTGATAAGTACAGTTTTTAAGAATTCCCTTTTTAAAAACTGAAAACATCACGTGAAACTGGGAAAACCCATGAATTTAAAATTCGTTACTTTTTCTCCTGACTATGGCAGAGACACCAACTGATATTTCTGTGCCACTGAGGCCCCATAAAAATTCCCAATTTGAATAGAAATTCCGTTGTTATTTAGCTTCCTTCCCCTTGGAGGAGAGAGACGTTATCCAGCAGTTCCCATCATTGGCTTGACCTCAGCCAGGCTGTTCAGCTGCATGGGCTAAACAAGTTGTACTGTAGTGCAGCAAGCCAAAAAAACGGTGGGAAATAGAAAAAAATGGTCATTTGGGACGTAGTAAGTTTTTATCAATGGGATTGAACTTAATGGTGGATAAATTGAGGGTTATTACCACATTTTATTTTGAGATATATCTATATAGACACCAGTATTATATTTGAACAGGTTTTCTTTAGTTTCTTTATGTCAATTATGCTGTTGAAGTAATTGAAGTTGGCATGACTGAAACATAAATCATGTATTTGAAATATTAATCATATTAATATGGAGGCCTGATGGCAGTTGTCTCACCAGACTAACAACATAAGATCAAATGGTTTCCAGTCATTGCAGAAGATTTTACAGGTTTCCTTAACAGACAGATTGCTTCAAGCATTACTCATTTTTCACTGCGAAAATGTTTGACCCTAATTACTGTCCACGGTGTGTTTCACTTGGTGATTCATAATGTAATTTAAAGAGAGAATCCTACAGCCATGGCTTAACCAGGAGGTAAATCAAATGAGGAAAAGTCAGTGAATCCTTAATTTCAACCATTCCTAAGGCAGCAGTTTAAAAATAGCAGTGGAGGTGCTGACTCTGCTCTTGTGTCTTCAGGCCCTGGAGCTTTGGCGGAAGCTGTAAATCTGAATTATCGCCAAGGTTTTGTTAATCACCCTGGGAGTTCATCTAGCTCTAGGCTGCTAATTGCAGGACCCTCGTTGGCATCAGTGCTGAAAGCCTTAACGGAGTTTTGGGTGTGCAGGTGGGCTTTGGGATCCTTGTGGTGAATTGTTGGTTCAGCCTGCCTTGTTCCTGAGAAAGGGCGATGGAGCGGCGGCGCTCGCGTAAGGAGCAGCCCCGAGCAGGGCTGAGCTGCGCAGAAACTCTGCTTTCCTCAGAAGTGTTCTGGGGAACGAGTTGCCCCAGGTGGCTGCTGCTCAGGAGGCTGTGCTTGGTGTCTCAGGCAGCTGCTGCAACCGAAGAGCAGTTCCCTGACAGGGCGGCCTCTTCCCAGAATCCTTAAGGATGGAAAAGAGCTTTAGGGCCATCAGGTCCAGACAGAGAGAATTCTCAGATGCAGGTAATTCTCAGAGAGAGAGAATTCTCTTAAACTCGCTAAGCATCAGCTGTTGACCCATACACCAAAAAGGTGCTTCCCTTTAAAATCAAAACAGGGATGGCAGCCTTCCATGCCTGAAGGGGCTGCAGGAGAGCTGGGGAAGGTCTGGGGACAAGGGGTGGAGGGACAGGACACAGGGAATGGCTTCCCACTGCCAGAGGGCAGGGATAGCTGGGATATTGGGAAGGAATTGTTCCCTGGGAGGGTGGGGAGGCCCTGGCCCAGGGTGCCCAGAGAAGCTGTGGCTGCCCCTGGATTCCTGGCAGTGCCCAAGGCCAGGTTGGACACTGGGGCTTGGAGCAGCCTGGGACAGTGGAAGGTGTCCCTGCCATGGCAGGGGGTGGCACTGGATGGGCTTTGAGGTCCCTCCCACCCAAACCATTGTGGGATTCTGTGATAACAGTGATGCTCAAGCTACTTTTACTTACATTTTCAGCTTAGTTTTTAAACATTATCTGGCAAATCAATTAGCAGGAGCCCAAGCAGGAATAAAAACATCCATGCCAAGGGTGCAAGCTGGCTGTTTAATCTGCATTTGAGAACTTGAATGTTTTGAAATACATTAAAGCGAATACTTCTGTGTTACTTGCCAGGTCGCTGGTAGTTTTTGGTTTCCATCCAAGGAGTGAGGTTTTAATTAATATAGCACAGCTTACAAAAATATTTAGTATAGCTTGTAGCAATATCTTAATCAGAGCAAGCAGTCTTCCAGTATATTTTCTCTTCATCTCTGAAGAAGGAAGTTAAAAAACAATAGATTTTCATTTTCTTAACTCAAAACAGCTCCAAATAAACTTTCAAACATGAAAGGGCGGGTGATTAAATCTTCGCTGTGGGTTAAAGAGCTAATAAAGAGATGGAGCGAGGTGACTTGGCAATGCTGAACTACCAAGAGTGATGTTTTCCAAGTTCAGTTGTTCTGTGCCTTGGGTTTAGTTTCTGTTTCAACACTTATCAGGGTTTGCCTGATGGGAAGTCAGCAATAGATCTGCATGTCAGAGGTCAGGGGTTTCCACATGCTTTGGGGTTCTGAATATGGATAGGAAACCAATTGATGTTTGTGTTGATAAGGAAAATTGGATTCTTGTAACATAGTTAGGGCTGATCACAGCCTGATCTGAATGGAGTGGGAAGCAGTGATGGTTAGTCCAGAACTCTGTTCAGCCACCAGGATTTTGGCTAAAATCCAAGTTTGTGTAGACAACTTCAGTCTCTTGGCAGAACAAGCCTGGGTGTTTATTGCCAGAGTTGTGCTGGATATCAAGATTTAGCAAATGAGACGCTGTCACTTCATGGATGTTTAGTTTCAAAAGCCTCGTTTCTCTTGATTCTTGATTCTCTTCTCTGTGGCAGAGCTTCGTGCAGTAGTTGAAAGGAGCTAATGGAAAAGTCGGCAAGTTGGAACATCTGCCAGTGAGGAAAGACCTGGGGCTTGATCCCCCGGTTCCCCTGCCCACAAAGAAGAGACAAGATCAGACATAATCCCTCATGAGCTAATAAAGGTTGCTATTTAAAGGCTTTCCACACTGATCCCCAGCTTTAAATAGCTGCTTGCTCATTACTCAGAGAGCACTGAGACCACCTCAGTGTAGCAATTAGCTGAGCCCCACACGTGTGGAGCACAGTGGAAAACTCCTTGAGAAGTTGCATTAGGATAAAATTGAATGGGATATGCCCGGGGACACATAAAGAACCTCCTGAGTGATTTCCCAAAGCCCTTGTTTTGGTTGTTTGGTCAGGGTTTTTTCCCAAAAGACAGTTGATTTGATTTGAAATTATCCACCTTTGTTGGTTTCCTCTTGTGTGTCTTCTCCCAGCAGGAGGGAGAAGTGGTTCTGGGCCTTGGGAATCCCATGGATAAGGTTTTGTTGAACTCCAAGAGTTTCTAAAATTTGGCTTTGTTGTAAAAAAGGTATCGTTAGACTTAGAGTGTGTACAAGGAGGAATGTTTGGATTTGCTTTTCCTAGCAATAGGATCTCATCTCTTTCAAAAAGAGGCCTTTAAGGAATTGTTTGTGATGGGTGTTGGTTTGCTTGGTAACATTCCACTAAAGCAGAGGACAAACTCTGAAGAGAGGATTCAGCTCCTCCTGGGGGACAGCTCCGATCTCTTTGGCAGCGACAGGAGCCAGGGAAGGGCTGGAGCTGCGCCAGGGCAGGCTCAGGCTGGAGATCAGGGAAAGGTTCTTCCCCCAGAGGCTGCTGGGCACTGCCCAGGCTCCCCAGGGAATGGGCACGGCCCCGAGGCTGCCAGAGCTGCAGGAGCGTTTGGACAGCGCTGCCAGGGATGCCCAGGCTGGGATTGCTGGGGGCTCTGGGCAGGGCCAGGGGTTGGACTGGATGGTCCCTGTGGGTCCCTTCCAGCTCAGGATATTCTGGGATTCCTTGATTCTGTGCTGGAAAGATGTGGGTGTTCTGCCACAGCAGAGCAGGAGGCTCTTGGTGACCCACCACGACCACAGAAATGACTTCCCCTGCTCTCCTTGGAGGCATCTGAGCCCTGGCCCCATTTGACACGTTCTACAGAAAACGCCTGCATGCTTTAATTTGTTAGAAAGTGCATTTTTAGGACTGCATTTTTTGCTCTCAGGAATGGCTATTTTCAGACACATCCGGTGGGATTTGCCAGTGTTTCCTTTTCCCCCACTGGGAACTCCCGTCAGCTGCAGTTGCCATGTCTCAATTTCCAGTCGGGGTTCTGTGCACTTGTTGTTCAAACGTGCTGTGTAAATGAGATCCCCATGCTGAGCTGTGGTGGTGGCAGGGCTTCAGAGCTGAGCGCTCCTTACGCTGTGTGCAGCACTGCAGGGCTGGGACTGATTTCCTCCATCACTCCCAACCAGCAAAGGGGAAAGAGGATCCAAAAGTCACACCAAACTGCTTGTTTTCGTTGTTGGGTGGGATACTTGATGCTGTGGCGCGAGCCAAAGTCGTTAAAGGCTAGAAAGGGAGGAAGAAAAGTTTTGAAAAACATTTACTGCTTCCTGGCAGGTGTTTGCATATTCCCAATAAACTTGACTCAGTCCCTGTGCCATTCTGTTTGCTCAAGGCTTTTCCTCTCCCCTCCTAAAAGCCTAATGTTTCTTTTGGGGACATTGTTGATATCATGGTACCATTCCTGTCATTACATTTATGTAACTTACAGGGGTTGCGTATTTTTCTGTGCTTGGCCACGAGGGGATCTGTGGTTTCACACAACTGTATCGATTATTCCAGCCCAAACTGGATTTTCCCTCTCCTGACCTGTGCTCTGCTCCGCAGTTGACACTCCAGACCCCTACGTGGAGCTGTTCATCCCCACCGCCCCCGACTGCAGGAAGAGAACCAAGCATTTCAACAACGACGTCAACCCCGTGTGGAACGAGACCTTCGAGTTCATTCTGGACCCCAACCTGGAGAATGTTCTGGAGGTAAATCCCAGGCGGAGCTGAAGTCATGAAGGGTGAGGTAGCAGTGACTGACACGCGTGTGGCATCTGTTGTCTCAAGATCTCTCCTTTGTTCAAAACGCCAAACCTGGCTTTAGCCGTGGTGCTGAGCAAGAGGTGTGGAATAAATCAGCTTGGTGGATCATGAAGAACCATCCCATGCATCCTGCACAAGGGACAGAAAATATTAGGGACTGCCCGGTGATTTCCTGGGATCAGTTCCTGCCCATTCCTCTGGTGCCATTGCTAGGCCCCACAGAGCAGAGCCTGGGCCCTGCTCTGCCCCTCCCTTGCTCTTAGGCAGCTTCCCTAGGAATGTTTGAATGTGCTGAGGACAAAATTTGGTTCAAGGGTTTTGAAAGGATAAAATTGCTTTCATGATGGATTATAGGTAGCAGCTGGAAATGTGTCTGTACAATAACTAAAGGCTGTTGCTGGTTCAGAGACAGTGCAGTAAAATTCCATGAGAATTGCCTGCACAGAACAGATGATAGCATTTAACAATGGTTAATTGTGGACCTGGTTGATACGCAAAGAGCCTTTGGATTCTGCAACGGAGTGCAGTGTCAGAAATCTGTAAAGTCACCTCCCCACCCAAACCCTCCGTGAATTCCCAAGCTCAGACTCCACAACCCTTGTGACTCCTTGGATTGTTTTAATCTCCATCTTTAACTCTATCCCAAGTGCAGTTTTCCCTCTGAAGTGTAAGCAGCTCTTCAAAATCCCACTATGAAGTTTTTGGTTGTAAGAGACGGTGCCCAGAGATTGCAGCAATGGGCATAAAGTTCTGCAAGGAAACAGGACAATGTAAATATTATTATACGAATGAGCTCTGTCCTAAAATAAAGAGAATTCATCATTTTAAAGGCTTGCTTGTGGCACAGGATGAAACAGATTCTTTATAGCTGAGAAGAGGCTGAACCCAGATGTAGCAACTAATTATTCAAGTGATTGTATCTTGATGCCTTTTGTTTTATACAAAAGATACAGTCCAGGCCACGAACACGTGATGTTTTAGAAGATATAATACCACAAAGTGGAAAAAAACCCGTAAGCCAAATGAGTCTGGAGGTCTCATTTAATAAAAACTGTGTCAATGATCATTTGAAATTCTTTCTGAATATCTTACTGGGAGACTTGGAAGGTGGCCACTGGGGAAAAATTATCTGCTGGACCTAGAGCCACATGGATTAGAGCTAAAGCGTGGAACGGTTCAGCCATATCCACATCCTCCTTTGGATTTTATCCCGTTTTGGAAAGGTCCATGCTCCGGCATGGAGGGTATGAGAAGAGACTTGACGGTCTGGCTGGATGCGGAGGAAAGCTTTGTGCCAATTGGAATGCTGCACACTTTGCCAAATCACTGCTGGAGCAATCTTGGTCTGTGGAGTCAAGGCTGGGGTGTGGGGATTCCGTCTTCTCTGAAAAGCTGCTGGATGGTTTTTTGGCCTGTCACAGTTAAAACTGTGCAAGTTTCTCCACAGGGAAATGGCGCTCACTGGAAGTTTGAAGGTCCTGTGTTTTATATGCAGAATTTGAAGTTACTAGAAAGATGGTGAAAACCCCTTTGTGAAAAATCCTGGTGTACTCCTGCAATTCAGTGGAGTGAATTGTGCCACCTCCACTGTCCATGAGCTTATTCTGGTTTAAAAGAAAAGTCTGTTGGCACTGGACATTGACTGGATTGGGTCAGGCCCATTGCTCTTCCACAGCATTTTTATGGTTACTTCAGGCATAGGCTTGATGGAATTAAAATGGGATTTCTTGCAGCAGAATTGAATGCCCAGGTGTCTCTTGCAGGTTACTCTCATGGATGCCAACTACGTCATGGACGAGACTCTCGGCACATCCACATTTCCCATCTCTTCTCTCAAACTGGGAGAGAAGAAGGAGGTCCAGTTAACTTTCAATGATGTAAGTTGGACATTCATGACTTTGCCCTGCTCCGAAGTTTTCTGAGCGTTCCCTGTTGCCCATGGTTAAAGACAGAGCCTAAAGACACTGCTAAACCTTAAACATTTATCTTTTTCCAGCCCTGCTGGGAGGAGAATCGAGCAGAACAGTGCCACTGAATGCCTTGTGTCCCTGCTGAAAGAATCCTCTCTGAAAGTCTAGTTTGAAACTGTCCCTGGCTAAAGCAGTTTCTTCCCCACTCGATGCAGTTTTGTTTCGTGGCCTTAGTTAGTGTGAGAGGTTACTCAGAGTTTGCTGGTCAGAGCCTTGCCCCTCCTGCTGCTGCCTGTGGCTTCCAGAAAGCTGAAGGAATTCTTTCATTATTACATGTTTCACTTTCTGTAAGTGGCTTATTGTGACACAGCCCTGGTGAACATGCAGGGATGCAGGGATTGGATTATTCCCTTTAAACACGTCTGCAAACCAGAGGGAGTCACTCGAACAGGGCTTGTCTGCCTGCACAGTAACTCCTGGAAATTTTTGTTAAATCTGGGCAGAATTGAGTTTGTTCTGCACATATTGAAATGTATGAACACCATCTGCATTGTTTGGGCTGTAGTTTATTGTGTGATCAGAGATCTGGATTTGTCACTGCTCTGCTGTTTTCCATGGGATAAAACTGTAAGAGTGTAGTTACAGCAAATAACTGGTTAAAGGCCTCTTTATTGGAAACCAGAGAGTTTTGTATGTGAGGTTTAGCATTTAATTTGGCCTAGCCTTAGGGCAGTTGCAATTTTGATACCCTCCATTACTTTTCCTTTTTGAAATAACTGCATTTTTTGAAGTTTCTACATATTTATTTCACTGAGTGCTTCAGTAACTCTCACACGTCCAGAGTATGGACTGAGTGCAAGTCCTGGCTCTGCCAGGCATGAGGTGAGGCGGTGACAAAGATCTGATGAATAAATTTTGCAAACACAGTTTACAAAGCTCATTCCATTAATACACAGCCTTGCCTTGCCTTAACTTCTCATCAGTGTTCAGCAAAGCTCGGTAGGGAGTCATAGGGAAGGAAAAAACAGTGAAGAAAAGGCAAATCCACTCTGAAATTTATCAGCAAACAGTAGAGGGAAGATGAAGCCGGGTTGAGGCCAAGGCAGACAGTGCCTACATAGCTCGTATTCCTGAGATGTCTGTGGCAGCCTGTATAAGGTACAGAAAATGCCATGATATCTCCCTGTTGGAATGCTTCCCTGCAAGGGTTTATTTCGTGTGCATACATTTTTGTCAGCATTGGATCACTGCATGGTTTCAGGAGTGCTTTCTAAATTAGTAATACCAGGTGGGGAATAATGTAATTGATTCCTTGCCTTTGAAGTGCTTCCTCAGTGACTCTTAGCTCTGTTTGTTCATGTCCTCGCTTTGTTTCTGTGCCTCTTCTTTCTCCCTCCACCTTGTTCATGCCCTGCCTCGTTTGCAATTCCCGTTTCAGGAGCTGGGCCTGGATGTGGGAGCCAGAGGCAGCTCTGCATCCCAGATCCTTCACTGCTGTCTGAATGTCGAGCAGGTGTTCAGCTGGGGAGCTGTAGCTCCAGCCCTGGTGCTCCAAGTGAGGAGGAGAATCCATGGATAGGAGAGGACACTCTGTGTCTGTCACGCTCCTCCAGGGCTGCACCAACGGGGCCACGGCACAGAGAGAGCGTGAAAATACCTCTCCATTCTCTCTTAGCTCCTCAGCCTTGTACTCCTGGATTGTGCCTGACAGCAAATTGGTGCTTTTATCATCGTTTTTAACTTCTTGCCTGCAGGGAACCCTTTCAGTGCTCTGTGAAAGCGGACACCAACCAAGCTATGGCTCGGGCCAGGGAGTTCAGTGTGGCTGGCAAGGGACACCGTTATGCACTGACATTTATTGCATCTTCCAGCAACTTGAAAGCAATCGCCCTTCCTGATTGCTAATTAAGACATGTTGATCTGTGGAGAGACACAGAGCAGTGATTCCCTCACACGGATGGATGTGATCCCCTGCTTCTCCTGCCAGCCACGAGTGGGTGAGGAGAATGAGATCCCTCGAGGCCAGAGATGAGTTGCACTGTCAGGAAGGGATTAGCAGTGCAAGGCAGTGGGATCTGAGGAGTGACAGGCAGCACTTACCAACATTTTCCACTGTGCTCGGTGCTAGTGGTGTGTTTTGGAACCACACTGCGTGCTTTAAAAAAAAAAGCCATAGACAAGAATCTCATTCAGATGTGCCAAAAAAAGTGGTTTAAAGTTCTGACAGTAGTAGTTGATGTTCTGGGTATGTTTGTGCTTTCTCTCTCTCTCAGTGCTGTAACCATATTTAAATATTTCTTGTTTAGGTCACAGAAATGACTTTGGATTTATCTCTGGAAGTATGGTGAGTATCTCATAATTTTTTTAAAAAGCAAAAATATACCAGAAGCAAAGATATATTTATTACTTTAAACTGTTCATTAAAATTGTCATGGAATCACAGAATATCCTGAGTTGGAAGGGATCCACAAGGATCATCAAACCCCAACTCCTGGCCCTGCACAGGACACCCCAAGAATCTCACGCTGTCGGGATTTTTCTTAAAAACATGTGAGGTGGAGTGCAAAGCTTCCCTGCTGTAGCATAGAAATACCAAGCACTGTAAAAGCGAGGAGGTTAAAAAGGGAGGTTTCTTTCCAGTGCTGTAATTCTGTCATTGACTAAACACCATTACTGGGACTAAGAGGTGTGACCCCTCTGAATGTCTGCAGGAACGGCCATCCTGAGGCCATCTCTCACCCTGGTTTATGTGAAGGGCTGTCCTTCTCAAGGGCTTTGTCTCTAAAAACCCACAGACCTCACCCAGCTTCAGCTTCATCCTCACTGTTTTGCCTTCTATGGGAACTTGGCCTCTCACGTTAACTTTCAGCTGCTGCTACAGAGCTGCCCCTAAAATCTGTTTAAATGTAAATACCATGCGGTTCTGAAGGCAAAGGTGAAGATTTAGGGCCAGGAATTGTCCATGTAAGAGCTAAGCAGATGCCTACTTTTATTTGTCCCTTTTTTTCCCTCTCTACGCTGTCTTTTTCCCTCATTCTTCACCTATCCTGGTGAAAGACCAAAAACCACATTGAGGCATAATCAGACAAATACATTTGAAGTCTAAAAATGATTTTCTGAGAGCAAGGCATTTTAATGAGTCCTTTTGTTTGTAATTATAAATAGCAGCACTGAGCACTGGAAAAGTCAAACTCTTTCCTGATTAATCTGGAGACTGACAAACATCCCCCAGGGATAATTTCTGCTCGTCGTGTTGTACTGGGAAAATGCATTTGTGGGTGGTCCTTGGGACCACCCCTGAACCATCCAGGCTTTGTACAGTACAAGTATTTCGTGTCTCTGACATTAAATAAGCAGAAGATGCTTGGCTGTGTCTTGTTCTTAGGCTTTGAAATGTAAAGGATCTTATCAAGTTCTGCCGTTCTCTGATACCCATGCAGATTGTGGGTTCACACTGTATCATATGGAACATTGCTTCTAGGTAGTCTTTCCCCCCCTTTCACTTAATCCTATGATTTTATTACATAATGGGTTTTTTTAAAAATCTGAGGAATTGCTGTCTGAGCCAAAATGGATCCATTTCAGCACTGTATGCTTTTCACAAAGCACAGCAAAAATGCTGCCTGGTACCACACGTGCCAAAGTAGGCACAATAAACTTTTTTAGCTTCTCTTACTAAATAATAAAGCTAATAGTAAAGCCAACAGTTAGCTTATTTTAGTAAATAGAGGAGGCTGAGGGCAGAGCTCAGCAGGGGCTGCAGCTCCTCCCGAGGGGCAGCTCCGATCTCTGCTCTCTGGGACGGGGACAGGAGCCAGGCAAGGGCTGGAGCTGGGCCAGGGCAGGCTCAGGCTGGAGATCAGGGAAAGGTTCTTCCCCCAGAGGCTGCTGGGCACTGCCCAGGCTCCCCAGGGAATGGGCACGGCCCCGAGGCTGCCAGAGCTGCAGGAGCGTTTGGACAGCGCTGCCAGGGATGCCCGGGGTGGGATTGTTGGCGTTGGACTGGATAATCCTGGTGGGTCCCTTCCAGCTCAGGGTATTCTGGGATTCTAAAGACGGGAATTTCAGTGGGGTGGGTACTAGGGTGCATTTTTCCACTCCTCCTCTCTGCTGTCCATGGGAAGTGGCAGTGAAGTTGTATCTTTATTTAAGCACAGCATCGAGGTCCTTACGCAGCCTTGTGTACATTTTTTATCCCGCATTGTGGGGAAAAACACAGAGAAAGGGCTTAGTTTTTCCTGTAGTGTGTCAGTATGATTTGTGCTGTAGATTTGTAATTGTATGTGAGCGGAGAACTTGCTTGCTGGATTTTAATTATTTGCTTCTAATGAGTTCTGTGTAAAATGCGTATCCTAAAGACATTTTGCATCCATCACTCCAGAGCTGATGAGCTGTGTCACATGAAAAATACAATTTCGTCTCATCTTGTGTAAGTGAATGAGGGATTTCTGCTCATGTCTGCTCGCTTCCCGTGGTGATGTTTGCGATGCTGTTTGGAATTGAGCCTTCTGTGACATTTTTTTCCCTGTCCCTTTTCCCAACAGCTCCTCGACAGACCTGCGGTTCAGCATGGCCCTGTGCGACGAGGAGAAGAGGTTCCGGCAGCAGCGCAGGGACAACATCATGCACAGCATCAGATCATTCCTGGGGGAGGAGAACAGCCACAGCCTGACCACTGCCCGTGATGTAAGTTTGGAGGGTTCCCATCAGGATTAGCATCACCTTTGGAATCCTTCATTTCCCTGTGAGAGGAATGAATGAGGCATGCGAGGTGCAAAGGTTCGATGTAGAGGCAGCTTCTAGATTATAAAAATTCTTTTCCTCTATGAGCATACAATATTTAGCCTGGAGATAATTTCTTGGCTCTAAAGTTACAGATTAAAGTTTATGACCAGGAGGAACAGTTTTAAACTATGAAAGGAGAGATTTAGATTAGATGTTGGGAAGGAAATTCCTCCCTGTGAGGGTGGGGAGGCCCTGGCACAGGGTGCCCAGAGAAGGCCAGGCTGGACAGGGTTGGAGCAGCCTGGGATAGAGGAAGGTGTCCCTGGGGTGGGACTGGATGAGCTTTAAGGTCCCTTCCAACCAAACCATTCTGGGGTTCTGTGATTCATTGGCACTGGCCCCTTACACAAACTGCTCCAACTTTTCCCCTTTGAATCCCAGGCTTTGTTAAGGTGTTGGCTCTGAGGGGAGATTGCCATCTGAAAAGTGCCTCAGGGTGTGTGAAATCTCTGCCGAATGCTGCAGTGGCTCTGGGCACTCACCCAGCACAGAATCTGCCCCTTCATGCCCAGTACCCATCCCGTGCTCTGTGACCTTCGTGTCTGAAAGAGTAGGCAGGAAATGAGCTGGTTTAATTTTAGAGTCAGCTTGGAAATTAGTTTATTTCTTTCCTTCCTTCTTTTCCTTGAGGCAGTTTTACTGGATTAGGATTATGAAGTTTTATTTCTTTGATAACATGAGAAACTGCAGCTTTTCCTTGACCCACTGGTGCTCTGAACCAGCCAAGAGGAAAGGAAGCCCACAGATCTCTGGGCTGGTGGGGGCTTGGGCCTTATCACAGGATCAGGGAATGGTTTGGCTTGGAAGGAACCTTAAGGATCATCTCATCCCACCCCTGCCATGGGCAGGGACACTTTCCACTGTCCCAGGCTGCTCCAAGCCCTGTCCAGCCTGACCTTGGACACTTCCAGGGATCCAGGGGCAGCCCCAGCTTCTCTGGGCACCCTGGGCCAGGGCCTCACACCACAGTGAGGAAAGGGCCAGATCCTACAGAGCTCTTCAGTGATTTCATAAAACACTGCATTATTTACAGTTAATTAAGAATCCACTTGGTACAGATCTGCTCATTTTGTAGCAGCTTTTCCATCCTCCTCTCTCTTCCGTGCCTGTTCACTCCCTGTGCTGCTCCCAGAATTGTGACACTGGAGCACTTGGTGTGTGTGGGGGTGTCAAGCAACGATCAGAGTCCATGAGTTCATATGGGTTGATTCCTCTAGTGACGTTGATTCCTTTTGTGCATTTTCAGTATAAGCAGAATGTGACAGTCTTTTGCAACCAACGCTGAGGAATATATTCTAAATTTCCATGAAGCTTTGAGCAGGTGGTAAACGGTTTTTTGTTGTGTACTTTTGAACTCTGTCTTGCTTCATGAAATGCTCTTACGTGAACTTTCTGAGGAAGATGAAAGAATTGAACAAGTATTGTACATATTTTATTTGGAGTCAGATAAATCGTGTGTATTGTGAAGGAACATTTTCAAGGTTTCTTCATTTTCAGTTCAGTTATTTTAATCTTACCACATGTAGATCCTACCAGGACAGGAATCTGTCAATGTGGCATTGGTAGAGCAGAGCAGGATCTTCCTGGGAAAGGATGTGGATATTCTGCCAAGCTCCAGGTAGAGCTGGAGTGATGCTCAGTGCCCCAAGTCTCAGCTCCGTGCAGGTGCTATCTGTGCATGAGTTACTGTAAAGGATAGGAAAGATCCCGTATCCTTTGTGTGATCTTCTTCACTTGCTTTCCCTCGCTGTCTCCAATACTGAAATTTTATCAGTTAAATTGCACCTTCCCAGACAGTAACTGTAGGTATTCTCCCGTTTTTTCACATGCCAAGTGAGTATTTCTAAGCCTGACTGGTCAGACTTTTTATCTGTTTTTATTTTTATCTTGTTCAAATTAAACCGTAGTTTTATTGCTACAGATGGAAGATAGCAGGAGGATTTATTGGATGTTTGGAGTCTTAGCATGAAGTTGGGAAGCGTTGAGTAGTCTCAGTTGTCCGTGGGTGTTGTTTAATCTTAAACAAGTCACTTACTCAAAGTTGACCCAAGTTGCTTCATCTGTGAGTTTGCAGGGATGCTGAGAGACTCTAATACCTCTGAATTCATTTTCCACATCTGGATGGGGAATTGTGCGGTTCCCAATTTCCTTAGTTAATCCTGAGGCACATTCTGGAAACACAGAGGAAGAGATTTCTCGTACTTCTGTCATTGCTCTGTTTATTTTTATAATTTTTGTTGCTTCAAGCAATTTTCTAAAAGTATCATCATCTTCTAAAGAAAGCATCTAGTTCTCTACGAACTGGATTTGCAGAACAATTTTTTAATAATCGATTGTGTGCCCTATGGCATTTTTTTTCCACCACAGGTATTCAGATTCTGTGCGCCGTGTTTCCAGGGCATTTGGATAAAGACATCTGCACCGCTCATTCCCAAAACAAGATTTAGCACGGTTTAGCTTTTTCTTGCCTGATTACTGGAAGATACGATTGAGAACCTTTTGGTTTGAGTGTACTCACGTGCTGATGGTTCTGTGCAAAGGATTTGCGGTTCAGTGGAGGAGTGTGCAGCCCTTGGTATCTTCTTTTCTCTGTTCTTCACCAGAATTTGGTCTCTTGGTTCTTGGCCCTGGGTGCTCTGGCTGCAGCTTCTTCCCTCCTCCCTGCCTCTGCCCTATTTATCCACAGGGCAACTCGCAGGATGGGTGTGTTTCATTTCAATTTTTACTGTTTTGTGCCCTTAAGCACGTTGGAAACAGAACTGGAGCTAAAAAGCTGGTTTAACAAACCTGCCTGCTTCCCCTGCCGAGGAGGAGAGGACTCTGAACCTTCCTCACTTGATTTACGCTGCAGCTCAACTTGTACTGAAATAAATGAACATAAATACGCAGTAGATGCTTCTCTCCAGTTATTTTTTGTCATCATTTTGAAACTTTATTTACTGTGCGAAGCCCTTGGGTACTGGTGGAGCTCAGGCTGGAGCAGAGGAGGCTCAGGGGGAACCTTGTGGCTCTGCACAGCTCCTGACGGGAGGGGGCAGCCGGGGGGGTCAGGCTGTGCTGCCAGGGAACAGGGACAGGAGGAGAGGGAACGGCCTCCGGCTGGGCCAGGGCAGGCTCAGGGTGGGTGTTAGGGAAAGTTTCCTCACTGAAGGGGCTGTAAAGCATTGTCAGGAGCTGCCCAGAGTGGTGGTGGAATCATCATCCCTGCAGGTGTTCAAAACCACGTGGAGGTGGCGCCTGGGGACAAGGTTTAGTGGTGCACACGGTGGTGGTGCTGGGCTGATGGTTGGACTTGATCCTCTTGGAGATCTCTTCCAACCCCAACGCTTCTGTGATCCCATGATGCCGCTCCCCATCGGTGTATCCACTCTTCCCGGAGCAGGAATCCGTGATGCCCAGAGTGCCTGTGGATCCAGGAAGCATTTGCAGTCGGGCTGTTGGTGACTCCCCTGGGCATTCCCAGCCTGTCTCCTTTGCGGCTTCCTCTGCCTCCCGAGGAACACTCCCGTTTTCCCTGTGCCACGGCACTGATGAGTGGATGAGCTGAGCGGGGCTGCTCTGGAAGTGTTCTCACATACCTTCTCCAGGCCTGCACCTGCAGATAACATCTCCATCCTGTCGGGATGTGTCTGCTCAGGCTGAGTGGGCAGCGCTCGTGAGGAGCTTTCAGAGCCTCACCACGTTATGAAACGTGTGGTTACCGACACGGCTCTTCCTTCAAAGCAGCTGCTCCGTTCCTGGGGCGTTGGCTTAACAGAGCACATCCCAAATCCTTCCCTGGGCTGTGTCATTTTGGGGATAGATCCCTATCTCTGGAGCTGCACCATGAGTGTGGGGCCAGGGAATAGCTGTGGTTTCTATTAGTAAAGCTGAGCACTTGCGAAGGAGGTAGCAAAATAATCTCGCTGCATCAAGAGAAAGCAGTTTTGGGGAGTGGACGCCTCAAGAAATGTCTCGAGTGCCTTGATCATTGTTCATGGGCATTTCCTTGGGACAGGGAGTCCTCAGGGGAGTTTCATGGCCTGGAGCATGGAGTCTGCAGAAAGGAGCAGTGCCCTGTCGTCACAAGGATCTTTTCTTATCACTAATCCCATCTATTGGCACCTGAAATTGCCTTTCAGGGAGATTTTTGACAGATTAGCAGTTGATCAGATAGGGGCTTTCTGCACAGCTGTGCAATTCTCCTTCTGCTCAGTAACAGCCAGGAGGTGGTTCCTTTGTCACCGCTGAACAGCGGAAAATTCTCCTGGGTTTTGGAAACTGGAAACCAGATGGGCCCTTGGCTTAGAGACAACACGTGATGATGGGAGCAAGTGAATTTTGATTTTATTTTGTCTTCTCTTATGATACCTGGGCAAGCTGTGCACTTGAAGGCAGCAGCCTGGACACCAGGGCTGGGCAGGAAGAAGGACAGAAGTGTAAAATTAACCCCTGTGGTCAGATTTTCAACCTGGTGCCACAATAACCATGTGTGGTTCCTCTCACTCCTCTCTTCCTGGCGGAGTGGTCCAGATCCACATAAATTCCCGTTACCTCTCTGGTAGTTTTTGTGAAGTGGTGGTAAAATTGAGTCTGTCTTCATGCTGTGTAGTAATACTGGATGTTTTTGTTACAAAACTTGTTTTTAAACTCCCAGCCAAAATACTGTCTCTCTTCTGTTTCTGGTTAGTAACTTTTACTGCCTTTGGCTCTGTCACAAAGATATGAATTGGATTAAAGCTGATGTTTAGGTTGCTGTAAAAATCTCTGTGGTCTTGTTGCTGAATAGTTTATTTAATAACTAAATTTAATATCTCCTCTACTTCGGGTCGTGGATAAGAAGGACTGACATTCTAAAGAAATTCTGAGTATATTTTTATTTAGAAGTCTTGCCACAAGTGGTGACTTCTTCAAATAAATTCTAATTCTTCTTGAGGTGTCCTGGGCAGGGCCAGGGGTTGGACTGGGTGATCCTGATGTGGTGTTTGTGTTGTTCTCCCCCCTGCAGGTGCCAGTGATCGCCGTGCTGGGCTCAGGAGGCGGGTTCCGGGCCATGGTGGGCTTTGCTGGAGTCATGAAAGCACTTTTTGAGTCAGGAGTCCTGGACTGTGCCACGTACATTGCCGGGCTCTCCGGATCCACCTGGTAAGGCCTTCCCTTGGTCATCCTCTGCTTTCCTGCAGCGAGCTCCGAAGGAGTTGGCACGAGAGCTGACTTAGTCCTGAGGTTCTAATTCACAGCACATCCTGCACATCCAAGATGATGGCAGAGGGGTTTCAGAATGCCCCAAAGGGCAAGGACAGCTCAGGCTCCAGGTGCTCTTCCTAGGAGCTTTGAGAGCAGGAATGGATGGAAAGAGGCGCCACACGCGTGCACCCACATTTCTGTATCAACACCCAACACGTGTTGTTTTATTTTCCTGATGAAATGTGAAAAACCGAAATAATCCCTTGTGATTTGAAGCTGATGACTCAGTCAGCCCAAAACGGGCTGTGTGCTTTGGGAGGGTTTTTAGAGCTTCTCAAAATCACTGAAAGATCTTTTGCTCCATTTTATGCCCATTTTAAATCCTTCCCAGTGGATTTACTGGGAATGTCTAGGGCCTGGCTGCCACCCTGCAGGGCATCCCACTGTGGATTACCCTGTCTCAGTCGCACTGGCGCTGTTTAACTTAGAAAATACTCAGATTTTTAAATAGTTTGCGAGTCAGGTAGGAGTGAAGATCTTCCAAGAGATCTCAGTTAGGCTGCGCTAATGAGGCAGGTCTGATGTCCTTCTGTCTGACTCAGGGAGTGCCTCATCCCAGTGACAGGAACCACATCCATGGGAGAGGATCACAGTGCTGCCAGTGTGTGAGAGGCCTCAGGAGGCAGCAGAATGCTTTCAGCCCCAGAACTGCGTCTGCCTCAGCCGCTCCTCTGTGAGAGGGTTGCTCTTCTCCCACCCAGTGCCATGAACCTGGTGCCTTTTGTCATCTTGACCTAAATTACACTTATTACAAACATTGGAACTTTAGAGGTTCCAAGGGATGTTACATTTAAAAGCTGTGTCATTTCCATCAGCCAAAGACATCTGACGGATTCAGTCTAAATTTCTTCACTGTTGCAACTCCTTAACATTACACTTTTTCATTCAGTGAAAAATCGCAGACTTCTTTTTGTCTAGCTTTAAAATGTGGTTTTAATGTCACTGGACCAGGCTGCAGTAGAGGATGTTGCGCCTAAAGTAAACTTTGAACTGCGCAAGGTTGTATCCCAAAAGGCACAAAATATGATTTTGTCATAACTTTACCAGTTTGAAAACTGGAGCTGCATCTGAATCCAGCTTAGAGCCATCTAGTAAAGAAAGGTGTTGATAAACTGGATGAACTCCATCAGTGTCACTGAGGCCCTCAGGGGACACGAGGCACTGGGCTCATTTCGCCGTGAGGAGCAGGCACGGGTATCGATGGGGGAGATGTTACTGTTCCCGTCAGCTCCTGATGTGCGGCTGTGAAGAAAACACTCTTTTTGGAGAGGCCCAGAGAAAGGACAAGGACTAATTGGATTAACTCTTAGCAAAGCTGTGTGGCAGTGAGAGTGCCAAGCACTGGAATGCGTTGAGCCATCCCCACCTGAGTAGGCTGGGGACGCTGTCATCCTCTCCGTGTGACTCAGGCGGTGCTCATGTGGAAGCTGAACTTGACTGAACACAGCCCTGAGCAGCCTCATCTGACTGAGGCTGGCTCTGCACTGAGCAGGAGGCTGGAGCAGAGATTTCCAGGCTCCTCTCAGACTCCCTGATGAGATGATACAAATGTCTCATTTATTTGAGGGAAAAAGACTTGTTGGAATATGAGAGCGGGGAGTCTGCCTGGGATGAGTTTTATCGCCTGGTTTAGCTCTAAGAAAGCACAGGAATTTTAATTCCACATCAATATTCTAACCCCAAAGTCGACTCTTTTGAAGGAGATAGTGATCAGTTCTATTCCTTGTATGGGTTTTTTTTGTCAATTATTTTTCATTGTGTGAAGGTTGCTTCCCCTCTCTCAGACTAGAGGGAAGCTTTCAGAATGCCAGGAGGTTTTAAAATGCCAGAAGTGTCTGTGAACTAGAGTAAGTTTCTCCTTCGGGTCGGTCTGGAAAAGATTGGAACCTGTGTTTTCTGTCACTGGTGGTGGGCGCAGATTTATCACTGTCCACTGAGAGACTTGGAGGCACTTTTGTCAAAGTTGTGACGAGCAGAAGGTGGATGAAGAGCAATGGAATAGTGCAGCATGTTGTTAAAACACCCCCTGTGTTTCCAGGGAAGGGTTTGCAGTCTCTGCTCAGGACAGACGTCACTCTGCTGGCTATGAGGTCATTTTTGGGGAAAATCCAGGGGTGAATACGTAGTTGATCTAATGTAAACTTATAAAATAGGAGTTAAAATAGAGAGGTTATCTGAACTGCTGCAGTCAGAAACAGATTGGAGACAGTTGTGTTTGAACAAATTTGCTTTTGCTCTCTGATGTCACCCCTTCAGTCTTTCCTTGCTTGTTCAATAAATAAATTGACACTTTGGCACTCCCTTTCCTTTCTTTTTTTTCCATGCAGTCTGTCACTTGCGAATAATTCTCTTTTCTTTTTTTCCTGAAGGGTGGAGAATTCCTTTCCTGGCGGGAGAGGCAGGTTTTCGCTTGTCCCCTCAGCTGCATGCCTAACCTTGCAGCAACGCTTTTCTGCCATCTTGCTTCAACCTGGTGCTGATTTCTCCAGCTGCATTCCCCTTTCCCTGCACCCAGGAGCTGATGTGGAGCCTGTGGATCAAGTCCTGGCATCCCACGTGGGACAGGGTTGGTTGTGCTGTCACAGAAATGGCTGGGCATGACCTCAGGGCCAGCCTGAGCCCGTGTGTGTCTCAGAGCTGTGCCTGGAGTGAGGGAGGTGTGCCTGAGCCAGGTCACTGGGTAAATAATAGTAAATGAGCCTCTCATTGATTAGAAGGGCCTGTCTGGAGTCTTGGTGTGGCCTAACCCGGCCACGTGCAGGCCAGGGCTGCCTGCATGTGTGTCTGAGCTTTGCGTGCAATGAAACTGAACTTGTTTCTCAGTAACAAACTCGAGATTTGCCTCTTCCAAATCCTCCCAGTTCATTAACTCTCTGCACTGGTTGCAGTCACTGTGCTTCGGTTTATTATGGAATATCAAGATGCTGAAAAGTGGGGCCGTATCCAGCCCGGATCCCCCCAGCCCTGGGCTGAGCCCCCAGCATGGGCAGCAGATAAGGGGGGATTCTGCCCCTGTGAGACCCCACCTGCAGAGCTGCCCCAGCCCTGGGGAGGAGAAACTTTGGGGTGACCTCATTGTGGCCTTGCAGGGCCTGAAGGAGCCACAGGAAACATGGAGAGAGGCAATTTCCAAGGGATGAAGTGACAGGACAAGGGGGAATGGCTTCCCACTGCCAGGGAGTGGGTTTAGACTGGATATTAGGAAGGAAGTTCCTCCCAGTGAGGGTGGGGAGGCCCTGGCCCAGGGTGCCCAGAGAAGCTGTGGCTGCCCCTGGATCTCTGGCAGTGCCCAAGGCCAGGTTGGACACTGGGGCTTGGAGCAGCCTGGGACAGTGGAAGGTGTCCCTGCCCATGGGACTGGATGGGCTTTAAGGTCCCTTCCAACCCAAACCATTCTGGGATTTTGTGTTACACTGATATGTTTTAGGAATTTCTGAGTAGTGATGATGAAGTGGAGGGCAGAGAGAGGTGCATCTTACAGGGAGAGAACTGCACGTGTCCTTCTAGGACCTGCAGTCTGCCCAGCTGAGCTGTGCTAACCTGAGCGGCTGCTTTCAGCCTGGGATGTTCTGTGTGTTATCCCTTAAAGAGAAAAATGAGGACACTTCAATCATTTACTTCATGCCCATTATGGAAATGCACATGGAGTGTTTGATCCTATGCTTACATTTAGAACAAATTGTTCAGCTTTCTGTGCCTTGAGAAAAAGGAAATGACAATTTACTGTATAAACGGAGAGTTCATTAACCTGATACAATCAGTAATTGTATCAAATCATTCCTGAGCTCTTTGTAGCTTTCAGGCAGCGGGTTTGATGCTCACAGAGCCTGTTCTCCACGGCAGGTACATGTCAACTTTGTATTCCCACCCGGATTTCCCAGCCAAGGGCCCCAAGGAGATCAATGAGGAGCTGATGAACTCGGTGAGCCACAACCCGCTGCTGCTGCTCACCCCTCAGAAGGTCAAGCGCTACATCGAGGCCCTGTGGAACAAGAAGAGCTCGGGGCAGCCCGTCACCTTCACAGACATCTTCGGGATGCTGATAGGGGAAACGCTGATCCACGATGTGAGTGCTTGGCTTTTGGTGGTGTTCAAGCTGTGAAACTCTCACAGAATTCCCGCTGTTGCTGTTTTGTTGAAATGGTGTTAGTGACATTTAACAAAGGGTGCACGTTTTGCTGTAAGAAAAACAGCATTTGCTTTCAAAAGTACTTGAAAGATCCCCTTGCTTTTTTGAGAAAAGGGACAACAGGAGAGCTTCATACTGTTGTATTTTATTATGGAAAATTCCTAATTGGCTGAATCAGGCACTCGGACTTCCAGTTCAAATGAGTCAGGTGAGCAGCAGCTGGGTTTGATCTTATGGCAAGATCAAAATGTGTTAATAGATCTGCACACATGTTTTGTACCCTTCTGTCCCTCATGACTGTACACTGATCTGGGTTTGAAACAACTCAAACGCTGTAAAAGAGGCAAGCTTTTAGAGGTAAAAGAGCACAGCCTTTAGCGGCAGATGTATAAAATTGTGACGCTGAAGGGCTGTTAACGATTGTGTGAGGTTGGGTGAAAGTCCCTGTTTACCAAGGGGTGAAAGAAATGCACAGATGTTTAGTTGAAATCAGAACCTGACACATCAGTGAAAAATGGAACTCAGGCTGTGGGTTATTTACAGATAACGCATCTCAGTGCTATTGCATCATAAATGACTTCATCCTTCCTTGATTGCAGGCTCCAGGATGTTTTCCAGGGGAGATGCAGTGGTTAGCAAACAGAAAAGCCTCCTCGTAGTGCATTTGGTGTTCTTCATTATTTTGGGGCTGACTTTTCAGAAACAGCCCAGGTGATAAAACATTACCTAATTGTACCTCCAAGGTTTTCCCTTGGTTTCATCTCTTAGTGTAAGAAGAGGAAAGCACGGGCTCTGTCCAGCCGTGCTGTTTGCTTTTTGGCCATATCACTTTGGCTTGTGTACCATGTGCCTGTTTCCTCTTCCTACATCCCACGCCTTCCCTTCCTTCCTGAATTGTGCAGATCAAAGGCATCCAGGCAGATTACTTCCTTTTACCAATTCTTTTGGTTTTGTAGAAGGAACTGAGTTTGTCCACATTGCTTCTCAAATTTCAGAGAAAGGAGTCTCGCAGACCTTGCCGTAAATAAATGCTATTTCTAGATGCAAACGTCATCAGGCTGTGTTTGGGACTGATGCCTTTCTTTCCCTGCAGAGGATGGACACCACTCTGAGCCACATGAAAGAGAAGGTCAGCAATGCCCGGTGTGCTCTGCCGCTCTTCACCTGTCTGCATGTCAAACCAGATGTCTCAGAGCTGATGTTCGCAGGTGTGTTCCCAGTCTGTGTTGAGTCACTTGTGGCAAGGAGAGAGGCGTGTGGCTGACTAAAAAACCCCTTTTTTTGTAATGCACCTGAGACTAATTGCACCTGCCTTCTGGGAATCTGACAGCAGAGTGATAAGAAGAAGTTACTCAGGAAGAGGTGATCACATGCTCATGCAGGAGTGCCAAGCCAAGGAGGAACCTGGTGACTCCAGCAGGGAAAAGCTGCCTAACTCTGTGTCAGACAGGGAAAGGAAAATGTCCTCAGCCGCCTTCTCTTTCAGAAAAGGGTGAAATCAGCAGTCAGGCTCGATGATCTTAGAGGCCTTTACCATCTTTAATGATTCAATGATTAAAATTGGACCAGCAAATTAGATAAAATGCCTCTTTTTCACTTCTTGCCCAGTGTAAAGTGCTGTTGGTAACACAAGAAAAACCCTTTTGCTCTTATTTATGCCAAAGGTTTTAATCCCCTCTGGCGACTTCAGCTATGACTGGGTCCACTTGTGCAAGCTGCTGCTGCACAAAGATCTGTATCTATGCCCTCTCTATATACAGGGCTGAAAAGGGAAGTGCCAGGTGGCTTACCCCAGGTTTACATATCATTGTATTTCCTAAAATAGTGATTTGGTTGGAATGGAAAATGAGGTTGTAAATTAGGCCAAATATTTCATGGGAAAATGTGTCTTTAACTTTGCTGCTTAGGAAACTGGTACCTTTTTGTTTGAAAATAGGAGTATTTTGGATTTTAGATGAACTTCTGCTTTTCAATAAATTTTATTTGGGTTCCTGTTTTAAAACCAAAACGATCTTTAGTAAATTATGTCGTTCTCTAAGCGAGACCAGAAGCACCTGAAGGCTTTGCTTTGCTCTAAAGAAGGGTGTTGCCTGTGCCAGTGGATCTTGGCTTTGCCTTTTGAGAGGGTGCGAGATCTTCATTGCTTCTCTCTTAAGCTTTTCTCCTCCTTTTCACTATTCCTGATGTGAGAGATGTAGTCAATTTTGAACAGAAATATTTACACTTCCTAATTTGCATTGATTTCAAGGCCGAAATTTGACTTCCCTGAGCAGGATTTGGGATTTGAGAAATCTCTTCAGTGAAAATGCAAGCTGGAGGTGGACTGTGACAGATTAAATTAATTCTAATTCTCAGTTCAGTTTCGCTGTCACCCTGGTTCTGAATATGTATCTGCCAAGTCATGTTTATACAGCTAAAAAGGAAATACGAAATTCCTGGAACTGGGTCTTCACAGGAACGTCCTTCAGCTCCAGCAAATGTGAAGATTTGTGGGTGATTTATTTGGAAAATAGGATGTTGTGTTTGACTTCGCTCAGATAAGCACTACCCTGCGAAATGACACTCCCAGCAGTCTGAGGAAACCTTTCCTTTTCAGGACAGGTGTTCTCCTTGTGCTCCACGTGTCAGCAGGAACATCCCGAGGGTGGATGGCATTCCATGACATGTGGGGATTTTTCAAAGCTTCCTCTTTCGCTTTTCTTTTTCGGAATTCCTCCTGATTTATTTCCAGTCAAATCAATCTCTGCTAAAAACAGGGCAGGTGAAATAGGTGAATGGGTGAAATGAGATCTGTTTTGTTTGTTATTTGCTCCCTTTTTGAACTGGATTCTCCGATGGAAGCGGTTCCACTGCTGTCAAAGGAAGTGTTTCCAAGTCACCTCAGGTCCATTTTCAAAGGCCTACATCGGCAGAATGCAAATCACTTCTGAAATTTTCTGCCAAGGTCAGAAGATGCATTTGAACATTTTATTCCATATTTTTCTTGAGCTCTCTGTTCAATGAAATGGACTTTTAAAGATACCTTTGGCAATGTCCGAATTGGTAGGTTTATCAGCTGCCTCTCAGCTTTGCCTTTTGATAGGGGATTTCACCAGAAACTTTAGGTTTGGGTGGAATCCAAATGCTTTTCCTAGAATCTTTCACAACCCCTGGGATATTCAGTGATTGCTGTGCCACCTCTGTCGCTGCTCTCCATATTTTTGGTGGAATTGCTGTGAAGGAAAAGCAGCTTGGAGCTCACACCCACACTGAATTCCATGTGGCAGGGAATGGTGTTGAAGCTGGAGGTAAAAACCAGATACCACTGTGTGTCCTTCATTTGTGATCTCTCCCTTTATACCTCTGGTTCTCCAACCTCTTTTTTTTCCCCCCAAAGTTTATTGTGATAAGAGAGAATGAGGATTCTTTCCTTGCTGCGACATCACTGACCTTGATTTGGTATTCCTGTTGGTTATTTGGCTTCCCATTGCACTACAGTTTCTTCGCTTGCGGAAAGGTTCCGTTCATTTCTGTGTTTCCCTCCTCTGTTTCTGTTCAGGGTGAGGTTTCTGACAGAGCACAATTTTGTTTCTGACTTTGCAGACTGGGTGGAATTCAGTCCATACGAGATTGGAATGGCCAAGTATGGCACGTTCATGTCTCCTGATTTGTTTGGAAGCAAGTTTTTTATGGGGACAGTGGTGAAGAAATACAACGAAAATCCCTTGCATTTCCTGATGGGTGAGTGAGTATGTGACAGAAAGAGGCTTAAAAATAAAAGCAATTTCAGTATTCCTGGACTTTGAAATGCAATGTGAGACAAGAAGTGGAGCTCTCAGTTTGCGGGAAGACAATCACTTGAAAGATTTCACGGATACGGATTGGCATTGTCTGTTTGTTTCTTATTTCCGTGGTTTTTTGCTCTGATTTGGCCATCTGAGCTTGTGACTTAGCATGCTCCAGACTCAGAGGTGTGTTCAGAGAGCAACCAACTGCTTCAGTGGTGCATATTGAGATATGTGGGGTTTGTTTTCCTTCTGCCAGGCACCATTCATGGTTTATTTTGTCTCTTTCAGGTGTCTGGGGCAGTGCATTTTCAATATTATTTAACAGAGTCCTCGGTGTCTCCAATTCTCAGAATAAAGGGCCCACCATGGAAGAAGAATTAGGTAATATTAGTCAATAATTCTGTTATGCAGAGGAGTTATTAGCAAGATTCAGTGCTCTCTCCCTCTGTGGAAGGGGGTGGCACTGCTGGTAGTCATTTAAGACCGTGGAATTAATTAACTTTAATTGCTGGCGCTGCTGGATGCTGCTGAGGCAGGGAAAAACATTAGGAACGTTCTTTCCTTTCCTTTCACTTTTGTTTCTGGTCAGTCAGAGCTGCTGAAAGACACGTGCATGTATCCAGCTCTTTTCTGGAAGTGAATAGAACCCTCTTTCTGTGTTCATGTTTGGAGAGCAGAAGCTGACAGGTATTTGACAGTTACTTGTGCGGTCCCTTGGCACTGGGCTGTGTTCTTGAAGAGATTAGCACAACACACCTAAACTTTCTTATCTCTGGGTTGTCACATTGCTCCATTCCAGCCACAGCCTGCGGCCGGTGTCTGATCCTTTGCTTGCAGATGGAATGGCTTTGGTTTCACTCCTGACACACAAATGGCAAGATGGCTGTAAAGAGAGAGTTGTGGTTTGGTTTGGATGGACTTTATCGAGTTTTATCTGAGAAAGAAAGGGTTTTTTACACTTTTGTTTCCTATTCAGAAGGCAGCATTGCAGGGGAAGAGCTGACCAATAAATAAATTGTACTGGGCAGCCAGATTTGTCTGAAGAGCAAGAAGAGAAAATGTAGATTGAGAGGGTTTTAAAATAGCCACCTCTGTCTGCCTCTGCCTCCTAATGGATGGAATTCAGCTGTTTGATAACCTCCTTATTTATGGATGAAAATGAGACCTTCAGGTTCCCATTTCTGATGCCGCTCATGACTGTTAACACCTCCTCATGGAGCATCCCTGTCAATAAATGTGATCATGGAAAAATCTGCTTTTCCAAGATAGAGAGAGGCAGAATGTTATCTGTCCTCTGTGACTCACTTCACATAACATTTAAAAAATATTCTCTGAAGTGGCATCAGATGTGAAAATATCCATGTGGCTTCAACCACAGTCTGTGAGCAGAGCTGGAGATGGCCCAGGGCCACCTTGGTCCCACAAAAACATTTTCCTAATTCCGTGGGACTTACTGAGAGGACAGAAGCTGAACGTCTACATTTTAATGAAGGTGCACGAAGTGTGTCAGGTGTGTGGTGCAGAGGGGAGTGGGAGGTGCTGCTTTAGGGTTCTGTTTTCTTTTCCAGCCCAAAAACATCAGGCTAAAGCCAATACCTGCTGATCAGATTCTGATGTCCACAGGGGATCCAGTCTCTTCAGCTGTGTTTTCTATTACGAAGACTATGAGAATTTTATGACTCAGATTGTTTTGAAATTCTTAACTGTTCTGCCAGTTAAACCCCAGCAGTTTGAAGGAATTTATATTTCTTTCAACAGAAAATATAAGGCTAAAGCACCTTGTGAGCAACGACAGCTCAGACAGTGAAGATGAGTCACAGCATCCAAAAGGTAAGGAAATGCTCAGATTTCACTTCAGAATTTGCTTTTCCCATCAGCTTTTGTGTGGCTCAGCAAAATAGAGAACAGGAGACCCCAGGAGGTCCTGGGCTTGACCTCATGTCTCCTGCTCAAGCTGATCATCAGGTGATTCTCTCACACACATCTGGAATTCCACGTACACCCAAGAACGTGGTTTGCTGAGCCAGAGCTCTCCAGAAGTCTGCTTCCAGCGAGCTGCTGAGCTGCAGAGGCACCTGGGAATTGCTGCCAGCCCACCAAACCAACGCTCCCGATTGTTTTCAAGGGTTTCCTGATCAAATATTTACCTGAGAATGGTTTGATGCGTGTTTCCAGCGTTCACAGGTGTCTCCTAGCACCTTTACAAATGACATCTGATACAGGAAATTCCTGGTGCTTGGCACAGTGTTTGTAACAATGCCCAAAGCCAGGTTCCCACAGGAGGCACATTGGGCAGCGGGAAGAAAAGCTCCTCTTGACAATTATCCCTAAATACCTAAAGCACCTGGAGATCTCTGGGATCTTAGGCAGCGTTCTGTATTTGATGATATTTTTGGGGACAACAGTGATTTTCACCTGCAAAAAAAATGGTTTTGCTTTTAACAAGGGAAGCAAAGATGGGAATGCAGCTGTTGGTGATTTCAGGATCTACAGGAGTTGAAGAAAATCCTGCATGGTGAGACAGGGAATTATGTCATTAGTCCAGCTCAGTGATTGCTTCTTCAGCTCCCCTTATGTGTCAAATAGTAGGTGGTACCGGGTTTTGTGTTTATTTGTGGATTTCCTGTTTAAACACTACAGCCAGCACGAAACACATTTATTTTCTAGTTTGTAGCCATAGTGAACAACCAACAAACAAATCTGGGATCGTAAGCATTGGGAAATCCCTCTTGCTTCCATAGAATGGCATTGGACAGATGTTGGACCTCTTTGATGTTTGCTTTCTCTCTACTTATATAAAAATCAACTCCTTTGAAGCCTGGGTTAAAGAGACGCATTGGAAAGCTGGATTTAAAGTATGAAGCTTGAGCCTGAATTATTTTCTTGTTCAAAACGCCCCAAAAAGTCAAGTTTTGACAGGTGAATGAATGCAAGGTGGTGCCAGTCCTGGTCATTTTTACAGCAAGCTCCAACTGCAGACATCTAAGTCTGGATCTTTCATTCTACTCTTTGATTAATTAAAACCAGATATTAATTGTAGTCTACAGCTTACTGCAAGGATCTTTTCAGGTATTTTAGCATTCCCATGCTTTAGCGTTATCCTTTATGCAGACTAACTGTGCTTTCCTGAGCACAGCTGGATTTCTGTCAGGCAGCAAAGATGGAGAAGGCTGTCAGTGCACATCCAGGTGAATCTATATCTGCATCAAGTGTGGATCTTATCAGCTCAGCTCTGTCCCTGAGCCCAGGAGAGCCTGAGGAGAAAGGCCTCAGACCAGTTAGGTCTGGCTCAGGCCATCTAACGCATTCCCAATCTGTTTTCCTGATGGACACATCCACACTGGTGTGGTGCAGATGAAAGGTTGCAGTGGCCTGTGAAGCTGAAAGGACGGATTCTCCGCACTCCTCTGGAATCCTTGCAGAAGAGCTCCATCATTAAGCCCCCAGCTCGCAGAAAGAAGTTCCTTTTCTTTTCGTAGGTCCTTTCTTTCACAGCCCCAGAAATGCTGGGGTTACACCTGCCGTGTTTCAGTATCACTGCTGGGCGTTTTCTTTTGTGTGTGCAGGCACTGAGAGCGCCGAGGCGAGGCAGGAGAGGCAGGAGAGGCTGCAGGAGAGCAGCCAGGAGAGCTGGGTGCAGCGCATGCTGATGGCCCTGGTGGGCGACAGCGCCCTGTTCAACACGCGCGAGGGCCGCGCCGGCAAGGTGCACAACTTCATGCTGGGGCTGAACCTCAACAGCTGCTACCCCCTGTCGCCTCTGGCAGAGCTGCTCACTCAGGAGTCCCTGGAGGAGGAGGAGCCGGCTGCAGTCGCAGGTCAGTTCCCAGAGCAGCGGCCTTGGCTGTGTTTATTAATGAAGCCAGAGGCAGCGAGTTCCCGGGGGTAACATCACAGTGGGACGGTACAACAGCTCTGCGGGGACTGAGCAGCAGCAGAGCTTGGGAGGGACTGGGAGGCTCAAAGGGCACCACACCCTGATTTCTGTCTGCTCCCTGCCCTGTCCCTGGCACAGCTGGTACTCTCTGGAGGGACAGTGGCTCTAGGTTTGGCAGAGGGGACCAAACTGCTTTTGTGTCTGGTGCCCTTTGTTACATCCCCTTTCTCACTCTCTTGGCCTTCTCCAAAGGGTGTCCAGGTTTTTCCTTGTCTCTTATTGATGCTAAGCCCGCTGGTGGAAATAAAACCTTTCCTTATTCTCCTGCAGGGCTTCCCTGTTGCAAAACCTTTGTAGCTCATCTGCTGTCATTGTCTTCTGAAAAACCACACTTGTGCGCTCAAGTGCTTCACTTGTAGGATCACAGAATCCGTGAGTGTTGGAAGGGACCCACCAGGATCATCCAGTCCAGCCCCTGGCCCTGCCCAGAGCCCCCAACAATCCCAGCCTGGGCATCCCTGGCAGCGCTGTCCAAACACTCCTGCAGCTCTGGCAGCCTCGGGGCTGTGCCCATTCCCTGGGGAGCCTGGGCAGTGCCCAGCAGCCTCTGGGGGAAGAACCTTTCCCTGATCTCCAGCCTGAGCCTGCCCTGGCCCAGCTCACAGATCCTTACTTTGCTGGTGCCATGTTCTTCACAGTGTGGATGCACCTGACAAACCACTCCCATTCCAGCGTGGCTGATCTGCAGGTGCATCCGCATTTCACGTTGGCGTAAGCAAGAATGTGGATGGAGGATAAGAATTTCAGAAAAATACGAATTTGCAAAAGAAGCTCAAAGTCTTCCCCCACTCCATGAGAGATGTGGTGTGTGGGACAGCAGATGTGAAGAATAATTGTGTTTGATCAGGATTTTGAAACTTTGCCATGGACAGTGTTCACTGCAATCTGCTCAGTGAACGGCAGTTAATTTCTTGGTGTTCTTCTGGCATTGGAAGTGTCCAAGGCCAGGCTGGACAAAGCTTGCAGCAACCTGGGATTGTGGAAGGTGTCCCTGCCCGTGGCAGGAGGTGGTGCTGGGTCATCTTCAAGGTCTCTTCCAACCCAAACCATTCCGTGATTCTGTGATCCATCAAGCAAAGAACAGCTTCACTCTCTGAAGGTGGTGTTCCTTCCATGCTCTTCCTCCCAGCCCAGCCCTACCAACCATCTCTGCTCACAGCCACATTCCCTGCAGCCCTCATTTCCTATTCAGAGGAAGGACATTGTCCCAACTGCTCATTAAGCAACTGTAAATACCAGATGTCATTTAAGAGCTTAAGTAGCAGCAGTGCTCTAATGTGTATTTGTTAATGCAACAAATCCCTTGCAGGGCTTCAAGAGTAATTTCCATCTGGACTCCACTTTCTAAATATTTCTGTCATCTCAGAGTTGTTTACAACTGGGTAGTCTTAATATTTATAGTACTTGGAAAAGAGGCAGGAAAGTGGGTAGGAAATTTATGGTTGGAAAAAATGACAGTTGAGGAGAATTTTGCATAATTAAGACACGTGGATGGTCTTCAGAATCAACTGTCAACTTCCTGGGATTTAATTTCAATGGAAATAAAATGCTGGTTTGACAGAATCAGCCTGCACCTCTGACACAATTGCTTTGGAGTGCCTGAAACTTCTTTGGGTTAAAATGGGACAAGTTTGACATAACTGCAGTTTTTTACTGTTAGCTGAAGCCCACATTCATAAACCTGCAGTAACAACTCAGATCTGACAGCTGCGAGTAGCTGCAATATTACAGTCAAGAACAGTTAAAAACCCCTTGAAATGTCAGTGGTTAATATGAAATGTACTCACTCAGCAGCGTGGTGAGTGTGTCCGCATCTCAGTGCTGTGAATTTTCCTAATGTATGGGAGAGCTGAGGAGCCCAGAGGCGCAGATGGAAAGGAGGCTTTGGTGTAAAATTTAAATCCTTAGATTACCGTGGCACCGGATGCATTTAAGCTTTGCATATTTATTCCTAGCACTGGCAGTTTACCTGTCAGCTTGAGTGCAGAGAGAAGTCTGTATTGCTTTAGGACTTTCCTTTATTGCCAGACATTCCAAAGGAGGAATACGTGAATCAAAAAGGATATCAATAATACTTTCCATCTTCAATTGTCCCAGCTCCTCTGCAGAGGATGAACTGTGGCTGACCTAAGCCAACCTTACAGTCATTACTGAGGATTGAATTTAGGGTCTGCAGTGCCTGCAGCAGAGATCCCAGCTGCTTGGTCTGGAAGGAAAGCCCTTGGCTTTGCTTTCGCACAGATTCTATTTGTGGAGATAATGCCGAGCCTTTTCTTGTTTCATCAGGAATGATTTCATTGTGGACTCAGAGTTGTTTTGTTTCTTTTCCTGATGTTACAACACACCAAAGTGACTTGAGAAAATGCCAAGTGAATAACAGTGGGAAAAAATAACCCCTAATCTCTGCTTCCTTATTTCAGTATTTATGGAAACCGGTGTAGCAGATGGACGTCAGTAGCAAATGCCCTTCTCATCTCCCCTCCTTCCATGGGAGCTGCCACCTGTGGCAGGTTTGGGCTCTAGGACATGCCCTCTTTATGATTTCCAAACCAACACCCGTCTGTGTGTCCCACTGCTGGGAAGCTGACAGGGCTGGGCTGTTAAACACTGAACCACAGGGTCCTTAAGGCTGGAAAAGACCCTTGAGGTCATCGAGTCCGGCCATCAACCCAGCACCACCACTGAACCCCATCCCCAAGTGCCACATCCACACATTGGCCCCCAGGTTGCTGTTGGATGGACTGGAAGGTGCTGCTGATAGGGATGCACCTTCCCTAAAAGGCTGAAATTCCTGTCCCAGGCTCTGGGATTCTGGGGTTCTGTGAAGACTGTAATTACCAAAACCGGTCTGGATGGTCGTTATAAATTTATTGATGACATTAAGATGCTTTCTCACTTAAAATAGAATGAGATTGCTTTGATAAATTTGATTTGAGAGTCATGAGGGCTGTAAGCAATAGGATTCGTCTCATTTTTCAGTGTTGGGAGGAGTTTGTGGGGCAGAAACACACTCCCATCACAAACACTGTTATAGCTGATGCTGCCCTTGCTAAAAGGATCTTTCAGATTCAATTTTTGTCACATAAGAAAAGACAAAACTCAAACAAAAGTAGTTTTGCAATCCTTTAGAAATTCTGTTGGGAGCAAGGGTAAAATTATGCTTTACTTGTTTTCTTTAAACAAGAAGAGGAAAACAAAATTGGGCTACTTGTGCGAAAGAGAACTGTAAGTGTATTTTTTAAACATTTTTAAAAATTGTCATGAATTTGATAAATACCAATATATTTTCACTGATCTACGCTAATTCATGATTATGAAATATATCTGGCTCTAAGGTAGGTCTATAAACACACTTAGCCCTTTAGCAATAGGTAATGATTTAAAAGTGTTCTCGCCTTTAGAAATCAAGGCAAATAGTGGGAAAATGATGCCTCATCACTTAGAAAAGGGTCCTCTAATAAATAACAACAGAAATAAAAAGTGAAAGCATCTGCTTTTACGATTTTATTTGCTGCTCCTGAAATGACAGGAACAAGAGTTAGAATTATTTTTGATGGATTTTCAACACTTTAAAAATATCCTTTTTTTTCCGATTGCTACCACTGTCAATAAATAGGTGCCAGGAAATTCATTTACAGCAGAAATAATTGTATTTTTCTATCCAGCATTCCTTAGATTACACTGCCCTCTACAGATAGGAGCATTAGATTTTTGTTAATATAAGCAAAACCATGCACTGGAAATATCTGTAAGGTCTAGGACAAGAAAAGACTGTCAGGAAAAAAAGTTTGGAGTGGTGAGTGTGAGGTGGTCAGGTCTGGTGCAGGTTGGAAACAGGAGCTGATAGTCCCCATTTAATGGCAGCAGCAGACGCAGACGAGTGTCACGGGACAGCAGAGCCACATCGAGGCTTTTTGGGCAGATTTGTTTGGGGAGAGCTGGGAAGGACGTGGGCTTGGGAGGGAACCTGGGGGAATGGGTTTGTGGGACACTGAAGGGATCACGGAATGTTAGGGTTGGAAAATCTCTGGGGATCACCCAGCCCAACCCCCTGCCCAGGCAGGGCCACCTGGAGCAGGGGACACAGGGACAAGGCCAGGGCGAACTGGGATGTGTCCAGAGAGGGAGACTCCAGGCCCTCCCTGGGTGGCTGTTCCAGGGCTCTGCACCCTCCAAGGAAAGGAGTTCTTGCTCGCGTTGAGGTGGAACTTGTTGTGCTTCAGTTCATGGCCACTGCTCCTTGTCCTGTCACTGGCACCATCCTCTGACACCCCCATGGAAACCTCAGTTCTTAACTCAGGTGACCCTGCTTGGTTTGGTTTTCCTGACGCAGATCCTGACGAGTTTGAGAGGATCTATGAGCCCCTGGATGTGAAGAGCAAGAAGATCCACATTGTGGACAGTGGGCTGACCTTCAACCTGCCCTACCCGCTCATCCTGAGGCCCCAGAGAGGCGTGGATCTCATCATCTCCTTCGACTTCTCAGCCAGGCCGAGTGATTCCAGCCCTCCCTTCAAAGTAAGTGACACAGGCCCTTCCCTCCTCCGGGTTCAGGAGTTTTAGGTGACTCACTTCTATTCCATATGGTCCCAGCAGGCCTTGATGCTGTTGTATCTACAGCTCTGGAATATTTCTTTCCACGTCAAGGCAGAATATTGCCCTGTGCCTCAGTTCCTGTTTACATGCCTTCCGTGAGGCAGCTGGCGCAAAGAAGGATCATGAAATTCCTTTGAAGCAGGAGCTGGGTTGTTTTTATGGAAGTTTTGCTTTGGCACTGATTGCAGAGTTTTGTTTTCTGTCAGAATTAAACAATTAAGTCATTTTCCCTGCCATACTCTCACTCTGCCCAGCTGCTCCCCTCTGTGTGCTGTGATGTAAATGGATGGTTCCATGTCATCATCTTGCAGAAATGCATCATCTCAGCATTGCTAAAGAAATAATAACCTTTTGGAAGCAGGGCGAACTGGTCATTTACATCTCACCACTGGTTTAAGTGGGAGTCTTAAATCCACTCAGGCCAGCGCAAAACAGCAACAGGAAAACAGGGATTAAGTGCCATGGCTGTTTTCTGCAGCAGGTGTGGAAAGCACAGCTGTCAGTCTGTACAACCTGCACGGCTCCAGCTGATCCCAGAGGCTTTACATGGATCATTTTGGTAACTGGTACAGAAAAAACAGCGCTTCAGAGACTACTGTGAGGTTTTTGCCTTCATGCTATGGCTCTGTGGATATGGTGGGGTTTGGTTGAAGGTTGGACTGTGTGATCTTGGAGGTCTTTTCCAACTTTCATGATTCTGCAACTGCTTAAGAATATATCTCCTTCTTTTGTCGGGAGTGTTTTTCCCCAGCAGCACTGCCATTGCCTCTGAAACATCTTTTTCCTCCCGTTTTTGGCACTCCACACATGGAGTCTGTGCACAAGGCTGTGTGTGGCCACCCCTGCTGCTCTTCCCCTGCTCACTGAGCATTCTGTCTTCATCAGCCACAATTTTCTCTGTTGTTTTTGAGAACATGGAGAGATTGATTGGAGCTCAAGTGGCATCCTGAAGGTTTTTCTCTAAACTGTCATTTTAAAATGGCAAAAAATTCCTTGACATGATAAAAAGTGGTGGGAAAACTGGATGGTGCCTCAGGTTTTCCAGAAGCTTCGGCTGAAGGGAATGGTCCATTGTTCCTGAAGCACAAACAGGTGTGTGCCAAGGCAGACACGGGTGTATTCCAGAGGCAGGGGACAGCCACAGGAACCAGTTCTGTCCCACTGGTGCATTGCAAACAGCAAATGCCACCTCAGGAGGGGGCCTGTGTCTATGGTAGCACTCTAATATTTTACTGCAGTGGGGAAATCAGCCAGCTGAGCTCAATGACTCGAGCCTTGCGTTATCATTTTACACCATCTCTTAATCTCTTGCGTATCCAAAACAGTCCCCGAAGGAAGGGTCCTTTTCATTGAAAACCAAGATTAAAGATGTTGACCTTCCCTCTCCTCCCTCTCACACGCCCTCATTACATGCTTTTGAGTCATTATTTACAAATTATCTTGTTTACTGAGTTGTCATGAGGAAAAAGAAGCCTGTTTTCCAGAGCTCTTCACTCAGTGTGCTTTCAGAGGTCGCCGTGTGCTGGGATTGACTCTGAGCACAACAATGCAGGGCTGGGTGTTTAGGGACTCTCAGTGGTTTCCATAGCACTGGGACTCCTTTGCAGAGTGAAATTATGGATGGCTTTTCCCTCGCTGTCAGCTCAGTAAATTCACCCCAGGTTTCTGGGGCAGACCAGATTCCTTCCTGTGACTCATGGCAGGTGGTGGAGCCGGGGCAGGGTGAGTGAGGTGCTCAGTTTGTCCTGCTGGGAGATCACTTGATTACTCCTGAGAACCACAGGGTGCTTTGGGCTGGAAGGGACATTGACCTCATCTCACCCCCTGGCATTGGCGGGGACATTCCCCCTATCCCAGGCTGCTCCAAGCCCCAGTGTCCAACCTGGCCTCGGACACTGCCAGGGATCCAGGGGCAGCCACAGCTTCTCTGGGCACCCTGGGCCAGGGCCTCCCCACCCTCCCAGGGAACAATTCCTTCCCCAGATCCCATCCCTCTGGCAGTGGGAAGCCATTCCCTGCGTCCTGTCCCTCCATCCCTTGTCCCCAGTCTGTCTCCATGTTTCCTGTGGCTCCTTCAGGCCCTGCAAGGCCACACTGAGCTCACCCCAGAGCTCCCCCTCTCCAGGCTGAACAATCCCAGCTCTCCCAGCCTTTCCTCCCAGCAGAGCTGCTCCATCCCTCTGCTCACCCTGGAGCCTCCTCTGGACTCTCTCCAGCAGCTCCAGCTCCTTCCTGTGCTGGAGACTTGACACTTCATTCCGTGCTTCAACCAGCATGACTTGTGCCGTTCTGCAAACCCCCTCGCTTTGCAGTGGAGCCTTTTATGCACCTGAGTCTTTCTCCTCTTCCCAGGAAATCCTGCTGGCTGAAAAATGGGCCAAAATGAACAAGCTTCCTTTCCCCAAGATAGACCCCAACGTGTTTGACCGGGAGGGCATGAAGGAGTGCTACGTTTTCAAGCCAAAGGACCCCTCCTCGGAGAAGGACTGTCCCACCATCATCCACTTTGTGCTGGCCAACATCGACTTCAGGAAGTACAAAGCTCCAGGTGAGCTCACAATTCCTGATGCTGAATCCACCTGTTCCTCTGGAATCACTTGGTGCTTGTGCACTAGGAATGTTTTGTCTCTGAAATAACTTGAGGTCTGCCTGGAGTCCTTTGAGAATTGAAAAGGGTCATTAAAATAAAATAATAAATCCTCAGCCCTAACATTTAGATGGAACTTTTATATTTGTCCTGCGCAGGTGTTCCCAGGGAAACACAGGAAGAGAAGGATTTTGCGGACTTTGATATTTTTGATGATCCAGACACACCTTTCTCCACCTTCAACTTCCAGTATCCCAACGAGGCTTTCAAGAGGCTCCACGACCTCATGGAGTTCAACACCCTCAACAACATGGACGTAAGCATGGGGGGTTAAAGGGGCTGGGCTGTGCAAGGGGAATGTGGGTGATGTGAGCAAAGCCCTAAACCTGCCCTACAGAAGGTACAGGGCTTTGCCTCAGTGTTTGCCTGATTTCCTCTTTCAGTTCTTGGTTTTGCCATTTTACCATCCCAAGCCATTCGGGATAACCGAGCAAAGGTGACTGTGGAGGATGTAAACATCATGTGCAGCATTTTATACTCAGTTCCTTTTGTCTAACTGGAAAAATGGGGCACTGGAAATTTTCTCTAAAGGAAATTTCCTTATCAGCTCACTCAGTAATAATTATTTGTAATTGATAGTTGGCATAGCATGACGTCATGATCCCAGCATCTGTGGAGTGATGAGTAAATGATCATCCCAGATAAAGATACAAGGGTTTTAATCAGTAGAAGGAAAAAACCTGTTACCTCAGTGCAAAGGAAGCAAAAGTGAAGATTTAATCTCTTTCAGTATAATAATTACTTCTTACATCCCTGAAGTATGGATTTTCTCAATGTTTGAATTTACCCTTCTGAGTTTCACTGGGGCTGTTTAAATCCTCTACATTTTTGTGTGACTTCTTTGGCGCTGGGGGCCTCCCTCCTGTCTTTATTAACCACATTAAAATCCGTGTTTTGCACCCTCAAGAAATAGTATTCGTAACAAAACTCACCAATCCCTTTGTCCCGCGGTGGAGCCGCGTTAAAAGTGGGGGCAGCAGCTGAAGGGGCTTTTTGTGGCTCAGTGGTTCAAAGGTGCGTTTGTGCCCGCAGGTGATCAGGGAGGCGATGATGGAGAGCATCGAGTACAGGAAGCAGAACCCCTCGCGCTGTTCCGTGTCCCTCAGCAGCGTGGAGGCCAGGCGGTTCTTCAACAAGAGCAACCTCAACAACAACAACCACACGTAGAGGCTGTGCCCTGCCCCTCCCAGCAACTGCTGCTGCCTTTGGAACTGGAGTCAAAAGCACTTTGGTGGAGCATCCCTGCTCCTCACCGGGCTGTGCAACGCTCCCGAGCGCATCTTTTTGGGAATTTTCACGTTCCAATAGCATGTTGTACTGCTTTTTTAAAAACTAAAAACATTTCAGTAGGCTGAGGTCCTCATTTGTAAAAACTGCGGAATTAGTTTGAGTTCACTGGGTTCAGTGTCTTTTTGGTTTCTTATAAAATTGTAAACACTGGTTTCTTTTGGGGTGTAGTTGATTTTTAATTGATGCAAACTGGGCATAGCTTAAAAGGTAAGATGGAATTAGATAAAAAAACCACTGAAATCCACTTTACTGCTGTTTGAGAATATCTGTACCACTCAGCAAAAAACCAAACCTCTAATATTTTCTGTTTCTCATTTAGTCCTCAAAATTACATTGCTGGAATTCTTGAGCTACTGGCAACCAAGTGTGAAATTACTGTCAGTTTGTGTACTTCTGACCAGAATGTCTGTCCATAAATGGACGGTGACTTTACATTTGAGCATGATTAAAACAACACATTTCTGCGAAGGGACAGCGGCAGCATTCACTGGGGATTGGTAAAACGTGCCCAGGTCAGAGTGTGAAGCCTTCAGGGCTATTTTAAAAATACATTCTTAGCCCTTTGAATAATGAAAGACTGTGCGTAGACAGAGGTTATTTTAGTACCATCTCAACAAGTATTGCTGTAGCTCTGCAAATGCACAGAAAATGCAGCTGCACCTCTGAAAACTTTAATCGCTGAAATCTGTGAGTCCTTGGGAAGGGAAGTAATTACAATGCATTTCTTGTAAAAGCCACTGCACCAGAGAATCCTGGAATGCTTGGGGATGGAAGGGACCTTAAAGTTCATCCCATTCCACCCCCTGCCATGGGCAGGGACATGTCCCACTAGCCCAGGTTGCTCCAAGCCCACATGCAAAGTTCTGTGGTTAAATAACATTTCCTGTATTGATCAATAGGTTTTATTTCTGTTGGAGTTAGTGCATGTTTAAAATCAAGAGAGAAGATAAAAGTAACTTATCTTAGTGCTGCATAATTTAAATATTTTCCATAAATTTTGGAATACAGAAAGGAACTGGTACCATTATGTTATTGTAATATTTTCTTTTAAATATTGTATTTTCTTTTGGTAATGTAATATTTGTATTTTTTATTTTATAATATGTACCTACTCTGTTTCATGGAAGAGTTTTATCATGCTTTATACAGTTTATATTATCACAGTGTTACCAGATGATAAAAAATAAAACTATATTTGGCACCTGCTGTTTTCAGGCAGTTTTATTTTGATAATTTATGGGCTGTTTTCAGGTTTTTTGTGAAGAGATGTGGAGCAGCTGGATGGTGTGGGGCAGCTCACAAGACTGACAGTGCCCAGGAAGGGTCTTTGCTGCCTTAAATCTTGGATTCCTTACAAAGCAGGGGAGTTCCTTAGACATCATTAAAAATACTGTGGAAGGAGAATGATAATGCAGACAAACCCCTCTTGTGACACACGATGTGACACCAACCACACAGAGTTTTCCCATAGCTAGAAATGTAATTCTTTGTTTCCCATTTTCCCTCCCTTCAGTCCTGGTTCTGCTTTATGTGCACAGGATTTCATTCCAACCCCTAGGAGGCAGAAAAAGGTGGATTTGGAGAATGAGTTTCGGACATCAAACATTGCTGTAGGGGCAGCACAGGGGAGATACTTCATGCCTGAAGGACAGGGAGGTGCCACCTGCAGGGCTGGTGGTGAGGCCTTAGGGGTGAGCTCAGTTCCTGGAAACAGCCCTGGTGGGTTCTGGAGAACGGCGCTGGTGGGTTCTGGAGAACGGCTCTGGTGGGCTCTGGAGAACGGCGCTGGTGGGCTCTCGCGAGACGCGCGCGGGGGC
>VZRN01002469.1:5111-41655 GCA_013397935.1 Dasyornis broadbenti | reverse complement strand
CTGGTGGGTTCTGGAGAACGGCTCTGGTGGGCTCTGGAGAACGGCTCTGGTGGGTTCTGGAGAACGGCTCTGGTGAGCTCTGGCATGCCTGGCACCGAGCCTGGCCCTGAGCTTCTCTTCCTTGGGACCTTGGGGCAGGCTCCAGTGCCAGGCACTGGGAATCTCTGTCTTTAGCAGCAGAAGCGAATGCTCAGCCTGAAATCCCACTGAGCCGGGAAGCCTTGGAGCTCCGGAGCAGTGACCTCAGCCTGTTTGTTTTGGCGAGAAGAAAATCCCTTCTGGCAGGGAATGCCAGTGCCCTTTCCCATTCCCCTGGGCATGTTTTGTCTGCGGGATGAACCCTGAGCGCTCGGGTGAGTGGTCACCTGCAGCTCTGTGTTTGCAGAGCCCTCGGAGCTGGATTTCCAGGTGCACGGCAGTGGATGCGGATCAAGCGCCGGGAGCCGGTTGTGCAAGGCCTCGCGTTGACACAACAGGGTTTGCTCCAGTGCTCCCTGGAAGCAGAGCCGAGCAGACGTTTCCTGGAGCTGTAAATTCCCCCCCGCTGGCTGCTGGCACCTCGGATGGACAGGTTCCTGTGGGGATGTGACTCAGCCAGGAGGCTCCACAGGGCCCTTCTCACGCGTGAGGGCTCCCAGGAACTCCCCATGGCAACACAAACACCGCTGTGCATGCGAGGAGCAGGGCAAGGACACACAGACTCCTTAACCTTTAGACAAACCAAACCCCACGGGACTGGGGCCAACAGCAACAGGAATTCCTTATGTGGCTGTTTAACCCGTGAGTCCCACGAACCTGAAAGTAGGGATCGAAGGCCCAGCCAAAAGACTCCTGGTTTCCTTAGGTTTTGTCAGGAGAGGTTTGGGAATGGAACTCCCAGGCAGCCACGAGCAAGGGGAGACCCGTGTGGCAGGAGAGACCTGGATCTCAGGGGTGCCACAAGCACAGCCAGGTCTGAGAAAGAGGTGGGGGCACTGAAAGGGGAACCCCAGCTGTGAGGGGGTCACTGGTGCTGGGGTGGGATCTGGTGTCTGCAGAGGGGACTGTCCTTCCCTGCCACTCCATCTTCACCCGGAGCCAGCGGCCCGTTCGTGAGGCCTTCCCGAGACCTGCCCGAAAAACCTCGGGGAATTTAACATCAAACCAACTTTATACTTTACATCAGAACAATGCTTTTACAGCGCATTTTACAAACTGGCCACAGAAACCTGGGAGCTTTGAGGTGATTTTGGCCTTTGTGTCTCTCCCAAATTCTCAGCCAGGCTGTTTTAGGCAAGTCAAAAGTGAGCAGGGAAAAACAGGCAGCTCTGGTCTTGTTATGGTGTGAAATGGTAACTTCTGCCACTGAAAAACAAACTACACTGGTGAAGCTACACCTCCCATCCCTAAAAGTGTCCAAGGCCAGGCTGGATGGGGCTTGGAGCAGCCTGGGACAGTGGAAGGTGTCCCTGCCCATGGCAGGCGGTGGCACTGGATGGGCTTTAAGGTCCCTCCCAGCCCAAACCGTTCATGATTGTATCATTCTAAAGTTATATAATTTGTTTGGTATTATTTTGTAATTTGGCTGCATGTCTGCTCCTCACCCAACTTTTTGGATGGACTGGGGTGGGAACGGAGTGCTGGGCCGGCCCTGACAGCACGGGCGATGGGATTAGTGCCAGGCAGGTCTGTAAATTCTGGGATGAGGAGAAAGTGGGAAGCACCCTCCACATCCCGCTCGTGCTTAACACCTTCCAGACGTTTTCTCACAGCTCGTTAAGGGCGTGTGCTGGAAAACACAAACCGGAATTAATGCCATGGCTTTACAAGAGCTTTGAGGGAAGCATTTCGCCAGCGTGTTTGGGAAGCAGAGGCTCTGATGCTTTGCAGCTGGGGATTCAAAGCAAATCCTTCTGCTCCGGTTTTATCAAACCCCAGGGATTTACCAGAGGACATTTTTGTGTGACGGTCAGCCCCTGCTTCTGGCTCTGATGAATCCCTGGGTGCTGCCAGCACAGAGAGAGACAGCCTGGAGGGCTGAGATGGGATCTGTGATGGGAAGGTCCCTCTGCTCCTCCGGGGCTCTTGCTGTTAACTGTGGATTTTGGGGTGGGATGAGGGATGGGAGCAGAGGCCGAAAGGAGGGAGGTGCGAATCCAAACGAGTGCCGTGGGCAGTCTCAGAGTTTGTTCAGGATGTCCCTTTAATAAGGCTGGGAGGAACCTGTTTGGAACTGATGCTTTTTTGACCTTGCAGAAGTCCAAAAGCTCGTAAATATCTTTAACTCTCGTTTGCTGTTCTTCCCTCAGCTTCAAGCATCTTTTAACACCTCGTTTAAAACCACGTTTCCCCCCCATTTTTAGGTAAAGAAATTTATTCCAAGGTCATACCGAACAGGTTTCAATACCCTCGAGACCACAGGCCTTTTTCTGGTGTTGCCTCTGTGTCTTTCCTGTCTCTTTTTTTTCAAGGGCTGCCAGAAAATAAATGAGAGAATAATTTGACATCTGAAATCCGCTGTGTCTTTATTGCTCGCTTCCTTGTCTTTGATTTTTGGAATGTTAGGCTCATGGAATCACCATGGTTGGGAACAACCTAACATCAAGTCCAACCATCAGCCCAGCACCACCACCAGGATCAGCACTAAACCTTGTCCCCAAGCACCACATCCAGGTTTTGTGAACACCTCCAGGGATGGGGACTCCGCCATGCCCTGTGACACGGCTGGGAGCTGGGATAGCTGGAGGATCCAGATGTGGGGTGGTGAGAGGGAGCAGTGTTTCAGTGTAAACTTTGAAATACAGAAAATCCAATCTTCTAGATGAAGAACACAGGTATTTATACACTTCAATATATGTATTTAAAATTCACGTTCAGCTTCTGAAATTGTTGCTCAAGACCAAACCCACGCCACTTTTCTTCACCCCTGGGGGCCAGTGCACGTTTCCAGCAAAAGGAAATATTAAAAGTCCCAGCGATCATTGCCCTGCTGTTTAGTCCCTGTGTCAGGGAAGGGCAGCAGAGGGTTGGTGGTAGGGTTGGTCTCTTTGCTTGTAAATGATTTGGTACGAGCAGCGAGGAGGGTGAGCTGTGCAAGCAGCAAAACGGGATGGAAGGGACCTCAGTTTAACAAAACGGCTGAAAACGGTGCGGATGTGGAAAGCAGGTGGACTCTGAGGGGCACAGAGTTGCCTGTCCTGGGCTTCACACACTCCCAGAGGCAGAAAGCCTCTCTCTGTCTTGAAGGCTGTAGCCTCAGCTATTTTGTTCAGCACACACTTTAACACCGATGGGTTTTTTCCAGGCAGTGGTAACTGCCCACAGTATCAGGCAAATTCCCTTCCATTTGAGGGGAAATTTGAAGGCACACACTTCAGCCTACAATCGCGTTTTACACTAAACCCGACCATTCTTCGTTCTGCCGTGAGCTCTCCCTCTGCCCAACCAAGGCAGTTCTGACCTCTTGTAACCCGGGACACGAGTGGTCTTCAATCACTGCCTTATCGTGTTCCCTTTTATTCAATGTTTTGTTTTTAAAGCTTGGTTTTGCTGCACTGGCTTTAAAGGATTTACCAGGAGCTATGCACAGGAAAGTTGCTCCCTTGAGCCTTGCACATGGACCTGAAGGGAATTTGCTGTTTTAAATTCGGTTTCTTTTCACGTCAGAACGAGGAGTCGGAGCCCCGCAGCTGCGCCGCGTCTGAACAGCTCAGCTTGGTGAAGTTTGAACTTCAAACGTAAAATCCCAACATTTGTGTCCTGCAGCGTGACCAAAGCCAACTCTTCTGCTCTGTTGTGAAATGTAATAAATGTCAGATGGACCAATTCATCTCCATTGAAATGGGTTTTTAATGATTGCCCGTGGTGTTGTAAGATGCACTTAACAAATATTTGTTGGCTTAAATGATGCAACTGAATCACTGCTCTCCGATGGCGAATCCTCGCAGCAGCAAACAGTCCTTGCTCATATTTTCCCTGTTCCCTGTGTGGTGGGACAGCGAGGAAAGCTCTTGCAAAACACAGGACTTTGTCTCAGCAATCCACAGGTAATAGCCAAGCAATGGTATTTTGCCATCCAAACAAACACAGGGTGTTTGGGAAAAAGGCCTGAAAAAGGAGAAAGGTCTTTCCCAACCAAAATTGCCATCAGATTTTCATCAGCAATCACACCCCAAAACTTGATTTTCCTCTTTCTCTACTACTTAGTGGTAGTGCAGGAAAAATAATTGTAAGTCTTCCCTTTTTGCAGCAGAGTTCTGTACACGGGTACGAGACACTCGTGACTGAATAGCTGGGCAGCTTTGTGGTTTTGGGATTCTCTCGGTAAGTTTAAGGAAAACATGGAGAAGACACGGTCACTGCTGAGCCCTTGAGCTTAACCTGGTCCTCTCCACCTGAGAGTGCTGTTCAAGGCTCCCAGTTTAGTTAGTTAATGCACGGTTAATTGCCAAGAGATTTGCATATCAATCCATCTGCTTCATAGGGTCTGTGGCTATGAAAACCTCTGCCAGCTCACGTTATGAACAAGGACAACCGTGTGTAAAAATTAAAGGAAAATACATCTCGGCATCTAAAAGTGGGAAAATCGGGATTTCTGATGGTTTTGTGGTGCTGACAAAGCAAGGGAGAGCTGCTGGCCCTTCCTCTTACCCAGCAGGAATTGCAGGAGTCAGTGAGCGCCCGGGAGAGAGCTCGGCACTGCTGCTGGGAATTGCAGCGCGGGATCCTCACGTGTCTCTCGTATTTTGCTCTGTGCCTTATTGGTTTTCTTGCCTTTAGGTGTTTTCAGCTGTAACGACCTAACAGATAAATAGCTCATAGACTATAAGGTATCACTCTGAGAAGGCAAGAAAAGGAAATGACACTTTACTTGGGCTTGGTTCCAAACCATCGGAATTTTAGATGTAGATCCCTACATTTATTTAGAGCAGTTGTTCTTCAGAAGTGTCAGAGCCAACGTAACATTCAGGATGTGTCGGATTTCGCGGCAAATTTTGGAGGAGCCCCTGGCTTTTTGTGAGCTTTGGGCTGTGTCTTGGGCAGCGTTTTCTGGGTGTGCTCTGCTGCAGTACTTCAGCTGCTGTGGTTGGCATTCCATACCTTCATCCATAAAAATCCCAGACCTGTTCGGGTGGGAGGGACCTTTAGGCTGATCTTGTTCCAACACCCTGCCACGGACAGGGGCACCTTCAGTGGGTGAGATCTCTTGGTTTGCTGGTTTAAGAGGAGGACTCAGCTGTGGTGCAGATCATTTACCTGTGCTGATGGGAGCTTTCATCTCAACTCCTTTTCTTTTTACCAGGAGCAAAAATCCCTGCCACTATTTCCTAAACCTGTTTACTCTTCTCTCCCATCCTTACTTCCGCTGCTTCAGATCCTGTGCAGGTCCTGAGGGTCACACATCCCACCAGAGCGGCCTCTGGCACTTCTTGCATTTTGTAAGGAGCAAGGGAAAAATCTCAGATTAACCATTTTCCGTGTCAGAATTCCACAGTGAGGGGAGCCACACAGGGGCAGGGATGGGGGAAGAGCACTGGCCCAGGGTGCCCAGAGCAGCTGTGGCTGCCCCTGGATCCCTGGCAGTGTCCAAGGCCAGGTTGGACACTGGGGCTTGGAGCAGCCTGGGACAGTGGAAGGTGTCCCTGCCCATGGCAGGGGTGGCACTGGATGGGCTTTGAGGTCCCTTCCACCCCGACCCACTCTGGGATTCTGTGCAGAGCAGGAGGAATGGAAGCCAACCACAAGAAGAGAATAAATTTCAGCATCTCCTCCCCGCATTGCCGTGGACATCCCTGACAACCCACCCATCCAAACGCCACTGGAAGGCATCCAGCCTTTTTCCGTAGCCTCTGGCTGGCAGCACTTCCAGGCTCCCTGACCCTCCAGCCAAGCAGGAGCACTAATGAGCCATCAGGTTTTTTCCCAGGCATGCACGGCATTGTTTTAAATCTCCAGCCCAGAACTGAACAAACTTGTAGTTCCTCCTCAGTTAATATTTACCCCCACAATTGAGGCTGTGATTATTCCACAGGTTGGCTTGTCATCGTTACCCACTTTATTTTGTCTTCCTGACAACGAATCACAGAACCCTGAGGCTGGAAGACACCCAAACATCGAATCAAATATCTCAAATATTGCATTGGCTCAGATCCATTGGGATTCTGATTAGGGACAGTTGTGCAGGATCTGTATTTTTATGCAATTAGCGTCTTAAATTTGTTTTGGAATTCACCAGGTAAGTTCACAATGAGAGATGTTTTGGATCTCAAGGAACCTTTCAGAATTGTATAAAAACTACTAGAAATCTCTCTTTGGAATTCAAGGGAACTTTCAGAATTGTGTAAAAACCACGAGAAATATCTCCAAAAGTAGTGAATTTGTAGTGGTGAGAAACGTTAACGGATTTAACACTTCCTTGGTTTAGAATTAATCCAGGATATTTTTCTTTGATGTAAGAAGAAAAAAGGATCCTGGAGAATGTTTTGTTGCTGCTCTGAAGTAGACAGAAACGTAGATTTTCAATGACAGCTCCTTCCAGCACAAAGCCAACACTGGTGAGTGGCTCTTGGACATCTGGCTGCTGAGATGGGGTGGTTTCAGTGGGCACAAAATCCATGGAGTGGCCCAGAAGTCCAACATTTTTCCATGTTTCCCCTTTCTAAGCTCACGTAGATCCTGTGATGGCAGCAGTGCTCCTCTTTTGTCCCTTGTCCCCTCACTAAAGCATTTACTTGAAGCTCTGTCCTCTTGCCCCTTCCAAAAGTGTCCAGCTGTCCCCTGTGCGTTGTCTCTAAACCAGAATGACAACAATTATGAGGCAGATCCAGCAGCTCAGGGAGGGAAATATTTCACTGCAGGCACTGCAAAGGCTTTTCGTTCCAGCAGGTGAAGTTTTTAAATTCAAATGCCATTTTTTATGGGGAGCACTTTGAAGAAATTTGTTTATCTGTTGCTCTGCTTGGCACTGACAAGAGATGGCGTAAATAAATACAGGGCACGCACTGCGCTGGGTAGGAGGTTCATCTTCCGTAAAATTCTGATGGAGGAGACAGAGAACATAAGTTCCTCTTCTACAGGAACTTATGCTTAGGAGAAAAAAATCCAGACAAATACCATTTAATGAAGTGGTTGGAAGATGGTTTCAGCTTTGGCTCCTTTCCCCTGATAAAACCATGGGATGGGTTTACAGGATGATTTCCTTGCTGCTAATTGTTTTGTCCTTCATTAGCGTTCGGAAAAGCTTCAGCACATCAGCCACAGAAAACTCAGCCCGTAAATTATAGGTCTCAGTCAGGTTCTGGGTTATCAGTCTCTCAAAACGTAAATATTTTCTTTTTTCCCCCTTTTTCCTGTGTGTGTAAAAAATTTAATTTTTAAATGCTTATGTCTTGCCTCAGTGAAATCTCTTTAATGTGAATTTCAATGGCAAACTCTAACCAGATCCTTTCCCCCTTTCTCTTTTTTTCTCTTTCAATGTGTTGCTGATCATCAGCTTGTGCTTGTAGCATGAAAGATCGAGACTTGCACTCTCAGTTTTTTTCCTAACTTGATTAATTTCTACACTGAAAGCTTTGTTTTTCTTCATTCAGTAATTTGTGCTCAAAACGTGGGTATTGAATATTCACTTCTCACCTTAAACGCCAAAAATTTTAGCTTAAGGAAACTGGAGAAGGGAATGGAAATGCAGTGGGGATTTTTAATATGGAATTTGGCAATTAACTCTGTTAAAGTGTAAGAGCTGGGGACAGGAGACGAAGTCGAGGGTTTGTCTTGAACAAATCAAGAGCAAAGGTGTGGCGAAAGAACAAATTGCTGATTTGGTGTGTGCCCATCTGCAACGACCTGAGCTTGGTGCTTGGAGCACGAGGAGTCCAGGAAGCTGGGAATCGAGGCTGGAAAGGGCTGCTCCTCTGTTTGTACGGTTTCTGTACTCTCCTGGTGCTTTCACCTGCCCTGCTCGCCCTGAACCAGTCCCTGGGGCAGCATCTCCCGGCTCCCGGGCTCCATCCCAGCACAAACCAGTCCCTGGGGCAGCATCTCCCGGCTCCCGGGCTCCATCCCAGCACAAACCAGTCCCTGGGGCAGCATCTCCCGGCTCCCGGGCTCCATCCCAGCACAAACCAGTCCCTGGGGCAGCATCTCCCGGTTCCTGGGCGCCACCTCCTGGTGCTGATGGATGGGCTGTGCCTCCGATTTCTGCTTTTTAGTGAGAAAAGCCACGAATGTGAGGGGGAGCAGCTCATTTGAAATATCCCTGCAGCAGCATCTGGAAGTTTAGAAACACCACCCAAGGATATGGGAAATACCTGCACCTGGGAAAACAATTCCAAACCTGCCCCTCTGAACCGCGCAGTCGTGAGCTGGAACGGATTTTAATGTCTTGGGTCAGATCACGTTTGTGTGGTTGGGTTTTGCTCTTGTTTTACTTTTCATTATTATTTTGTGGGAGTTTTTAATCCCTACGTGCGGCCCACGCCAGATTTTCCAGAGAGACCCTCTACATCCCACAGGATTAATTGCCAGGAGGTGGAGAGAGAGCAGTGCAACAACGTGGGGCTGTGGGATGGCTTGGAAACACACGGATATTCCTTCACGTTCGTCCCTCTCAAACAGGCATTAAGAAATCCTTAACAAGAAGCTTTAAAGGAATGGAGGGAGGTCCACAAGTATTTAAAGCGCAGGCTGGAAACTGCAGGTGGTGAAGGCAAAGCAAAAGGGAACAGGATTAAGCTGCACCACTGAAAATCTGGTGTAAATGTTCCCCCCCCCGATGGCACAGGGTTTTTCCTGTGAGGGCAGGAGCAAAACACTGGAGATCAAAGTGCCAGGGTTTATTTTCGTATTTTTTTTTTTAATTGTTATTTATTTTTTTTTCTTAAATGAAAATGTGGTGGTGTCTCCACCCCAATTTCCTGCCCAGCCAAACACAGGATTTTGACTCAGTGCTCTTACAGGTCCTTCCCAACCTTAATGATTTCATAAGTTTAAATGCATAATGATGACTGTCAGCTCTCCAAAATCTTCTTTTCCTATCCCCCCCTGTCCCAGCCATAATTCAAGGGCCTGGCTTTGTTCCATGGGAGTGAAATTGTTGTGAATTGGAGTTGAATGCCGAGGTGGGAATTGCAGGCTGGTTTGCCCCACCAGAAAGGAGCTCCCAGGGATCATTACTCACCTTGTTCACCCTCCAGGCCCCCCTCAGGGTGTGTGTCATTGCCCATTTTCCACATGGGATCCCAGGGAGCCGTGTTCTCCTTGGCTGGCAGAGCTTGAGGCTCAGGGACATCGATCAGGCCACCCAGAAACTCGTAAGGCTTCGAACACTGCACTGTATTTCTGACTATTTGAGTTTATCCTCCTCCAGCTCCTGTGTGCTAAGCAGTAAAACTGGGATTACTCCATCGAATCTCCTTGGTTTTTTTCCTTTGCCTAGAATATGGCCAGGTTTTCCTGTGTGTCTGGAGAAAAAGACAAGGGAAAGAAAAGAAAACCAGGTAGAAGCTCAGTTTGCTAAAAATAAACGAAGCGGTTCCTGTTTTCTCTCCTATTTGGCAGGAGCCTGGAAACAAGCAGAAGTAAAAATCTCGAATTCGAACAGCTTTATCTGGAGATAAATGAATGAAATAAATTTCTATTTGAAATAGAGATTCCAGGCAAATTTGACAAATATGTGATACGGAAGTGCTCAAGGCCAGGCTGGACACTGGGGCTTGGAGCAGCCTGGGGCAGTGGGAGGCGTCCCTGCCCACGGCAGGGGTGGCACTGGATGGGCTCTGAGGTCTTTCCAGCCCCCAAATCATTCTGGGATTCTGTGATTCCATGTGACGTCTGTCTTGAGCAAATGAGAGCCCAGGCACAGACCGAGGAAATTATTTTGGTCGTGTGGGATTTTGGAAGCGTGGGTGTATGTTCTGGGCTGAATAGAGCCTGGAGCCTTCTAGCACTCATTTATTCCTGAGAGGGGTCAGGAAATCTGCAGGCTGCTCAAAGGACAACTGGAGTGATCGGTACCTTGATCCCGCCTGGCAAAGGTGGATTTTGAAGGGAGTATCCCAGGAAAAAATGTGTTTGTATGTCCAGAACAGTCTGCAAATGCAGTGGATTTCCCTTTGTCATCTCAGTTTTGACCCCGGGTCACTATTTAATACCAACAGGAAATGAGAGAAGATGGGTTAGCACTGAAAGAGACGGAACAGTCCAAGAGAGCTGTAAAGAGCAGACTGAATTAGCCTTCGGACACTGATCTTCTGTGGGTGATGTCAGCTCTGAACACCTTGGTCATGGCGACCTTTTTGCTTCTTTGGGAGGAGGGAGTCGGGGAGGTGGAGATGGGAACGACGCTGCTGGGGCACTTCGGGCTCCAGCAAACCTGCCCCGAACCCCGGGACAGAGAGGCTGTGGGAGCAACTCTCATTGCACGTTTCTGGTGCTGAAGGGCTCTTGCCGCAAAAGGGAATTCAGCATCTCCTCGAGATCACGTCTGTGAAGGCAGAGGAGTAAAAATCAACACCACTGTCCCTCGGGGCTGTGAGCATTTCAGCCGGAGAGCCCGGGAAATGAAGTCGGATGGCCCTGAAATGAAGTGCTGGGGAATTTCGCTTTGGAGGCTGTGTTCTCCCGGTCTGCATGAGCTCCCCGAGGTGATGATGGGAAGCTTTCCTGCTTTCCCAGGGGATGGGGCTGTGGAGGAGCGCCGCAGGAATAGATTTACTGGCAATTCGCTTGCTTAGCACGCTCTAGCTTGCAATTTATATCTGAGAGTGGGAGCCAGGAGTGCGTGCAGCCTCTTCCCGGGAATCTCTCTCTCCAGGTTGCCTTGAACCTCACTGCTGATACTGACCCCCTTTTTTGGGGTCCCCAGGTGTGTTCGTACATCACATCCAGGGGAGAGCTCTCTGTCCCTCTGTGTCCCTGGCACCGCTGGTTGCTATTTCTGAATGCCACTTCCAGCTCGTTCCCTGCAGTAAAATTTTAGTGGGAAACTTAATGAGGTGGGTTTTTTTTAACCTCTGGGATTTATTTATTTATTTATTTATTTAATAGCAGTCACTTATTCAGAGCTACTCTAATACATTTTCAGAGGCGAGAGGAGAGGGAAGGGGAAGGCACCCAATGTGTTTTGAGCCGGTGAGAAAACCAGACCAAGGTGCTTTGACCTCTCCAAAAATGAGAAACTGCCAAGAAGCAACAAATCCTGCCATCGAGTTGACCCCCTGGCAAAAGCAGCTCCCAATTCCTGATTTCAGGATAAGACACCACAGGCGGGATCCAGTTTTCAGGAGAAGCTGCTGGAAGCTGTTAATCTTATCAAAACACATATGGGGGGAGACACCAGCCCTCCTGGACTTGATATTCCTGTATTCCAGATGGAAGCTTCCCAGGAGGTGGAGCAAAGCCTAAAGGGGGCAATAGCAAGCATTTGGGAAGAAGAATAAACGAGCCCCAATCTGCCAGCCCTGCAGAATCTGCTCCAGAGAGGCTGAGCTGAGCTATTTAGGTTTAGTTCTTTAGCTCTTTAAACAATATCTCAAGTAACACTAAAGGGGGAGCTTTTTTGGGGTTTTTTTGTTTGTTTGGGTTTTTTTGTGGGTTTTGTTTGGTTGGTTTTTTGGTGGGATTTTCTTGGGTTTTTTTTTTTTTTTTTTTTTTTTTTTTTTTTTTTTTTTTTGTTGTTGTTGTTTGGTTTGTTTTTTTTTTTTGCAGCTGTAGGGTACCAAAAAATGAGCTCTGGTTTTAGTAAGTGTGTGATAAAATAGGAAAGGAGGAGAAGGTGACCTTCCAAAGCTTGTGCTGGATGCGTTCTAGCACAGGGACATTCAGACAAGGTTGCAGGCCCAGGCAAGGCTGTTTGCTTTCAGGCAATAAGAAATTATCCTCCCTGCTCGGAAAAGCACAGCTTGGACTGCACAGCCAAGCTCACCGCCGAGTTTCAGTGGAAGCTGACTCCGATATAAAAGCTACTTCTGAAGGAGAGAAAAGCAAAGGTTTCTTTTTCTCAGAAAAGATTTCCTAATATCCAGCTCGTACTTCAGTTTCCTGGTTTGGATTTGGTTTTGTTACGAGAGCTGATGTTTTTCCGTCTCTGCTCATCAGAGACGAGAATCTGGGTGCTGAGGCAGGTGACCAGTCGCCTCCCACTGCTGGCTGTTAACTCCAACAGAACAGAGAAGTAAAATTCACCCTCTAATCACAGAATTCCAGGCTGGCTTGGGTTGGGAGGGACCTTAAAACTCACTTTGCTCCACCCCACTTGTTTCACCTTCCGCTGGACAATCTTCTCCTCCCTGCAGCCTGTCATGCTTCTCCACCCGCTGTGGGATCTGTGGGATTAGATAATGTTTTTTTAATGCGTGTGACGTTAATTTACCTCTTTTGTGGGCAGAGATGCCATAATATCCCGTATGCCATAATATCCCATTTAAGTTTGGCAAAGTGGGATTTGACTGGGTTTTTTTCAGCAGCTCTAAAACCACTGAGGAGTGCGCTGGGGTAAGGGCGCATCCTTATTTTCTCCTTTAATCCGTTCCCATTGCTAAGGGTGAGCCTTCCCTGCTCTGGAAGTTCTCCCCACATCCACTAGATGCTCCTCGTGCTCCGCAGGATCCCAAATTCGGGAGCAAACCCCCGTGGAGCTCCTTCTGTGCCAAAGCCGGCGCCAGCAGCCTCCCTCCCCTCCCCTAATTCGCTTTCTCGATTGTTCCTGTCGCATCGAGAATTTACAAAAATTGTCACTTAGGAGGAGAAAGCGACAATTTCCCTGGAAATCTTCTGGTTGCAGGGACCTCTCTCGCCCTCTCCCTCAGCACATTAAGTGCATCCAGCACGTGGCATTGCTTTGGAGAGCAAAACAGTAAGAAAGTAAGGCTGCCCATTTTAACTCCCCCCTGAGTCTGGGTTCGGCCCTGCAAGGAATTTCTGATGAGTTTTGCACTCTCTGTTATTGGTACAGGGATTAAAGGACTCTGTTGTGAAATCTGCCATTAATTTTAATTTTGGGTTCTCACGTTTTCCTCTGTTGTTTTGTGGCACTGGCACTTAGGAAAATGGCTTTTAAAAAGGAATTTGTGCGGCTTTGTGTCTCTTCTGTCGTGATTTTGCCCGCCACCCTCTGGGGGAAGAACCTTGGATGTTCTTCCCAAAGGTCAGAAAAGACACGAGCACCAAACCCTCCATCCAGCCCCTCACAGGACGAGGGGTGTCTCAAAGCTGTTTCAAAGGGACTTTGGACAAAAGCCACAAAACTCTCCCTCAGTAGCCACAGCTGCGGTGTAGAACTTCTGGTCGCACGTAAAATGTTTTCAGAGGAGAAATGCAAATTTTTCAAAGCAAGTCCCCGTAGCTTCAGCTCTGAGTTACTCCAGTTACTTCTGCATGAAGCATTTTAAAGTGTTTATATACCATCTAGTCAACGTGAAGCCGGTCATAAATTCTAGCCGTGGCAACAGCTCGATAAATTGTCTTGACGAGAAGGTGTTTAAAGTGTGTGAGGAGCCCGAGGCAAGGGCGGTGTGGCAGATCCACGGCTGCCTGTGGGCAAGCAGAGGGAGCAGCCTGGGGGTGCTCGTCCTGCCCAGCCCAGGTTCCTGGGGCTGCCAGAGAAGGGCACAGCAGGATCCCCATGGACTGGTGCTCAAATGTGGGGTCTCTTTCCCGGGAAAGGCACCCAGGGCTCATGGACATCAGGGCTTGGAGCATCCTGGGGTGGTGGGAGCTGTCCCCGCCCGTGGTGGAACTGGATGAGCTCCAAGGTCCCTTCCAACCCAAACCCTTCATTTTTTGCTCCTTGTAAGATACTCATTTCTATTTTCGCTACCTGGCTGAGAATCCAATTCTCTTCTGAATGCTCCTGGGAAATAAAAAAAAAAACCCAAACTATGCAAAAGTGCTGGATCTCGTCCCGTCCCCAGTCATTTTCTTCCTTCGGCAGAACGTGAAATAAAAGAAAGAAAACAGAGCAATTCAGAGGTGGGTTTTATATCAGAAACAATTCCCTTTTCTGCTCCCCAGTGCTGACTGCACCCTGCACGTGCTCCTGGCATGCCCTGGGAGCAGCACCTGCAGCTGCTGCACTGACCCAGACACCCTAACGGCTCCCAGAGGAACGAAAAGAGCAATTTTGGAGCCCCAGCCTGTATCCCCAAGGCAAAATCTTTTTCAAATCGTTGTGCTTTTGCTTGCACTGAGGCTTTTCCTGGCTGTGGCTGTTCCAAATGGTCCCAGAAGGGATTTTACGCAGGGTGTAAACACAACCCGATGGGTGAGGACTCTGCTCGTTGGAAGGGGTGTGCTTTCATGCAGGTGTTTTACAGTTTCATCTCCATTTTGGTTCGCTCTGGCTTGTGTCAGGAACTGGAATTGGACGGGGATTTCATTGCTACAGATGGCGCCTTGACAGAAATCTTTGGTCTAGTACAAATGGAACAGAAATTTCAAATCATGCCCACAGGCTCAGCAGAAGAGACTCCAGATCAGTGACGCAGCAGGTGTTGGCCATTTGTAATTGCTGCTCCCCCGTTTGGGCGATATCAAGCAGCCCCTCAGTGCCGGGGCTCGCGCAGCTCTGGCTCTGATGTTCTGATGTCAGCAGTGCCTTTTATTTTCCCTGTAACATCGTGTCTGTGCGTGTGATCCAGCCAGGGCTCAAGCTGAGTGCCAGCCAAGGCTCTCATCACTTTTATTTTTGCCCATCCTTTGGGAACGGCTCTCTTTGCACCTGAAATGAGCACGCTGAGCGTTCCTGGTGCCTCCTCTCGGGATCATCCTGATTTTAAAGCCCTGACTGCAAACTTTGGCTCTGTTATTTAGAACCACGGAGGATTTGGATGGTCTTGGCCAGCTTGGTGTTTCCTCCTAGCGAATTCAGGGGAAGTTTGAGGATAATGATTTGTGTTCGGTAAACGTGCAATTCTTTCCAAAGCAAAGGAAGTGGCAGTCTTGGTGCCTCGCTGGAGTTTGTTTTAGACGGTGGTGGTTGTACATTTGCAAACTCCAGGTTTTAGCTATGACACATTTTTGGGTAGGGAAGACTGGAATTTCTTAAAGCAAGGTTCACCCCATGGCAGAAAATATTTGCTCAGTGTATCTCTGGTGCTCACTTGGTGATCCAACAGAAATCCAGGAGAAGCAGCCGTTTGCTGCGTGGCTGGATTTATTTTGCTGGGTGTTAAAGTCTGCAGAGCTGCAAGATAAAAAAACCCTGGAGAAATCAACCTTGAGCCCAGCGTGGTTTTTATCTCACCTTAAGTATGAGGGTCTTAACAGCCCCATTTTCCTGTGTGTTACAAGTTCTTTCCAATGGTTAATCTCCTTCCAGTTCCTCAGCAGTTGATTAACCTTCTTCTTCTTTTTTTTTTTTTTTATGACACAGAGGAAAATCAATATAAAAACTTGATAGCTCAAATTCATTTTTTTATTTTTGGAAAAGCCTTAAAACCCCCCAGTAAACGAGGCTATAGGTTGAGGCTGAGCACTTCCCTGTCCTTGCCATGCTTTATTTTTAGCAGCTCCTGTTCTGGGCTTTGCCATTTGTGCCTCGGATCCGATCTAATTGTTGAAGACGAAGAACTGCTCTGGCAGCCTCTCCCAGGGATAATCTCTTATGCCGAGAAAATCTTTAGACTTAATTAAGACAGTTTTATCATTCTTGTGAACTTGCGGAGTGGCACAAAAAGGCCCTGTTAACGCTCAGAAAGTCTCTCTGTTCTAATCCAGTGATATTAAGCCGGTTTGTTTCAATGAAGGTAACGACCCTCTCCAAGTGGGACTTGCTTGGCACGGAGCTGTGGATCACTCCTTTATCTCCTCTAGGGGCGTAGCTTGAAAACTTACTCTACAAATAATTATTTCTGTATCTTGAAAGTGGTGCTAAACTCAAGACCCCGATTGAGCTGTCATTCAGAAAGTATAAATATCCACTGAGTTTACCTCTTGTAAGGCCTTTTTATTTTTATAACTGTTTAACAAGGAATGCGAAGTTATGCACCTGATCAAAGGAAGCCCCCTGATGTTTTATGCAACGTGTCTGCCTTTGACTGGAACAAAAAATAGATCTGAGAGCACTTTAATCTGCTGAAAGCAGAACTGTACTTACAGTGAGCATCAGATCTCGATTGTTTGAAGTGACTTCGGGTTCTCCCATCCGACTTGACATTGTTTTACTCCATTGTTCGTGTGTTTAAGATAAAAGAACATCATTACTGTTTTAAAGTGAACACAAAGAAAAGCAGTCATGATCAACAGCAAAGGTTCCCAGCTCCTTGTCTGTGGGTTTCGGGGATGCTGTTTGTGAGTGACTCTGTGCACGCTCCTCATGTACAGTTGTGTGTTGATGCTGAATTACTTGTGCTCTACATTGCGGTACTAAAGAGCTGGAGGACAGTGCTGTGTAAACAACGAGAAGACTCTTTCAGGTCTTCGCTTTGCTGTGCAAATTCGGGCTTGGATTCTCACAGGAAGGTTAGTGCTGTTTTCTGCTGGAGTTTACACATGAAGCCTTCAGCAAAAGGGAAAAACGTGTGAACTTTAGAAACTTGCTTTCGGCTTGAGGCTGCTCATCAGCTCCTCTCCGGTCATCAGGCTCTGTTTTACTGACTCTTAAACAGAAGGACTTGGAGGATTTGCTTCCACCTGGACACCCAGCAGCTCACTGGCCCAGGGTGCCCAGAGAAGCTGGGGCTGCCCCTGGATCCCTGGCAGTGTCCAAGGCCAGGTCGGACATTGAGGCTTGGAGCAGCCTGGGACAGTGGAAGGTGTCCCTGCCCACGGCAGGGGGTGGGATGAGATGATTTAAGATCCCTTCCAACCCAAACCGGTCTGGGATTCTGGGATTCGGGTACAACTCCCATCCTGGGCTGTGTGAGGCTTCAGCAGAGGGATTTGCTGGGAGGGGAGCAGTGGAGGTGTTGCACTCCTGACGGGAGCCTGAGTGTGCCTGCCTTGGCTCCATCCCATTAATGCCCTCCTGCCACGGGCCCTGGGGCATGGCTCTGTGCTGCTCTGAGGCACCTCTGCTGCACCTCCTCCTTCGCACATTATGGACTTCTTACAGTTTTGGGTCATGTTGAACCAGATCCGCCGCCCATCATATTGGGAAGTCCAGCTCCTGCATCTTGAGGCTCTCCCCTTCCTACTCCCTCATTTGCTCCATCAGCCCTTCATCCCTGTGAGCCATTTCATCCTGAAGAAAGATTTCTGGACAAATCCTCCCTTCAAACTCATCCTCCCTGCAGTGAAAAGTTCTGCTCTCAAACGATCTGGAGGGAAGCAAGATGTTTTGCCAAACCGCTCTCCGTTTGCTTTGCTCTGGTGTTCACCACTCAGGCTGTGTCTCAGGAGCCCTTAAGCACAGAGCACAGCAGTTGGTGGGCACAGGGCACCGCCTCCCGTTCTGTGGAGGGGCTCATCCATAGCCGCTCCTCGGGCCGTGCCGCTCTGAGATCTGCAGATATCAAAGGGAAGGAGCTGGGAAAGGGCTTGCTGACCTGCCACAACCAAAATCTGCTGTAGCTGAAGGCGTTCCAGTCGTTTAATTCCAGGGCTTTGCTGAATTACATGTGTTGGAGCGGGAGCAGAGAGTGTTGGGGGTGAAAGGTTCTTCAGCTGCACAGTTCCGATAAAGCCACCACAAATGGAGACCAGTAAAGTTTCTGTCCCTGCCCCTTGTCCCTGGCTGATCCTGTGAGTTCTGCCGTTGCTTTTTTGGGTCTACGTGAGCTGTCATTACATGGGGCTTTTAACATGGGAATTCTTCCCAATCAGGAAGTAATTACAATCATAGACTGAAATATTTAATGGAACAACAATCACAGTTTTATTTATTTTTTATTGCAGCATATGTTTCTCTCCTGAGTTTTGGAAGATGTTGCTGCTTCCTCTTCAATCACGGAAAGGAATGAGCCATGACATTTCTTTTTAATGAAAATGCTGATCTAGTGTTATCTTTGCAGAGCTAAATGAAAAGTTTCCAGGGCCGCCTTGGTTGAGTTCATTGATGCTTTAGCCTGTGGAGTGCTGATTTAGTGCTGGTGAAAAGTTTGATATCTTTTTTCGCGCTGAGGCTGATTTTTAGGAGCCAGGGAGAACTTGGCCTGCTCGGTATTTGTTGGGATGGTTTTTTATGGTAAGAAAATCCAAGTGTTGAGCAGTGGCTCGTGTCCGTCAGGGCGGTTTAGAAGGGTCCTTTCCTGCCAAAAGGGAAGCAGTGCCCAGCATTACCCTCTCCTTCAGAAAGATCAGAACAGCTCCTAAACAAGCCAGTTGCCATCCAATGTTCTTAGGTGAATTTAAAAAAAAGAATATTTAAGTGTGTGGCGGGAGCTGATTTTCTGCTGTTGGCGGCGAAGTGCTTGAACACCTCAGTGCCGCAGCCCCTGCTCCGGGCCTGACGTGCAGAGAGCTTGAAACGCAGCGTTGGAGCCGGCTCGGCGGCTCACAGAGTGGGTTTTCCACACACAAAGCATTTCCCCAGATAACGGTACAGCACGCACCCGCACAGGGTGCCAGAGCACTGCTCCCAATAATGTGTGGCTGCCTTGGGGAAATTGCCGTTTGTAAAGAGCAGAACAATCCGGATTTTAAGGCAGGGACCCAGAGGCCTGGAGACCGCCTGGGTTCTGTTCAAAGAAGTGGTTTCACAGCCCATTATCAAATCGGGAAGGTGGAAAAAAAACAAGGGTATGGTTTGTATGTATGACATTTCAAAGCTTTCCCACTTAAAAAAATTTAACAAGGGTGAATTACAGATTTAGAAGCCTTAGAGATGTTTTAAGAAATGACCAGTAAATTCAGTGCAACAAGAAGAAAAATCCTTCCTGCCATTTCAAACCCTTCCCTCTCCCTTATTTCAGTATATTTCTACTTAGAAACTGTTTTTTGGTGTGTTTCAAACGCTTTCTGAATTGATTTAAACTAATTCCAACAAGTACCTTTAAAGGAACTGGCAGGTTCTAGAATCTCTTTTCTTTTATCCAAAACATCTCCTTGAACTTAAACTCCCTCATGCAGCTAGGGATGTGATGAGACTTTGAAAATTAAAAGAGAAACTCACATTCCTAATTTTTCACTTCAAGCAGTGTTACCTTTAAGACATTACTGTCTGCCTCCTGTTTCCAGCTGTCGTTCCACGTGGCCTTAAAGCATTCCTGTCCACACACCTGGTCTTTTAGAATCACGGAACAATAAAATCATGAAGGTGGGGAACCTGTCAGATCGTCCAGTCCAAGCCATCTTTCCAGATTTCTCAGTGCTGAGGACTGCAATTACATCAGCAGGGATAAAAGGATACGTTTTGGTGCGGGCACTTGTGCTGTGTAGGTACAAAGTCTGTCAGTATTGGATCACACAGGAGATTTTTGGACTGCGTGCCTTTAGCCATAAGTCATAATTTAGTCAGTTATTACAAATTTTTCTTGCTGCAGCTAAACAATCTAAAGGAAGAACTGGGAGACATGAGAAGTGCCTTCTGTTTGGGCAGGTTCAGCCAGCTTTAGGCAAGTTTCCTGAACTTCATCTCACTGACCCCCCTCCAGCAGCGGTTGCTGGCGAAGGTGTATTTCTAAATGCCCACATTAAATATATAAATACACACGGCACGGATTCCTCATTGCTTCCCTCTCACGTGGGGCTCTGCTCCGCTACCTGCTGCTGTCATGCAGGAAATTATTTTTGTGCTCTAGATCAACAGAGCTGCAACACTCAGTGCCAGGGGCAAACCCTGGTGTTCCTGCACTCCCGGATCAGGGTGGTGATGGATGGTGAGAGCTTTGCAGAGCCCGGCGTCCAAACCAACCCATTCCCCAGCGGGAATGTGGCTAACACCACTGAAAAGACACGATGCTTCATGCTGGTTTGCCCTGGGAGGATGTTTTTTTTGCAGAGGAGGTAGAGGGGATTCTGATGGCATTAACAGGTCTGTGGATGGTGCAAACTCAACAGAAAGTTGTGCCAGATTCTGTCCTTTCTGTCTGAAACCTCCCATCTTGGCAGTTGGCCGCCGTCCTGCTCTGAAGTGCCCCTTGCTTTGCAGCCCATTGTGAGTGGTGATTTCAGGGCATGGAAATCAATGCCCCGAGCAACCTGGAGTTGTGTTTGCTCTCCCCAGGTCAGACCGTGGAGCGGAGGATGCTCATCACCCTGTGCTTGCAGGTCCAGGTGATCCCACAGGTGCTTGGCCAAACTCCAGGGAGCTCCATGGAAGCAGATTGTGGCACTTCACTGGGGTGAGGCCCAGCCTGGACCGAGAGGAGCCTCTGCGTCTCTGGCAGGGGGACAGCTCCACCTTTGCCAAGGTCCTTTGTGCTCCACAGGTGACCAGAGTTGAAATGTCAATCCGGAATCCCTTTAGATCCAGAAAAAAAAAAAAAAAAGTCTGAATTTAGAAGCCTTTTATACCAGGAAACATAACGTACAAGTGAATGGCAAAGTAGCAGCAAATCCCTGGAGCAGGCCCACATCCCATGTTTTACGGAAAAGATCCGACGCAAACAAGCATCTGATTAATAATTAGTGGAGGTGATTTGCATTTCTACAAAAAGATCACCCTTATGCAATTCTAGGAGAAGGAAAATAATTATAAAAATTCCGTTTTAGGGCTGCAACAGCCTAAGGGCACCTCAGAGTAGATAAGAAAGGGTTGTCTTGGTTGGGTTGTCAGGCAGAGCCTGAGCTTCACTTCCCACTTTGGTTCTTCTTCGTGTTCAGAAGGTGGGAAATGATGGGAAATGCAGCAATCCCACCTGGAAGGAAAAGGTTTAAATATAGGTCAGGACCCAGCTTAGCCAAAAGATGGTGCTAAAGTATTTATGGAGTTGGTGAGAGCCAAAACCGAGCAGGGAAAACACAAAATTCACCATGCTGTACTGCATTTTAAATAATGAATGAGTCTTTTTATTTACGGTAAGCCATGGTGAATGTAAACAATTTAATCTTTACAGATAGCATTCAGCTCCTCTAAATGGGTTATTAGATATTAGCAGCTTGGTGGGATATTTCAGAGCTAAAGAGGATAAATGAAAATATACTTGCGTGGTAACCTTTAAATTTCACAATTAGAGTGCAATTCCTGCAAGACTGGCCTTCCTTCTCATTAAAAAAATAAAAGTGATTCAAACTGCGCAGAGAGCCCCAGAAATGTGTAAGTAGGATCGAGACAAACTGTACCTTCTGCCTAACCAGATTTGCATGTTCACCTTGATTTAAATTCGTTTAGCTTTGACTCACTTCATCCCCGAGACGCAGCACAGTTTTGGAAATCCTGCTAAGCCACCCATTTCCAAAACCCAAAATTCCCCCGTAATAATGGAGAATGACGCTGCCGCTTGTTGGCAGAGAGTTGCAGCCTCTCGAGTTCACTCTGGAGTTGAATTTTTCCCATGTCCTCCTGAATTCCTCCTGAAGTTCCCGTCTCCTCCAAGAATCCTGCTGTCGGGTCCTCAAGGAGGAAGGGTTGGCGCAGCGTGCTCACTCTGCCACTTGTCTGTGTCCCCTCCCTGAGTTACTCCTGTCACAGCAGGTCCCTCAGGCTCTCAAAATGCCACTCCACGTGCGCATTTTGCTTTTTAATGTTACCAGAATGCGCTAAATTTTAAGCAAATTATAATCCTGAGGGAATACTGCTCCCCTCTCACGCCCCGAACTGAGGTTCCAGATTTTTCTGTCCCCATCTTACTTACGATGGCCAGGAACCGGTGCAGAGCTTCAGTGCTGATAGGAAAAACAGGGAAATCTTTTGTGGGAAAACAGTTCCTCCCTATCCTTTTATCCATTTTGGGGGCATTTTCAGGGCAGTCCTCACTGCCTGTGTGGGCGGTGCCCAGCAGACCATCCCAAAGTTGTGGCGTGCATTGTTTGATTTCACCTTTGATTCTCAAGGTAATGGTTTACACCCCAGGGGGTGACTTCCCAACCTTGTTTTTTCCCATCACTTTGGTTGTTAAATGGTGCCGGCATCTTCTCAGATGTGGTTGCTCTACATTTTTTTTTTTTTTTTTTTTTATTTCAAAAGAGGCAAAACCCAGCAGTTTCAGGATCTCCTGGTCCCTTACTCTCAGCAGGAACGTAAACGACTCAGAGCTGGTCACCAGCTCAATGGAATAAAAAATGATGACCCATTTTGCAGAAATTTTGGCAGCATCACTCTGGTTTTCGCTTGGTTATTGCTTCCACTCGAGGTTTTGATTGATAGTTGCATTTTTGACAGGGACGAGGACAGGGCAGACAAACAGTCTTGGATTGTGTGAGCCTTTAAGGATGGAAAGCGGTCACATGGACTGAGCTGAGTCGGATTCACAACTTTTTGAGATTTCTGGCCTCAGAGCAGAAGTTCTGTGTATTTAGCAAAAGGGCCAATTGCTGAATTTGACCTAAATTCATACATACCTATATCACATACCCTTATTTTCCTGCAGATCTGTGGTGAGCCAAGCTGGCCAGGTTCAGGAGGTGATAATTTTACACCCTGACTTTTGCTTCCCCCCTGGATGGAGGTGTGGCCTCCATTGCTGTTTCTTTTTTGTTTGCTTTGCAAACTTGTCAGTCTTTAATTGCAACATCAGATGATAAATACAACAACAAAAAAAATGCTTCTACAGCTTCACATCAGGTTGGTTTGGTTATTTTTTGTTCTTGTTGAATGCCCAGAAACTGCCTCAGCATCTATATCCCTGTCAGTGTTATTAATGGGAGGAAGAATTTGTGTGGAACAAACTTTGCCTTTTCCTCATTGTGCCCCAGAGGAATTGTTATCGCAAACGGGCAACAGAACAGATATTAAGCATCAGGAAATAAAATGTGATGGGATATCTCGGGTTTTAAAAGCATGTACATAGCAGAGTCTAAAGATACTCATGAATATGTTTTTCCTGACTCAAAATAGTGGAAAGTTTTTCATCTGACTTTTCGTAGATCAAATAGTAGAAAATGAACATAAATTCTACAACAGTTTGGAAATTGAAAAGATTGATTTTCTTTACGTACGTGGCAGTTTCTTGGGATAAAGAAGCCAAAAACTATAAATATGCACTACTAGAAATGGTGTACAGTGTTTTCTTGTGGTGGCATTTTCAGCAACTGCAAAATGAAAGCAGAATGATGTGTGGAATTTAAATCCAGAAGTGTTATTAGGCTTTTCAAATGAAATTATGGCTGACTAGTACTCCTGCAATTCCACCTTAGGACATTCACCCACTTCATTTAAATATTCTTACTTTTGAAAAACATATGATTGTCTGCATAAGTTGATTTTAATTTTTTTTATTTATTTATTTATTTTTTTTTTTAAATTCCTGTGGGTGTTTGACAAGTTTCTGGTTGCCACCTTTAGATTTCTTTCATCAGAAATGCCGGAATTGCCCAAGTTTATGTTGTGTTCTGCCTACCTCGTTTCTTTATGATTTATGAGGCAGGAGTGAATTGGTTTTTCTTTCCCTGTGTGCTGAAGCTCCCCTCGCTGCCTCCTGCTCCTCTGCAGCCTGATCTGGCGCAGAAGCACGAGCTGGGCCTGCTTTGCACAAATGAGCCGGAATAGCAGGAAATCCAGGTGGGAAATGAGCAGTGGATATGCACTGAGAGCACAGACTCACGGGCAGTCCTGAGTGCTGTGGTTTAGGCTGTGTTTAAGCTGATTTAGGAAATAAAAATGGTGACAGTTTGTGCCCAGAGACTTTTGTTGCTGTTCTGAGGTGATTTAGGCCCAAAGCTGTGAACACACACCCACACACGCACACACAGAGCATTCCCGTGTCCGTGCCATCTTTACGTGTGCAAAGTGCACAACAGCTCCCTGAACCCCAGACAGTCTGTGCAGGAACCATGTGCAAGCCACGGTGTGAAACCAGAGGGTTTTAGGAGCAGTGTGGTGAGCAGCGTGGCTAGCTGCAGTCAGTTAAGGAAAATTGAAAAATTAGCTTGCAGCTCCACCACTGAAGGTGGCCCTGGTTTAGTGGAGCTCCAGGGCAGCTTTGGAAGTGCTGCTTTTATTGGGAACCATTTCGGGTTCTGGGTTTTGTGCTGAGTCTGATGCCAGCAGTGGCTAAAGAGGAGCTGTGTGATAGCACTGCCATCCAGGTGAATGTTTCCAGTTGCTCCTGCTGGTGGTTGTTTGGCTTCTCCCGCTCTTTGCCTTCTGTGCATCTCCGTATTCTGAAGCGAACTGCGTGCGGTGAAGAGATTTTAAAGGAGCTCTTGGGATTCAGATGTTCCTTGTGCTCAGCAAGCTGGGAAGGTTTGTGTTCCCCACTCTGCTAGGGCAGCTCCCTGCAAAGAGGGATTCTAGGAGCTGTCAGAGAGGTTCTTCATATTGAGGAAGGGTTCTTTCCTTTCCTTGCCTCACCACAGAGTGCCCCTCACTGGCCTCTCTTGTGCCTCTGCCTCACCCCACTGTCCCCTCTCAGAGCTGTGACATCCCAAGATCCCCCAGCAGGGGAGCCCGGCCTCCCTCCTCGTGGGCCCTGCCCGCTTTCCTGGTGACCTGTGCCCAACCCTCCCTGCAGCCAGGCAGCTCCCACCCTGTCCCTGCTACTGCAGAGCTGCCCACAGTGGAGCTGCGGTTCCTCCTGCGCCTTCCCCGGGCTGTGGCCACCCGGGTATGCCTCTGTCCCATCCTGGAATTCCTCCAGCCTCTCCTGCTCCTGCTGCTGGGCCTCCTTTGGAAGTGTGAGTGCCAGCTCTGCAGAGAGAGCTGCAGGGTCCATGGCCGTGCTGGGAGGGACAGCTGCTTCCTGTGACAGCACGCAGTTGTTGTATTGAGCCCAGTCAAAACAAAACGGAGCAGTAATTAAGATTTATGAAATAATTGTCTCACAAAAGCCCGCTGAAAAGGAGGAGCGATAAGAAAAAAGCTGAAAGAAAAGGAATTGCTTGTTGCTGGGACAACTGAAAATGTAGCAGCAGGTAAGGTTATGGCTGATGGGCTGAAAATCTAAAATGTAAATGTTCTCGCTGCTTTCAGCGAGTGCCACGGATGAATTTTCCTGCATGCCTGAGCTGCTCTGTAGTCGGCTGGCGTGGGATTGTGGCTCGCATGTCGCTTCATTTGCTAATGCAAGCCCCAGTGTTGGTAATGCCTGAGTGAGTGATGCTTCACTGCCCTTCCCAGCCTCCTGTTGGAGTGAAACACTGACTCAGATGATCTGAGCTCCTCTCTTGCTACATGAATCCGTGCGCAACTGGGCTGCTTTCAATTATAGAATAGTGAAAGCTTTGAATTCCTTCTCCAGACGAGTTATTAGCGTCGGTATCACACTGTGATAAAACCACATTTTTAATCTTGCAGTACTTAAGGTACATAAAGCATCGCTGCTGCTTGAGATTTACCGGCTTCCCACTGCTCAGGCTCACTTTGTCAGCAGCAGAGGAAAGTCGGCTTTGAGCTCACAGGTAAAATGGAAAGAACTGGAAGAAGTTGTTGTTCAAAGGCCTTCTGTGGGCGAGGGGGAAGTTACGGAGTTAGTACAAATTGCCTGCTTTGCTTAATTAAAAACAAAAACAAAAACAAAAACAAAAGCAAAACAACCCCTGCCCCTCAAATCTCACAAACATATGGGAATTACAGAAACGTCGGTAATAGTTAGGAAATGATTAAGTCTTATCTCTTCACCAGTTGCGGTTATCTTCGGTTCCTGTGGATGGAATTTAGATCCGAACAGCAAATTCTTTCCCAGGAAATACGGGAGGAGAAGAAGTGCTTGAGAGCAAGGCTGTTACCGTCTGGCCACGGGAGAGCTGAGCTGAGGTCAGGCGTCCTCACCTCAGCAGCCAGGAAAACTGGAGTTTTGGATTATCCAGCTTCTGCTCAAACTGTTAAAGCTCTTCCTGCTTTTCCCTCGCTCCAGAGGCTTCCTGTCGATAGTTTTTGTTGCTGCAGAGAGCTTTGGCTGGCCCTTCTGGGGGTTTTGCGGAGCAGAACATGAGCTGGAGCTCGGTGCATATTGAATCGTGGCCTCCTCTGCTGGCAGCAGCTCAAGCCTTTAGGTGATGGTCAGGGAACGTGTGACTGCACCGAATTCCCGGCTTCTGCTTCCCGCTTGGACACCTGTGGGCACAGAGGTTAATATCCCAGTGGATAACTGGGGATTTCAGCACCAGCACCTCCCTATTTAGTGGTGGTTTTTTTTTTTTGAAATGATGCAATTTCATCACCTCTGCGGTCCTTTTCCTGACAGCCAGCGTTAGAGCCAGACTCTGCTGGTGGAAATAGGCGTTAAAACCGCTTTAATTGCTCTGCTTCACCCCAGCAGAGGCTGCTGGGACTTCGGCAGCTTCTCTTCAGTGCAACCTAATTACTTCTACGCAGGCACCAATTTTCTCTTCACAAACCACCTGACCTTGTCAAGTGGGCTCGTCTTTGACCCCAGTCTGCTCCCCAAACTTCCAGCTCCTTCCATAAGGTGATTAGAAGCATAACTTTCTCTACAGGAGTCAATTTGAGCTTCTCCTGCCTTGCACAGGAAGGATGTCTCCCACCAGGCAGTGCAGGGAGAGTTGGACACGGGGACATTGCAGCCAAAATAAATTTACTCCCAAAGCCGGTCGAATTTCAGAGTTGTGGTGCAAGACGTGGTGACCCCCGAATAGCTCAGCTGTTTTCTGTAGGTTTTTAAATTCATATATTGTTTTATGCAAATTGCCATCCATTTAATGGATGGACTTGCGGGCTGTGAGAGTTTTTAGATCTGTTTTTCTGTAGTAAGCTGGTGTCACACTACAGATTTTCAGATTATTTTGGCTAAGACAGTCACATCTGAAAGAAATAGGAGACCTAGATCTACTGAAAGTGCAGAAAAACATCAGAAACCAAAAGAGAGAGAGGTTTAATGATGACCACAGCATGACTCCAGCTTTTATCTTTGCAAAGAGATAATATATTCACAATATCCCATTGTCTTCCCTTTGAGGGAGTTTCAAAGATGCCTGAGGAAGGCTCCTACTGTCTGATAACTCTAATTATCAAACTCTGCCCAAAATTATCCTGGGCTGCTCTTCCAGTCTGAGGCTTTTCAATATCCAGTTTGGAGAGCACTGTGAGAGAAATGTGCTGGGAGATGGGAGGAGGAGCCCTGTGGTTCCATCCCATCCCTTGGAAAATGTTCACGTGGGATATCCCGGCTCATTTGCGTGTTTTGGGGTGCCAAGGGTGAGCTGGGCAGCTTGTAAAGGATGGTTTAAATCAAACGGCTGAGATGTGCAGGAAGAGGGAAAATGGGGCTTCTTCATTTGCTGTGCTGCAGAGGAGGAAGGAGGAAGGGCTGGAGGGAGTAACAGGACAAAACTCTGGAGAGCTCAGCTTCAAAACTTCACTCAGGTTTCCTGAGTATAATATTGGAATCCATAGTTTTGCTGGGTGCCTCCTGTGAGCAGCTGCACTCATCTGTCTTTACCCTTTGGGAGTCCTGTTCCTTCCATCCTTCCACACTCCCAAGTGCCTGGCTGTGCCATCACGGTGATCCAGCAATTGTGTACGCCACAGACTGATTCCTTGAGTTTGCTTGTTCCTGCATCCCAGACAAGCCAAGATTCATTGCAGCTGGGCTCCAGGTCAATACTGAGTGGTAAATTTATAATTGGTAAGTGTCAGAGGCCTGCATTCAGCTATGTATCCCCAGCACTGATTTGGGGAGTGCCCTGATAAACATTTCATCTCCCAGAAAGGAAGCACCTTGTCAACGATTTGCCTCGTGTGAGGGCAGGTAAAGCTTGCTGTGTGGACAGGCTGCTGAGCTGGATTTTAATGTGCTTGCATTAAACGAACATCTGCATGGTGCAACCATTGGATCAAAATATTCTTGGAGAATTCAAACTTGGAATTAAAACATGCATTTGAGTGGACACGTTTCTGGATGTTTGGGCCTTCCAGACGGGAAATCCTCAGTGGGTGACCCCAGAGCCCCTTGGCAGCCCACTCTTTTGCAAGAGTGCCAGATTTTATCCACACCTATGTGGGATTTCATGTTTTTTGTAGCCCCTGGTGCATTGTTTCGCTGTGGCTGCCCCACAAAGCCCTGTTCCCAATGCATGAGTGTGCTTTAAACTCTGCGCTCCTCTCTTATTTCAAATTCTGTTGGGTTTGTCTCCATTATTTTGGAAGAGGTTTGTGTTAGGCAAGGCTTCAAGACCCCTTGGTGTACCAGATAAGGATTTGGGTGTTTAGCTGTCCTTTTAATGGATTTTATTCACTCTGTTACTGAGTGGCAGCAGGGAAGGAGCGTTTGTGCCCTGGCAGTTTCAATTCACCAGCATTACTGATAAGTGATGTTCTCTGGCATTAGTGATAAACTAAAGCAGCAAAATACATAGAGCTTGGCAGGTTGGAGGTTCCAGGTTCATATTCTTCCAGGATCAGAACAAGCTACTGGCCTTAGAGTTGGGAAAGGAGAAAGTAATGCCATAGGATAGACAAGGCACGTGCTCTGAAGCGTTTTTTTTGTTCCAATAACACCTGAGACATCGACGCTCCAGAGTTGTTTTTTTTTTTTTTGCATCTCAGTGCTGCCAGTGGCAGCCAGCGTGGCATTAGCCAACAATTCCCTAAGGATTTGCTGGTGGCTGGAAGGGGTGAATAGAAAGGGATGCAGAGCAGGGTGCCCAGGGAGGGAATCTCCCCTGCACTGTGATCACACCGAGAGATCAGCTACAGGAAATCGGGCATTGCCCTCCTGTCCCAGGACAAAACCAAAATGTCCTTTACTGCTGCAATTTCCTTCTGGCCCATGCTTTCTTTTTAGTCCCACAGTGGTGATGGCTGGGTGCAGTTTCTGTCTGATATTAGGAGGTCTTTAAGAAAACCAGAGTTTCTTGGGAAAGCCCCTTTCCAGCTTCCTTCTGAAATGAGAGCAGCGACGATAATAACCCCCAATTTTTTATTTCTTTTATGTTTCGGTTATTGCTACTGTGTCCAGTCCAGCTTTTTTATCAGTGCCAGTAATTCACGTAACATTTTCTCTGCACTGGGGCTGTTGCGGGGAGGCTGGAACTGCTGATGCTGCCGTCCTGCACAACATCCCTGCTGTGGATTCAAGGGTTGCTCTCCCTCCACCCTCCCGGTGTGAGGGTGGGACCTCCTCTCCAGCCTCTCCAGACATGACTTTAGCAAGGAGCAGAACTCCAAGATGTCCCTCACAGGTGATTCCCTTCCTCCTCCTCCTCTCCCGGTGGGGAGAAGGTTCATGAGCCCCTGCACCAAGCACAGGAATAATCTCCACACCCCCAAAGCTGTGGGAAGGGCTGCTTGGCTGCACTCAGAGCATCCTCAGGGAAGTAAATGCTCTCCCAGCACTTGGGGATGAAGGGTTCGGGTGGAGACGGACACGCTGCTTTAAAGGCTTGGGTTTTCTTGGCTCCCCAAAGCCTCCCTGAGCGCAGGCACGGAGCAGCTGCCCCGCCAGGTGTGTGGAGCCCATCGGCAGCGAGTGCTTCTGTTAAATTCCTTATTTCACCCCTGGCTCCAGACAGGGGTTTTGGGGCTCTTCTGTCCTTTTTGGTCACTGGTGTTAAATCCTCCTGTCCTGGCGCTGACTGCGGAGCTGCTCCTGACTCGAGTTTTCATCTCACGTTGCTACTTCAGAGGAGATGAAAGTGCCTGGAGAGAGTTTTAAACCTGGCTAGTGCGGAGTGCCGAGCTCCTCAGTCTCCCTGGTAAAAGCAGTGGAATCTGCCATTTGTGTTAAAACCAAGAAGGATGTGAATCTCCAGGTTTCAGTAAATTATTCCTGTCACTTGCTCCCTGACTTCTGCGGTTGAGCTTCTCTGAAACTTATTAAACACATCTGAAAAACAGAAGGGAAAGCAGCACACCGCAGGTCACAGTAAATGATGTTGTTTATATTTTGTCTACACTAGGAGAGACAGTAAATTAGTTTGAGCTCCTCACATCAGGGACACTTCAGATGACATTGAATAGCGGAGTGTCCCTCTGCGGGGACGCGGTGTGCAGCCACATTTCCTAACTTTGATCTAATTCTGAAAGAAAAGGAGTGGGAGTGTGTGATGCCTATCAGCAAATTAGGACATGGATAGACAAATAACCTTGGTCTGGAGAAGGAGAGCGTGGCCTGGAGTTTGTGGTGGGGAAGAAATGGATTTTGCTTCTTGTTTGTCTCAAACCTCGTGGGACCTTGCATGAAACTCTAAATGAGCCCATCTTCTGTCTTCCCCTGTTTTACAGCAGCTCTAAAGCACTCACTAAATGTGCTTTTTTGCTGGATTAGCTTTAATTGAAGTGTTTGTGGTTTTCCAAAGCAGATCAGATTAGGTGGCATTGCCCTTCTTACTATTCCCACTCACTCAGTGTCCTCCCATCTGTAGGGTCAGCACAGGCAGGATGCTGCAAACACCTGGAAAATTAGGGTTTGTTTGTTTGTTTGGTTGGTTGGTTGGGTTTTTTTAAACATGGCCCATGGAAACCGCACATAGAAAAGACACAGAAAGAAAACATAAAAAATCTGTGACTTGCCCAAAACCAGCTGATACTCTGGAGCTTGCAGGTGTTCCCAGAATCCTTTGTACCATAGAAAACTCTTCTTTTTACAGGTTATTTTCCTTCCTGAAGTAAATTGAGGACTCCTTATTATCTCCCCACAGTGTGCAGACAGAGCATTCCTCCTGCTACTTCTCCTCCTGGCTTTGGGAGCTGTGCCTGAGCTGGGTCTTTTAATCCTCAGGCTGGGATTTTGGGAACTTTCCTGAGAAAATGAATTGTGACACTTTTTGGCCCCTGTAACCTTTTCTATTCCTTGGTAGAGAGTCGTAAATTGTATTTTAAGTGAGAAGATGTGCATATACCCTTGGTTTAGGAAGGAAAGGATTGAGTGCTTCAGTCCTTGAAAACTGCCGTGTTACGGAGGACAGCTCCTGGTTTATTTTGTGTGTGGGTGATATTTGTAAAGTTTTCTTGCCTGGTTCAGGCTGAGGAGAGCACCTTTTGGAGGCTTCAGGAGGGAGGGAGGAGAGCAAGGCCTCCTGCCTCCAGGCCCTCCCTGCCTCCAAATCCTATTACTCGTGTGAAATCCTAACTCTCCAACATCTATCTTGCAAAGCGTCCCGTATTTTTCTAAAATGATTAGATTGACCAAAGAAATGGAGACCTATTTTATATGATGATACCTTGTGAAATTAAGGTTGACAGGCAATAGACTTTGTCTGGAGAGGCACTTGAGAGAAAAGTAATCAATGGAGAAAGTTGTAGGGAAATGTTAGCATAAGAATGAGCGGTTTCAAATAGTCTGCTCATAAATTCCTGCTGGACTTTGGGAGTTTGCTCACAGATAGAGGAAATGAGGTTCTGGAATGACTTTCCAATAATAATGGGAAAAGCAATCAAGCGAGTTGTGAAAGATGAAATAAGTTGTGTGCAGGTAACTGTGCTGTAAAATTATCATCTCATTCATTCCCTGGGAACTTCCTCGCGGGCCTGTGTTTCTGTCCTAATGGAAATTCCCCAGTGGGCAGGGCTGGGGCCCTGGTGGCAGAATGGCATCCTCTAAAGAGTCTTTATTTCTCTGCAATGTCATAAAAGCTTCTCCTAAGCTTTCAGGAATCTTTATGGATAAGAAGTGGGTTGGGGTGGCCCTGGGTGGCTGCTCTCTCACACCCCGCTCCTGAACACATCCCACTGTTCACGTGCTGCTGCACAAGATGGGAGGTAATTTGTTGGCTCTGCTGCCATTGAGCCTTGAAGTGTGGGAAAAAAAATCCTTTATTTTTGAGCATTTCTAACTTTCTCCACAGCTGGCATCTCTGAAGGCCTCTGAGAGACGTGAATAGCAACATTCCCATTTTCCACACGAAAATAAACCTTGCCAGCTTGGTTGGAACTAATTTTCTAATTAATGGCTCCCTGATTTTCTCTTTTCCTTAGAAGCTGTGGTATTCCTGTGGATAACAGCACTTTTGTTGTTGTTAGGCTCGTTGGGGTTATTTTTCCCTAGTGAGTGTCTCTTTTGATTTAACTGTAGGCACTTAGGGAGAACAATATGGAGGAGATAAATGAAAGTGCCCAGAAAATATTCATTAAAAATATGGGTCCCTGTCTCGCTTGCCACAGAAGAGGAAGATGTAAGATTGCTTTTCTTTAGATCTTTTTCTCACAGCCTATTAACAGCCCCTTAACAGTTTTTTCTTTTTTCAAACTTTGTATTTCTCTCCCAAAAGTCAGCAATGTGTTTAACGAGTGAAAACATTCTCCTTTAAAGGTCACACCACTCTCAGACTGACTCGGATGTTGATTGCACTGGAGCTCGTAGCTTTAATTCACATTAACCCCATTTGTTTTTAATTAAGCAACGTCTTTTGAGCAAAGACAGTCCATCACTGCTGTCAACAGGTAAATTTTGCTCTTTAATACCGACTCTTATGTTTTAGTTTAACAGAGATGAAGCTTGAGGGCGATTTACTCAGAGTAGAGATTTTTAAGCAGGAATGCAAACTGTCTCACGATTTGCCATTGTCCAGTTTAATCTACTAGCTTCCAAAGTGAATTTAACAGAAACGACTCACCCAGCCGTAGGCCCCGCTGCACATTTTCGTGTATTTCCTTGGTATCCAGCGTGTAGCTGGTAGCATTTCTGTTTATTAACACTGACCCTGGACAGTGATGACCCTTCCACAACTGGTGGGCTCCCCCTTCCTCTCTTCCCATCAGAAAAGTCCTGTGCTAATGGTACTCACAAAATACTGCTTTGGGCTTGGCTGATCGAATGCAAGTTTGGGTATGTGGGTTATAATGCCTAAAAAGTAGGAAACAAACAAACAAACAAACAAACAAAAAAAACCCCAAGGAAAGACCCACAGATTTTTGGGTTTCTGTTTTTCATCAGCTTACTTAATTTTTCCTGTTTTCTGAAGTGCATCAAAGAAGAGAACATGGAGAAGGAGGTCTGGGATCAATTAGCAGCAGCTGTCTGAATTAGCAGCAGAGCAGATTTGGATGATCCCGTGCCAGGACCTGCTCATGATGCAAACATTGGTATCTTTTCCATGAAAGATGTCAGGTTTTCTGACTGACATGTCTTGGATTATAGGAATTGTTGTATTGGAATTGTTCCCTGCATAGTGGCAGGAATATGGCATTGCTTTCCTATCCTACACGCAGCTTGGGTGCTCCCAACTCATCCACAGAATCATGGAACCACAGCATGGTTTGGGATGGGAGGGACCTTAATGCCATCCAGTGCCACCCCTGCCATGGCAGGGACACCTTCCACTGTCCCAGGCTGCTCCAAGCCCCAGTGTCCAACCTGGCCTTGGGCACTGCCAGGGATCCAGGGGCAGCCACAGCTTCTCTGGGCACCCTGGGCCAGGGCCTCCCCACCCTCCCAGAGAACAATTCCTTCTCAATATCCCATCCATCCCTGCCCTCTGGCAGTGGGAAGCCATTTCCCCTTATCCTGCCACTCCAGGCCCTATTAAGTTGTTTATTTGCATTGTTTGTTTCTTGTCGGTGTGAATCGTGTAATGCTGACTCCTTGCACAGAGCACAATTTCCGTGCAAAGAAACCAACCAAGAAAATGTAATCCTGTCTGAAATTGGCAAGTGAAAGGGCAAGAAGGGTCCTGGAGAGTATTAAAACATTTCAGATGATATTTGGCAGCTGAAGGCATACAAATTCCTAAATCTTTCTGAATTAGTAGTGATTAGTAAATATTATGCACGCATTTCTAAGGCTTTTGCCTTTTCTTTTGAGCCACTTCTGTGTTCTGACAGCACAAGTGGAAATCGTGGCAGTTGTGACTGGAATGCTGATAACTGAAGCAGGCATTTTGAGTCAGTGGGATTCATCAGCTGGTTTTGCTTGAGCTGTATAATATCATTAGTATTACATGTGTACTCACACAATTAATTTGCTTTGCTTTTGACAAGACAAAACAGAATTTCTTACAGATTTTTTTTTTTTTTTTGCTCCTTTGCTTGTTATTTCTTGGCAATGGAGTAAAAACTTGCCTGTGCAGTAAACACTTCACTTCTAATAGGAGGTTCTGCTCAGAACACCTAAATTTTTGTTATTTCATGAATTCCCTCCTTCTCCTCCCCTCCTTGCTGGACCTTTTGATAACAAATTGTTGTTTTTTTTTTCTATTGCTTCTCAGGAAGGCTAATGAAAAGGAAGCCAACAATAGTAATCAAATGGAACTATTGCAAAACTCTGGTTTTCAGCTCACAATTGCTGCAGAAATTGGGCCCAATTCATTCTAAACTGTATGCACATATAAGTGAAATTTCCTTTCTTTTATTTGGCTGGTTACTTGATATTTTCTTTCTTACAGGTTCTTTTTTGCAGGAGAATTTAACACCCAAGTCCTGTCTGCCTACATGGGAGAACCCACTGCCCTTAACTTTGTGAAAAACAAAAAAGAAGTTTTTCCTTCACTTAAAATCTTGGCTATTTTTTATTTTACGTTTTTTTTCCCCCCAGCTAGCACTCTGCTCAAAAAGTTGTGTCTTTTACTGCCTCTCACAGCCACGTTTCCAGTGCTGCTGCTGCTGCTCTGTGCCTGCATTTGTGCATCTGAAGGAAAAAGTGCTGGAAGCTGCTTCCAGCACTTTTATTGCAATCCTGTATCTCATCTGTGCTCACCTCCGCTGGTGGTTCACGGAATCACAGAATATCCAGAATGGGAAGGGACCCACAGGGATCATGGAGTCCAACCCCTGGCCCTGCCCAGAGCCCCCAGCAATCCCAGCCTGGGCATCCCTGGCAGCGCTGTCCAAACGCTCCTGCAGCTCTGGCAGCCTCGGGGCCGTGCCCATTCCCTGGGGAGCCTGGGCAGTGCCCAGCAGCCTCTGGGGGAAGAACCTTTCCCTGATCTCCAGCCTGAGCCTGCCCTGGCCCAGCTCCAGCCCTTGCCTGGCTCCTGTCCCTGTCCCAGGGAGCAGAGATCAGCCTGTCCCCTTTCCTGAGGGCCTTGGTCACATGTAGGTTTTGCATTATCACCCCAGCAGGTTTTGTAGCCACCTACCCTTGGTTCCTTATGCAGACTGAGTTGAAGAAGATGAGATTTTGGTTTTTGGCTCTGCACAAATTTCACCCCATTAGTAGTGCCTGCTTCTATCTGTGGTGTCCGTGGTGTCTGAAGTGGCAGCACCCGGGTGTGATCACACAAAAGGAGAAGCAATAAAATCACTGCTCAGTCAGGTGGAGTGGGTTACCACTCCATGCTGGGCTTTCTCTCGAGATACTTTTGCTCCAGTGAAGCCAGTTCCATTTTGCTGCCTTTCAAATCTGCTTTGTGGATTTTTTCTGCTCTGCCTTTCTGTTTTCCTTCCTCCTACTTCCTAAGATCTCTGCTGAGCTCTTTGTGAAAACCACAGGTTCCTTTGGGCAGGAGGGGCTGGAGCTGTGCCAGGGCAGGCTCAGGCTGGAGATCAGGGAAAGGTTCTTCCCCCAGAGGCTGCTGGGCACTGCCCAGGCTCCCCAGGGAATGGGCACGGCCCCGAGGCTGCCAGAGCTGCAGGAGCGTTTGGACAGCGCTGCCAGGGGTTGTTGGGGGTTCTGGGCAGGGCCAGGGCTTGGACTGGACGGTCCTGGAGGGTTCCACTGAGGATGTTTTGGGGTTCTGTGGTTCTATCCCAACAGAAGCTGTTTGCCAGCATTCCCTGCTGGAGCTTCCACACTTGCATCTCTGTCCCAAGGGAGTCGCAGAGATGCTCTGCTGGCATCCTGCAGGGCACTTAGGGGTAAAATTATCATCGAGTTGGAGCCACTGTACTGCAAATGCAACTTTCCAGAATCTCAGAATGCTTTGGGTTGGATGGGACCTTGAAGATCGTCCAAACCAGAGAAGCTGTGTCTGCCCCTGGATCCCTGGCAGTGTCCAAGGCCAGGTTGGACACTGGGGCTTGGAGCAGCCTGGGACAGTGGGAGGTGTCCCTGCCATGGCAGGGGTGGCACTGGGTGATCATCAAGGTCCTGTCCAGCCCAAACCATGCCATGACTTTATGATTCGGTGTTACTGTTTCTCACAAGCCGTGTGTCACATTAAAGCAGGGACCTTCCACATCAAAACTGTTTAAATTAAAACTGAGGTGGTGCTGCAGAGCCATCACAGCGACTGGCTGGAAGGACAGGGCTGGGATTTTTGGGAAGAAGGCAGCACTGGAAGCCCCACCGCTTCCTTTGGGTCCAGGATTTCGCTCTGAATTCCATAATATTTCACCCTGCTGTGCATTTTGTCTGTCTGTAGGAGGAAAATGTGAAACTGGGAGCCTTGCAGATCCCTGAGGATGGTAATCAGCCAAATTTGTGTTTTGGAGGGGAAAAGGAGGCTCCTGCTGATAAGAAAGGCTCTGTTTGATTCCAATCTGTCTCACCTGTTGAACAATTATTGATGACTTTCATTCCAGCGCTTTGTTGCCCATGCTATGAAAGGAGAATAATCAGCGCTGCATTAAGGTACATGTAAAAAGCCTGTCTTTATTTGCATGGTAATGAAGTACTACCTAAGGTGTTAGAAGGAGAATCAATAGGCTAATGAGATTTTATGCAAACAATCTCAAGTAACAACCCGGGCTCACCTTTAGATAAAAGGATTTGTTTGAAGTAGGAAAATAGTTATAAGGTGGGTTTTCTTTCTCTAAAAA
>VZRN01002468.1:1185729-1276494 GCA_013397935.1 Dasyornis broadbenti | reverse complement strand
TGTCTTCCAAACCAAGACAGCTCCCATTCTGGAACCTTGGGCTTCATGGAGGGACTGCCTTCATAAGGGGAGTCCTGAGGGCAAAACCCTCCTGCTTTCACACTCTTCCAGAGGGTGAGAGGTGCAAGAAAGTACAAGAAAAGCCCAAACATGGAAACCTGCTGGGGCAGAGAGGGGATGCAGCAGGGTCAATAATTCTGACAGCTGGTGCCTCCTCCCAGGTGTCTGTGGTGGCTGGAGAGACGTGAGAGTTCTGACCATCTTCCTGCTCCTCCTCTGGCTACATCAGGCTGCTGTACAGCCTCCTGGGGTCCCCCTGCACATGTGAGTGGAGAATGCTCATCCTGAAAGCTCTTTCATTTCAAAATTGCTAGGTGGTTTTTACTGTTTATTACATCATTTCCGTAAGAGCAACTGGAAGGACTTGATTTGTGAAAAATCACAGGAATAATTCAGATGTTGCTCTAAGTAATTTTTTTCCCCACTGTGTATTTAGATCAGCTCAACCACTTGAGAAATGTTTTATTTGCTTTCTCCTTATTGAGTATCCAATGATGAAGATAAATTGTTACTGCTCTTTATTGTGCATTTCCCATAAGGCTGCCACGGCACAGAGAAGGAACCAGACTTTTTTCTTCTAGCATGACACAGGCAAGATTGTTTATAGCACTTCAGCTCCAGCCCTCTGCAAGCCAGCTGAGAGCAGGATCATTAAAGGCAGGATTTAGAGGTTGTGGGGTGGCATAAATTGATTGAGAGCAAAATTTTTCAGACAAATATTTTGTGATGAGCAAGGAGGGAGGAATCTGGTTTGGCTCTCATGGACCCAGCAGTAAGCAGAAGAAAAATATATCCTTACAGAAGAAAAATGTATAAAATGGTCTTGCCTCGTTTTAAGATCAGAGTGCCAAATTTAGACCCCATAGCATTTCCTTCCCTCCTCCTTCTGAAGCTCGCCCTTTTGAAGTGCATTTTCAATGGGATGTGGATAATTGACTCTGTGAACAACTGACTGAGGGCTCTGTTGGTTTAACCGATTGGTCTCAGTTGCTGATTCCTGTTTTGTTTTGGATGATTTTCAGCCCAATTGCCCCATCAGCTACAATTAGTCTCATTAATATGACAGCTGAAAGGTCATAGATGACTCGTGCTGGTTAAAGGCATGAGGGAAGGCAGGAGATGCTCCCAGTGTGTTGTCCTGGGCCCTATGCTCATGTGCTCCTAAATTGATGGTGATTGCAAATCCTAGTCTGATCAAAAGGGATGTGAGGTTAACTTTATGGGAGGGTGATAGACTGAGAAATGAGGTTGCAAATGACAACTAACATTTGGATGAACTTCTCTTTAATTAGTCAAGAAGGTTCCTGGTTCTGTATACAGGGGAAATGTGGAATGGCCTCTCACCTGCCAGAGTTTTGAGGAGAGGAAGTAGAAGTGGGATAGAGTTGTAGGCACATCCTGTGGCTCTTTCAACAAATCCATGGCTGTCGTTTTCTGTGGTTCCAATGACATCTGCCATGGCTTTGGGCTTTTGTGTCTTCCACTGAGGATTTCCACTTAGGAGAATAAAGCAGGAAAGGGAACAACATACGAATGAAGGGAGCACAAGGCGATAATTTAATTTCTTAAGATTAATAGGGTCAGATGCGCACAGGTGCAGGTCAGACATTGGACTCACGGGTCTCATAGTCAGACTGTGGCCATAATATGGCCAAAATGGTACCACAGAATATGTAGACTGGTTGTACACTGGTCTGTACACTTGACCTTTTGTACGAGGAAGGAAACAGAGGACACTCAAAGTGCCTCATTTGAATTATATAGCCTCAAAACACCGTTGGAAGACCCCAGTTGGAGATGGTTTACTTACAAAACAAGACACTGTGCCTGGTGAGGTTCTGCAATAGTCTGGTTTTGGTTTGGTGTTATTTGGCATTTTTCTTAACTTCCTGGATGATGGAAAAGGAATGTGCGGATGTGTTGAAGATGACCCTAAGCTGGGAAGGGCTCACAGCAGCCTGGCAGAGAGGGTCAGGCTCTCAGATGACATCCACAAACTGGGCAAGTGGTGTGAAAAGGACAATTTGTGGTAAGGAAAAACCTGAATGATAGGAATATGTGAGAGTAAACCATCAAGAGAGGCTGAAGTTCACTTCACAGAAGATTTTTATGAATCGGGCAAACTTTTGTCAAGTGGCATAGATGTATTTGATGCTGCTGCTTCAAAGCACTGGTTGGAGAAGACCTGCAGATCTTCCTGGGTTGAGATGAATACTTTGTTCACTTTCTTAATGAAACTCTAACATTTCTATGAGGAGAACATACTTGGTGGAAAATCCCTTGGCCAAGGACCAACATTCTCCTCAAGTAGTTTGGTGGGAGCTTTGCAGCCAGACCATGTGCTGTGCTGTCGTGAGCATCAATTCTAGTTGAAGCCACACAGGTCTGGACCTACAGGAACATGCAGCCTACACAAATTCCCCCTCTATTCCCCCAGAAATGGCACTTTCTGCAGACATCTGTAAGGTCAGTGTTTTGTGCTTATTCCCTGTAAATCTCATCTGGGTCTTGTTCATAGTGAAGATAGTGCTTTTAAACAGCCTAGCAGCAGGAGACCTCTTCTTATCAGTGTGTTTCCATCCATGTTTGGGCAACACAATGAATGCAGATGTAGTACGAAACTTTTGATTATCTATAGGGTTTTTCTGTGAAAACTTCAAAGCTCTGTGGTTAGTTATATTCTGAGACTTTAAATGGCTATGTCTTGTGCTCAGAGCTCTGATTTAATGTTCTGGTTTAATCTATTGTCCAAATATCATTAATGTTGTCTTTGAGGCATGGGAGAGCTTTGATGGAGTCTTTTTTAAATTTCTGGTCATCACCATGTGCAGCCATAAACAACATCCTGCCTGCTAATGAGAAAATTCAAGTTATTGCAGTCATATCTCTTGTGGAAATAGATTGTAGTGGCAGGAGATAAAAAGGAACTGACTTTGCTCACCTTCCACTCCCAGCTGGCATGAGTATTTGGATTACTGACAGGGAGGAGAAGTTTCCATAGATGAAGATACTCCATTAAAAAAACAGTGTTGCCTGTTAAAAATGAAATTATTAATTTCATAGTCATACCCATTAATTCCTTAACCTGCTTTTGTGAGTTTTCTAAAACCTTTCCTAATTAATGCCTTGCATAGCAGCTGTCAGGCTTAACTCTTCCTAACAAATTCAGGTTTGTGGAAGAATTTGACCCATCCTTCAAGTGTGCAGTGAGGGAGTAGGATCCTCCATTATATACCCAGTAAACCAGGTGCATGACATTGGTATCTTATCCATCACTTTCCGTTCTCCCCTATCTTCTGTAAAACTTGTGTGTGTGTGACTTTAGAAACATGGGGTAGGAGTGGCAACTCTGGTTTCTTCCTTCTCCCCCACCATATAAATTTACATTCATCCTTTCAGAAGGTCCTTGGAAGCAGCCCCTGCAGTTGCATGTGTTTAGAGGGTGGGTTGTCACTGAGAGCAGCTGGAGGGGCTCCTGCAGCCCTGGTGGTTCCTGAGATTCTCCTCTCACCCTGCGTGTCTCCGCAGAGCATGGCTTCGTTGGCTACTCGGAAGAGTTGATGTTCAACAACACACTGCCAGACTACAGCCAGGGGGAGTCCTTCTTCACTGTTTTTGGAGTGTTTTTCCCAGCTGCCACAGGTACAGTTAAGTTTTATCCGCACCTTTTTTTCCTCCACAGGAACATCTCGGAGATGAGAGCAGAAGCAAGGGGAGCTCCTCTGGGCTGCAAGGCAAAGCGTGCAGAACTGTACTTGGCCATAGCAGAGCAGACCCAAGTGGTCAATTCAAATGTTCAGGCTTCCCTCCAGTATCTCAACTTTTTCACACTCTTGTCTTGTTGACTTGAACATGTTTTTCTGTCTCTGTGGTCAGAAACTGCTGGTGAACTCTACAGGTTGATGTGATGGTGTAAATCCTTCCCTGCCAAGGACAGGGCTCAGGCACTGATCTTGACCAATGCTATCAGGGCTGGAGGTATCAAGCCTATTTAAAGGGGCTGATCATGACTTATCATGTCAGATAAGCCTTATGACTTGATTGCACTGGGATAGTGGAAAGAGCACAGGAGGACTTTCCCTACATCCTTACCTTAGCAGATGGCTGAGCTGGGCTGATGCCATTGCCCATGATGGACCCACCACTTGCTGCGTGGCATCATGGGTTCATCTTCGTGTGTCAGCAGAGCTCATATTTGTAAGCTTAATTAGATATCTTCATATTATTAATTCCCTTAAATTACTAGGAAGATATACGTCCCTTTTCCAGAGCTGACAATCTCCAGTGGGAATGCAGTAACTATTAGTTGAAGTTACAATACATTTTATTGATGCTGGGTGTTTTAAGCTATATAAAGTACTGATTATAAGCAGTTTCCATAGCGATGAATCCTTGGATTACAGAATGAATTTTCAAAGGATTAGCTCTAAGCAACTCACTGGAAGTTGCAGAATTGCTGCGGAATAAGGAGACAAATGAAAGGGTTTTATGAAACAGATGGGACTGGAGGTGTGGTAGCAGAAGTCATTTTGTCAGGTGCACCTAGTGCAGGACTTGAAATCCTCTCTCCCAGCTTATCAGGCTGGCTATTGCTTCTGTGTAGACTTCCTCCTGGAAAACTCACCTTCATGAGCTATTGGCATCATGGAGAAGATGGCTTCTACCCTCTATTTTGTTGTCATTTTTGACTGGCCCAAGTAAGCCCTCAAGAGAAAAAGACCTTCCTCATGAGCCCTTATACTGGTGCAGGAAAGCAGGTTTTTTTTCAGTTCCTTGGTTATAGAAGAAGGAGCAGTTATGACAAAACTGTGCAGAAAATTACCATGATTAGCCATATTAAATGATTGTTCACCACTGCTAATGCTTGGCTGCTAGGAAGAATGCCAAAGCTAATAGGTACAATTTGTTTAAAGCCCTGGCAGCCTGTTGGTCTGTTTAGTTAGCAGTAGTAATACCAATAGTAATGTCAAACATTCTCTGAAAATACAGTTTGGGATGATGTATAATTACTTTGGTTGTTAACACAGCTTTTTCATATGTTCTTTTTAATTGCTTGGTTATTTACAGGATTTAAATTATTCCTTCAGAGTAGCAGTGCCAGTGGTACCATATGACATCACTATTGCTCCTGTCATTGTTGTTCAGAGCACTGTGGAGTTCAGGAGCCTCATAAAATGCAGGGCTGTGTTTGGTGCTCTCCATGGAAGAGCTTGTGGTCTGACTAAGAAATTTCTAGGATGGGAGTCAAGACTTCTCTGCTGCAGGGCAGGCAGTGTGATGCAGACTGCAACCAGTGGCACTGAGGAATGACAGGGACAGGTTAGCACTGTTCCCAGGCTATCCCCTCCAGCCTGTGGTCCTCCCCCCCACCACTTGGTGGGTACCAAGTGGTACCCACCTCTGCTGGAACCCCCACAATGACCCAGCTGAAGAACTGGAAGCAAAATCCTTTGCCTTAAGATACAACAGAAATTTGGGAGAATTTTAGCGAAACAATACACTATTTAGTTTTGAGGGGTTACATAGAGCCAGTTTGAAACAGTTCTTTGATCCAGAGTAATGTTCTGTTTATCTTTAATTATTAAATGTTGTGTTTACTCTTCTTAATTTTTAGCATATGCTGGTTTACAATTTAAGATGCTATTTTGATAGCCAAGTTTTTAGAAAAAAATGTTTTGGAAATTGTGAAACAAATTTTTTGGGCCTTTCTGAGATGAAATGTTCCTCTTTGAAGTGAAACTATTTTGCTCTCTTCAGGATTGGCTTTTTCCTCTCTCTCTGAAATGGCTAGTTGAATTAAACCAGTTTAAGTTTGATCTCTGGGATATACCAAAACGTGGTTGTAAGTTGCCTACCAACTACTTATAGCAGTGAAACAGAAATGTCTGAAATGCAGGCTGGTGGCTGCAAAAGCAAAGAGGGGCAGCCCCTTCAGGACGAGGGAGCAGGACCTGTGAGGAGATCCTTGCCAGGACCAAACAGACAGGAGGAGCAGTTGGGGACATGCTTCAACTGACGGGCATAAGATGGTCATCTCAGCCTTTGGCAGACCAGTAGCAACATGCTGCCTCCTATGAGCACCTTCCTTGGATTGTTTTGCTCCGTGTCAGGTTTTTTCTCTGTTACTCTGTGTTTTATTGGTACGACTCCAGCAATGTGAGTGAAGTTATCCCAGTTTTACGGTTGAGCACTGGTAAGCAGGGGCTGGTCTGTTTGCTCCCTGTGCAATAGCTGCTTAAAGCATTTCAGCTGGATGTTCAGTGCAGCTGGCTTTATCCCCCAAGTTTGTCATTTAATCTTAGGAAAGTAGCTGAGCATACATAAATACATCTAGAACTGGTCTAAATGGGAGAGCATGGGCATGGAAGACTCAGATTTGCTGGCTTCAGTCAAAAGACTGAAATGTGTGCTGTGGAAGATGTGAATGTACTCCTATAGAGATGCTGTCCATTAACCAGATATTTTCCTACACGTTTGTAAATATCTTTTAAAGCAAGTTTTGCTGCTGTGCTGTGATAGGTGAACACTTGGCTACTCACCCAGCCAGGGCTTTTCAACAGGGAGGGAGTCTTGGGAGCTGCCTGCCCACAGTCAGCTCCCAGCAGCAGCCATGCAGCCATCAGTGCATTTTTAAAATTACGATAAATACCATTTCTGTTGTGCAAAAAATGTTTTTCTACCAAATCCCCAAGTTTTCTGTCTAATGAAAGAAGTGTGTTGTCTTGTGATTCAAGAAAGTAAGATGTCATTTTGAAGTGGTGTTAGTGGAAAATATCATCACACAGAAAGCAGTTTTGAAATAAACTTTATTTGGCACTTGCAAGATGATGACAAATAGATTTAGAAGTTTTGGGCTAAGTTATCAGATGATGTAAACTGGCACAACTCCATTGAAGTCTATGGCAAAGTGCCAGCTTACATCAGTGGAGAAGTTGGCCCTTTCAAAAAATTAGCTGCAATTCTTATCTGAGATTTTCCATTCTTCATCTCCTGGGTGAAGGAAAAAACTAATCTTTTATATTTTATAGTATGTTCACTGAAAAATGCACTGGGTGTTTGCAAGAGCAATCACATCTGCAGTTACAAACCATGGCTGGTGGAGCTGATGGTTCTGTCTAACACACAATGTAGGTGGTCCACTCAGTGCACGTATGCACCACCTGGATGATGCCCAGGACCAGATTACACTGGGAATACCAGCAATGCACAGACTGTCTCAGCCATAATTTCCTGGCTGAGTTGACTGTTTTCATGCATCTTTGTCCAGAAGCTTGGTCACTATCTGCTGCTCTCTAAGATAATAGCCAGTGTGGAAAATCCAGCCTGTGATCTCATTGAAACAGAGGGGTGGATAATTTTCTCCATGGACAATCTGCAGATGTGATTACTTGTGTTCCGAAGGGATTGGCCGTTTCCCTAGGGACAGGGCTTCTGTCTGAAGGAAGGAACATCCTGATTTCTCTATGTTGCTGAGTTTTAAATGCAAGTGTGGGTTTTTTCCTCTGTTGAGCAGCCAGAATCTCTGATAAGGCTTTTTGTGGCTTCTTGCAAGTCAAATCAGTTCTCTGACAGGGGGTGATCAAGGCTATAGATGGTGGAGATTGTTTTGGATGTTATTTTTTTTAATTAGTCAGGTTGTCCTTTCATTGAAAAGTGGGTTGCTTAGTCAGCTGCTTGCAAAAGACCCTCTCAGAACTGATTTTTGGCAGCTGTCATCCTGTCTGGAAAATTACTTTTTGGGTGGTGGTGGTGAGGTGACTTTGGCATTGTCCATACATCTGTACTGCCATACTTTTGCACTGATCAGGTCAGAGTCATAATTGCAACACAGAGGAGACGGCTTTAGTCTGAGTGACTGAGAATATCTGAGTTGATTCCCTCTTTGGTGGCCATGACCTTTGGTTGTGGATCCCATGAGACTCTGGTGACCTCCTGGGGACCCTGGCGGAAGCTAGTGGTGTGCAGTGGCCTGGGTGTGACCCCTGGTCACTGCTGGGCAGGACGTCAATCATCAGTCTCATGATCCTCTTTGTGTGGGCTCTGGGAGGTCATCTCCTGGCTGCTCCTAAGCGTGTGTGGGTCTGTGGGAGGGAGGCAATGAGGCAGCCCAGGCTGTGCAGTTACCACTGTGCCGATGACTCATGTCTTCAAGTTTTTTATATTTGGTCCAGCAAATGCCATTTTGGTGTTTCCCCAGTGCTGAAGCAAGACTTTGGATAAGGAAGAGGTGACTCAAGCTGGAAGATATAAAGGTGGTGCCAGATGTTTGACAAACTTGGCCAAGAAGCACATGAGATCAACAGCTGTCCTCCTGACAATAGTTTGTTCCCTTAGGAAGAAAAATTCAGAGTATTCTGAGTTTTCTGTTTTGTCTCTGATTTGCAAATTAGCATGTCATCAAAGAATGCTTCATAGAGACTTTATTTAGTGTATTTGTGACCATTTCCATGGACTTCTGCCTTCCTAACTTTTCTCACCTCCAGCTAAGCCTTTGTGTAGCTGTTTGAAAGGACCAGGGCTTGAACACTGCGTGGAAGCTTTATCTAGAGAAAACCAGAGCAGCTGACAGGCTTTTAGCTGTGCTGTTCAGAAGTACATCCACAAAATAGTCTTCCGGGAAAAAATTAAGAAGTCGATGCTTTCAGTATAGTGTCAAGGATTCAAATCTATCTGAATCTGGAAGAAAATATCTTCCAGGAACTGAGGAATGCCAGGACTCTGTGGGGACCAGGAGCTGTTTCGGGGCTCTGGCTCCAGGGTGGAGATAACAGAGAAAAGATGGCTGGTACGTGGATGGGTTGAGGGGAAGAAGAGATGATCAAGGAGAAAGGATTAATAAATAAATGGAACCCTGGATATGTTTGCTAACGTGTGAGTGCCTTTGGCCCATTTATGTGCTGCCCTCATGACAGGGCAGCAAAGAGAGGAGGTGTCACAATATCCTTTGAGCAGATGTGAAGATGGTGCCACAAAGATGCACAGCAGAGTCTGGGACAGAGCAGAGCAGAGTTCGTGTTCCATGATTAGCAACACAGCCACTGCTGACAGCCCATCAGCAGCCATGCAAGGTCTATAGGGAATAGGGAGGGTATCCATCTGGCTGATATGGGTTTGTCCCATTTACCCTGAGATTGGTCCCATGGCTCTTGTGTATCCTTCATCTTGGGAAAAAAGTCTTCCAAGCAGCAATCAGTGGTGGAGCTTTAAAATGCAATGGGCTGTTACTGATTTAGAGCTGTAGTCACTCAGATTTGCAGCTGCAGAGTCTGACTCTGTCATTCTTATGCCCTCTGAACATGAGGAATGGCTGCTGGACTTGGGCAGCCATGGTGGACTGGTGTGTGGTTGCTCCCCTGCTGCTGGGGCTGCCAGATGCTGAGTGCCATGGCACTGGCATCCTCCTTCCCATTGTTCTGTGGTGATCTCACCCTGGTGCCAGGGACCATGCCATCAGCACTGCTGGCTGGCTCCTGGCCCACATGTCCTTATGAAGACGTCAGCCTGACATCCCAGGGGTGGGACGGTGACAGGCAGAAGGTTAGTGTCTTAACGTCTTTGGTCCTGACTTCAAGTTTTCCAAATTCTCATCAGGATTCCAAATCACAGATTTTTATTTATTTGTTTTTATTTATAGCAGATACCTGAAGTATTCTAGGAAAACTTTTGTCATAATGCGACAGGGGAAGCAGTGTTTTCTCGACAAGTCTGGTATGACTCCTCCTTCAACTATGGACAAAACCCCTTAACCAATCTGTACCTTGGCTTTCTAGCCTTAATGTGGAGACTGTAATCCTCTGCTTCATCCTGTTTCCCTTTCTTGCATCTTTAGATGGTAATTTTTTAGGCTAAGGACCGTCCCTGATTGTATAATACCCTGTACTCTGGCCTAAAATAACAGTTCAGTATTTTATTCTTAGTCCTACCATGTGTTTTCTACATGACACTGGGACAATTACTTGCCCTCTCTGTGTTTTTATTTCTATCTGCAAGGCAGAGATAATGTCTACTTCCTAAGCAGATCCCTTGGCTGGAAGGTGCCACCTACGTGCTGAGAGCACTGTTATTCTGTCTGTTAATGTGAACATCATTTAATATGGACAGGACAGGCTGTTTTGTAACAGTGGCTGTGCTCTGTGAATGCAGGGACCTGTAATGCATCTGTCTGGGGGCTATACCACCTGTATGTGCTGCCCTGATGAACAGTGGGATTTCTCTTTTCAACAATTGAGCAGCATTGTCTTCCGTTAGGTTTGTATGAAGATAAAATGGGTTTTGTTCACATACTGTTTCTTTTCCCCCCACAGCATTGTTCAAACTGAAAAAAAGGTTCTTTGATGTGTTAGTGGTGTCTTGCTTCTGTTAAAGACATGAACAGTTTTTTTACCAAGCAATTGATGGGAGCCAGTATTCGTCTGTGTGGCAGTGTTCTGAAGTAATCAATGAACTGATTGATTAAATCATATTACATATTGCAATGTGTATTATATATACTATAACTCAGATTAATTCTAAATTGCACTTGTGTCTGCAAAATACAGGTGTGATGGCTGGGTTCAATATGAGTGGAGATCTCCAGAAGCCTGCAACCAACATCCCTCTGGGGTCTCTGGCTGCTATTGGCACCTCGTAAGTCATTGATTGGGGAAAATTTGCTCTGGAGACTGCCCTGAGTATGACCAATCCATTTCATATTCCCATCAACCTTTTATTACTCAGCCATCTGGAAAATTAAAGCATGGCTCTCATTCAAATAGTCATCCATTACCAGGATGTTTTCTGGGTGGGTTAGAGGAGATGTTTGTTGGTGTGGATGTACTCAGTCCTTCTGCTGCTGGGTGAGATCTGTGCTGTTGCTGGGGTGCTTGTGCTGCTGCAGCCTGCCTGCTGAGTTCTCCAAGGCTTGGGGGGTTGGTTTTGTTGTTCATTGTTGTTTTCAAAGGGGAGTTTTATTTAACTTTTTTCCCCTTGCTTTCTTTTTCTATATAAATAGAAAAGAAATATCAATTTTTTTTTAATTTTTATTACTGGGAAAATGAGGCCAAGAGAGGTGAGACAACCTACCCATCTGCAAAACAAGGGAAACAGAGAAGCCCTGCGTCACCAAGTAGTGTTCTTCTCAAAGAAATGCTACTTTCAGGAGAATGTTCCACTGTTACATATTAAAAAAAAAAAGCCCTCAGTAGGTTTTCCTGCCTGGTTTCATTGCCATCTAAATTGCCTTTGAATTTATTACTTTTAATTGTGTAACAATGTTCGGTCAGGAAGGAAGTATCTTCATAATTTGGAGGGATTCCTGCTGAAATTGGTGCTTGTTTTAAGAGGGGGGATTCCACAGGACACAGAAGTATCACATGTATCCATCTATCCAAGGCTGTGGTCATTCCCTTCTCTTTTGTCTGAGTTTTACAGACAAAATTATCCCCCAACCTGAGTGCTGGAAAGGCCAGAACACCAGAAGAGGATCCTGGTGCAGGGCAGGCTGGCTGTGCTGTTAATGTTACTGCCAGATGTGGGGGACCTATGTACCTGCAGAACCACAGAATGGTTTGGGCTGGAAGGCACCTTGAAAGGCCATCCAGTCCAACCCCCTGCAAAGAACAGGGACTTCTTCTACCAGATCAGGTTGCTCAGAGCCCCATCCATCTTGACCTTGAATGTTTCCAGAGATGGGGCATCCGCCACCTCTCTGGGCAACTTATTCCCATGTTTTACCACCCTCATCATGGAAAATTTCTTCCTTACAGCTACTCTGAACATACCCTCATTTAGTTTAAAACCATTACCCTTTGGCCTATTGCTACAAGCCATACTTAAAAGTCTGTCCCCAGGACTGAGATATTTCCCCCCGCCCAGCTCAGGAGTGCTGGTAGCTTCCCCTCAGGGCTACCTTCAGCCATGCTGCAGCTGTCCCTGGCACATCGTAGTGGGTAAGTAACATGGATTGGTGTCAAATTTATCCTTGAAGCTGAATCATGCAGGAACCATGCAGAATGATTGAACCATGCAGATTCTGGGTACTTGACTCTCTTCTGGCTCTCCTAGTGACAGAATTCTCAATGCCTTGTCCTGCTGTGAAGAAATAGGTTTATTTTTGTTGTTTACAGGTGGTTTCTGTACATGGTCTTCGTTTTTTTGCTGGGAGCCATTTGTACCCGTCAGTCACTCCGCTGTGACTTCATGATAGCAGAGAAGGTAACTTGTGGTTTTATATAATGGTGCTTTCAGGTTGCCATCTGCCTTACTAAATGCTTGAGTTTTCCGAAAGCCTAAGGAATTTGAGTACGCATGCCTCATTATAATTCAGGGGGATTCCCCTGTTGCAAATCCCAGTGTACAATTGATTTGAATAGCTTTGCATTCACCAGCAATATCCAGTAATGCCGAAGCTTGGCATAATCACCCAGCAATAGCTTTAAGAGCTAAAGTATGCTAATGTGGTCTAATGATAAATGCTGTATTTTATTCAATGTATCCTTTCTCGTTGGTGAAAGCTTAGACCAAATTGAAATCTCTAAAGAACCCTCCTGCTTATCTTTACTAAATCAAGTGAAGCTCACATTTCCATATCTAGCAGGCTGTAATTGCAGAGCGGGCAATAGGATTATTAAATTCGAGACATTCCACACAGAGTATTTACACGAGAGGGGTTTGTGGTGTAACACATAATGAACCTTACCCTTGCAGGCCTCTAAAAAGAGAGAGATTTTGGTATGTGCCATTGTCTTTCTTTGGATGGGATATAGAAGGGCTAATTTTCTGTTACTCAGTATTATCCAAAATCATCGGTTCACTGTATTTGACACTATGTCTTGTGATTCATTTGAAGTAGAGAAGTTTACATAGTTTGATCTGTAACATGGTTTTAATCTAAAAGAACAGTTTGAAACTCTGGCTTTGTTTCTTAAGCAATTGCAGCTCTAAACTTCTTCCATCCCCCAAATAAACTCCCAATTATTGCTGGGGCTGTCGCTTCCTGCTGAGGTGAAAAAACCCACCTCTGCTTCAGGAAAAAAGGGGGAATGAGCCTGCCTTCTGTAAGGCAACCTCTTTGTATGTCAGTGATTTAATGGGCAAAAAGTGCAGTAACCAAAAGAATCATCTCAAAATGAATCTGCTGAAGAGAAAGAGATTGCTAAAGCTGTGTTTTAAGTTCAAAACCCTTGGCGGCGGAAATGAAAAATCTCCTAGTAAAGAATGAGAAGATATTTAAAAGTGTCAAATATAAATAATAAGCAAGCAAACAAACAACCACCCGCAAAAAGCAAATTCAATTTTCTTTCCCCTAATACCAAGCAAACAAATGGTGCAATCCCAATATTCATGTTTCTTCTTTGAGTTATTACAAGCTGCTTTAGATTTTAATGACTTTGGAGAGAGGGAGGGGGGAGAGATCATTACTCCTCCAGACTCTCCCTTTGTATCACAGGTGAGCAAGTGGTTGGCTGCTTTTCTCTGTTACAATATTTGTTTGGCTTTTTAAACATAAAAATGAGATTCAGTGCTTCCACTTCTAATGAGTTCCAACTGCCAATTCCTTGCAATGTATTCATACTCTCTGTGTTCAAAACCCATAGCAAAACCTTTCATCAGCCTCAGTGAAAGGGACTCTTCCCCTCTAACCCTGATTTGAATGTCAAGTAGCACATTTAAATGCAAGCATTTTTGGCAGCTAAAATAATATATGATGTCTGGCACAACTGTTTGTTTCTTCTGAGTATTTCTCAGAGCAAGATAGGATTAGAGGAGAGGGAAGGGAAGATTCCCCACTGAGTGTCTGTCTGTTGGTCTAATGAGAGCTGGTGTCTGCTCATCTTTGCCTCAGGTTCCTTCTGTCCCACAAGATACAATTCACAAGGCCAAACAGATTTTCATGGGGAAAAAAAATGTTGTGGTAGGAAGTTTAAATGGTTCTGGATCATGGCATTAATTTTACATGCCTTCCCCAACAGCAAGCTCTTTATGGCTTTTTACCCAATCTCCTTTTTTCCTGCCTACAGATTTTATAGACAAGAAAAAGTCAGATGTAGCTTGAATCATGTTTAGCCATGTAAATTTTTGTAATTCCTTCTAATAAAGCATGTGCCACCTGACTTCAACAGTGGCAGAAGCTGAGAGGACCCATGTTCATTTAGAGTTTATTTTCCACGGGAGGAGTGGTGAGAACAAAGGAAAAGTAGGATGCAGGGGACCTGCACTTGGTGGTACCCTCTGCCACAGATGTCTGTCTGCACCTCCAGCACTTGCTTCAGAGGAGTATGGGCATGTTGGATCTGGGCCAAAATGTGGGGTTTTTCTCTGCCTGGTCTTTGTGCTGGTATTACCCCCATGCCTTGCCATTCTCAGTGCCTGGCTGCTGGCTGTCAGACTTGTGTGGTCTTGCAGGACTTGGGAGTGGCTCAGGTGGCCCTAGACCTTGGTTTCTCTCATTTTTTCTGTCCATGTCCTTACAATGTGGTGCCAGGAGCATTCCCATTTCAAAGCTTTCTTGCACAATGTTTATATTGTGGGGTTTTGTGTACTTGGGTGGGGTTTTTTAGATATGCTGTCTGTACCTGCGGCTCTCAACAGTTGGGACCTGCTTAGGGGGACCCCAGTCCTCACTTCTGTGTGACAGACCAGGAGCTGCCCTTCCTTTCCTTCCACACCTGCAAGAGATGCTCCCAGCTTGAAAGGGTGCTTACCAGAAACCAGTTCTAAACCAGCCTTGTTAGCACTATGGGTTTAAATTTTTTGTTTTTTTAAAGTTTCCTGTTGTCCAAAGGAAATTCTTTTCTCATTGAAGACAGGAAAATAAGGTCATTGTATTATATCCTTTGGAGTGTGTTTTTTGAGATTTTGCCATTTACTTAAGTTGCAATTTCGATTTGGTTTTACTGTGAGTTTTCTTTCAGGATTGGTTTTCCCCTCTGAGACACAGGGGTTTGTCTTCCTGTTTTGGATGGTGGGAAGCCTGGGCAGCTTTTCCTGTGTGATACGCTCTATATATAAGTGATGTCGCCTGAAATAAACTCACTTCCAGTTACTTGAGGGGAATCTAATAGCTGCTGCTCTGCTGCAATTGCTTCAAGTGACAAAGAATTTCTTGGACATGAGCTTTTAAAATGGTTCCTTTTGTACAGGATGTTCAGTATTAAATTACTTTTATGGGATAATTTTCCTGTATTATTTGCTTGTACATTATACCACAGACCAATTAAATTGCTGCTTTCCCAGGGCTCACTCTGTTCATTTAATGGTACAAAATGTATGTGATCTCTTAAAATCCATGTATTTAAGGCTGCTTGGGTGTCTTTAAGGCACAATATAATGAACTTTGCATTCTTTTTGCTTCCTCCAGGTATCCTTGGTGGGTTTTCTGTTTTTGCTAGGGTTGTACATTTCATCCCTGGCCTCTTGCATGGGAGGGCTGTATGGAGCACCCAGGATCCTGCAGTGCATCGCCCAGGAGAATGTGATCCCCATGCTCGCCTTCCTTGGATATGGGGTTAGTCATCCTTTCCCTGGGATTGCTGTCAAATGTTCACCTGGATTTAAGAAGCCAAGATTTCTATGCATCTGTACAGTGAGTCGGGGGATGCATGAAATGCAAGGAGGGGAAGGCTCAGGATCTGGTATCCCATGCATACACAGAAAAGCCAGGAAATGAGTGGTTTTATGAAAAAAACCAAGCATCCAACTGCCTGTGATCCTTTCCCTGCCTGTCCCCTGTGTGCACTGCCTCTGTTCTGAGCCCTCCCACGGGGTTTGGCACTGTGCAGGAGCAGCCCTGCTTCATCATCCCAGTATCTCGCTCTCCCACCTCTGCACCCTGGCCTGGGGCTGTCTGTCCTACCCCCATGCACAGACAGCCCTTCCCTCCCTCTGACCCGCTTCTTCTAGATGTCCCCAGTAAAACAGGCACTTATGATGCAAACACCTTGTCCACACTGGTCCTGATCCCAACCATGACCAAAGGAAGTACCTACCTCTCCTCTGCCCTCCTGTCTGGGGCAGAAGCCTGAAGCTTTTGTCCCAGCACTTGGTGAAATGGATGGTAACTGTCTCTTTACCTTTTGTCTGTTTTCTTTTCTTCTTCTTTCCTGTACATCTTTGATCTGTCCCTATCCTCTGTGGTAACGTCATAGCTGAGTGTATGACCAGTTGTGATGTTCTGGATTCAGTCTTTGTGCGCTGGAGAAGAGGACATTTCTTTGTAAGATAAGGTGCCTTTTGGACACTATTAAATAAAAACAAAGAACAGTTTTGAAAAGTTAAGTTAGGGCCCTTCTAAGCTTTAGATATGCCTTGAAACAGTCTTGCTTGGAATATGATGAAGCCTTTTCCTTGATTTGTGAATAATCATTATGCGTGAGTCATTCTACTGATATCACTCAAAGTATCAGTCACCAAGGACTCTGTAGTCTTGGGCTATACATCTATACATGATTTTCCCTTTTTCTGAACTGGGAGAAAATAATTCCATCACTCTCAGTAACCTGCAGTACCTAACTGTCTGTACAGAGTGGCTGAAAAAGCCTTATGCTTTGCTCCATCAGAGCAGCTTGTAAATGCAGAAATATATTTTTCATTATTGGTATTCATGAATGTTTTAAAATATTTAAATGTTTCATAAGTATAATGATTTTCTCTCCATTGTTTTATGCTTCTCAAAGTAATTTTCTAAACTGAAAGTTATAATAATAGCAAAAATAATAGTAATAATTGTAGAGAAAGCAGGAACAATAATGACTGCAAAACCTTTCAGCTCCTGAAGGCAGTTTTCAGGTGATCCCAGAATAGGCTGTTGTCCCCTTGGCAACCCTTGTGAAATTCTCAGTGGTTTAGCGAAGTTGACTCCCTCACTTCTCTGATAGTTTTCTGTCTTTCTGTCAAATTTTCTGCTCTGAACTCCCGGCAGAGTGCCATAATGGGAAGGGCTCAAAAAGAGGTGAGAAATTGAAGGCAGATCACTTTTCCCCCTTGCTTTTCTCTGCCACCTTGGAAATTGTTTAGATTTGGTTTATGGAGAGTAAATACATTTAATTTGTCCTTACCAATCTATTTCACATCAGTTCTTCTTTTCCGTGGTTGAAGAAGGTGAACCAGAAGCTGCTGATGTGAAGGTGGCACTGCTCCATGCAGAGCTTTTCCAAGGGCAGCATGGGGAGCCTTTTGGGTAGGCAGTGATGCAGAGTCCTGTAGAATAATTAGAGATGAACAGTTAACTCTAATTAACATGTTTTATTGCCAGACTTCCCATAAGCCCCACAAATCTCCCTGAAGGTTTATTGTTGCTTTAATGACGTTGTTTCACCATGGAGATATGAGTGAGAGTGGATGAATTTACCAAACACAAAGCTTGAGTAAAGCTCAGAAATTAGGTGGGAGCTCAACAACTTTTGGTTTCCAGCCTGTTCTTTAGTTCATTAAACCTGTGAGCCTCTGTTTGCACATGCATGCATGTATTTAATGACTAAGGGGATACTGCAGATAACCCAGGTAATCACATATGGCAGCTGAGCAAGTGGGGAATCCTCATGGCAAGGTTCATGGTTATTAATTTAAATATAATTTTGTTTTATTTATGAACTAGAAAGGCCCCAACAAGACTCCAGTGGCTGCGATTTGCTTAACAAGTTTCATCACCATGGCTTTTGTCTTCATTGGGCAAGTGAATGTTCTTGCTCCCATAGTCACCATCAACTTCATGCTGACTTATATTGGTGTGGACTATTCCTATTTCTCGCTATCCTTAAGCTACAACATTCAGCAGAAACCTGATGAGACCCAGATGGGAGCTGATAGACCTGCTCACTCTTCCCAGCCTTTAATTTTCAACAAGCCCCCCAGCCGTGCAGCAGATGGGGTAATTCAAAGAAGATCAAATGGCACCTTGCTGGAATTCAAAAAAGACATGGACCAGCTTTTTAAACCATTTTTTAGTGAGCCAGGTACTTGCAAAAGAGAAGGAACTGAGAATTTAATCCAAAAGGTCAAACGAAAAAAGGCAAAAAAGCCAGCCAATCAGACATTACAAGACAGCTTTCTCCTGGATCTCTATCATGATGCTCCCCTGGCTCAGTATGGCTGGGATGAGACCACAGAGCCCCACGAGAGCCAGCAGGACGTGGATGAGCAGGGCAACCAGTGGGATGCAGGTCTGTGCTCATCACCCGCTATGGGTGCCCAGCTCTTACCCAGGACTCTGGAGCAGGAGGAACAGTTCTGCAGTGAAATGATGATGCTCCCTGGCCTGAGAGGAGAAGGTAGGGGCTGCAGAAGATGGATATATCCAAGCTCAGAGGAAATTGTTTATAATCTTGGTCTTCCCAGAGCTTTCCTGAAGTCAGGTGTGAAATGAGCTTTATATGGGGCTATCATTCAGTGATTCATAGCAATAATATTATTTATTCCAGGTGAGGGTAGAGTTCATTGCAATGCATCACAGAAGAAGTTCTAATGCAATTTCCTACAGAAGATTAATCACAGGAAAGCAGGCAGGACTAAATTTAGTGTTGGGTGGTTTATGATATACTCATAATTCTTCACAGACATGCTGAATGCTGTACATTAAAAAGGGTTTGGATGTATCTTGGGATTTACTTCATCCTGGTGTGGGGTAGGATGGCTGGAGCTGTGTGAGCCTTAAAACTCAGGCTATCAAAATGCAGTGCTCCACACAACACAGGTGGAGTCTGTAACTCAGCATCCATAGGTGAGGGTCTGAATTCGTTCTGTTGATGATGTAAGTATTTGATACAGTGGGTGTGCATGGAGTTTGGCATTCCCAGTGCTGTAGTGTTTCATCAGCATTAGTCAGTTAAGCTTCCTAAACCACTCTGAGGGAGAAAAGTATTATTTTTCTCATTTCACAAATTGTGAAATTGAGGCAGAGATAGACAGATGTGGCCTTCAAATGGACTTAGTACCAGAGCCAGCAACTTTTTGGGCTTTTTCTTGCACTTCTTTTCAGTTTTCATTTTAGAGGTTTAGGTTTAACTCTGTCATACAGTGGTATGAGCTAGAATTTTTGCTTTGGTTCCTGGAATCTGGTGATGTACAGTAGAGGAAAAACACGCCACATTCTAACTTCTTTCTAATGTGTTTTTTTTTTTTTTTTCTTTCCCTTTCTTTCTGTAGAAATATCTATAAAGCAACAAAATCCAGAACTGGGAATTCAGCAAATACCAGAATCCTTCTACTCCAGATTTTTCAGTCACTGGATTTCCTTTGCTGGTGTAAGTAATTTTCTTTTATTTTGAGCAGTGGTTTGTGATTGTAGAAAACAGAAGGAAATTCATCACATACTGCAGTGTAAATACTCCAGTACTTTTAATAATGGCTTTTGATTGTAGTATTTCAGGTCACCTGAATTAAATACTCAAGGTACCATGCATTCAGCAGTTCAAATTCAGGGAAAGCCTGATGGCAAATTGAATAATAACAGGAAAAAACCCAAACAAACAAACAAAAAAGTCCCAACCCAAAAGTACAAATTCAAAGTCTGGAATCTTAGGACTTTAAAGATGCATGGCTACATGGCAAAAAAAAAAGAAAATCAGTGTCCTTCTTTTCACTGGTCTGCTTTTCCTTGCTGTGGGATGGACTGAGACATCAGCTTCAAAGCTATGTTGCTTTTATTCATGAGCCAGTTTCTGCAAGCTTGGGGTGGGGTTTCATTAGTGCTGACCTCCTGATACCAGCATTCCATCTTTTGAGGGAAGAAAGGAGAGCATTCCTACACCATGGTACTTTAAATAACTTTCATATAGCTTCTGCCTCAAGCTGCTGAGAAGTTTAAGATAGTTAAACTCATCTTGGGAAGATGGATTATTGGTCAGATGACAGGGAAAGGGTCAGATATGCATAATGAATGAGCCATATGGCTTTGCTGCATGGATGAGGATTTCATAGTTGTGCGTAAAATGTAATAAACCCACTCAACAACCACCAAACACCGTTATTTTAATCCTCAGATGGAGTTTGACACCTGCTTTTCAAATTCACTGCTGCTGCTGCCAGCAGCCAGCTCCTGGTGAAGGATCCCACTGGGCTGCAGCACCAGGGGTGGGCTGGCAGCGGTAGCCCTTCTTTAGGATGGTATCTTTAGGATGTTGTGTGCTGATGCCATCTCTGGGCTTGTATCTAATATGGCTCCCAAGTGCATGTCATGGCAGAGCCATCAGCTCTCTGCCTTTGCGGGGGAATTTGCTTACGGAGGTGACTGACTTGCTCATTAAAGTACATTTGGTTTCCTGTCAATAATCAGGCTTGGGAGGAGGTTGCAACAGAGTTGGGATGGGATTGATGATGCAAAATAAAATCACAAAAGCAGAAATTTGATGTGTTTATATATCCTGACTGCTCTCCTGTCTGCCCTCTTTCTTTGAGTTTCACTGATTGTGTCAGCTGGGACCATTTTAGCTCTTTCTTTGTAGCCGCCCTTTGCTGTTCCCAGCCTCTCCCGTGGAGATGCTACCTCTGCCCCTATTCATATGCAACTGGAGCTAAATCTCCTCCTGAGCTGGTGAGCCTCTGGATACTTCTCTTGGAAAAGCCCAAGCAGAGAACCACGCTGACTCAGGGTAGCCACTGGAGCTACCTCCATGCTGCTGGGACAATGTAAACCTGTGCTGTCCCTCATTTTACGAGTGAGACCAAATGCGGCTCCCAGTAACATGGGAAACTGGGTTTTGCTGAGAAATGACTGTCAGATTGTCAACATGGTCCTACCTCCCAGCCTCTGGGGTAACCCCAAACTGTGTCTTTCCAATAGGCAATTGTGTCTCTCATCATAATGTTTGTCATTCAGTGGATCTACACCCTTGTCAGCCTGGGAGCAGCAATTATTTTGTATTTCTACATCGGCCAAGTGAGCCCAGGACTCCCTCTTGGTGAGTTTTTATTAAACCTGCTTAAAAATTCATTAAACTTTAACTTAATTAGGAATTGAGACTCTTGTGTTTAATATGCAGGTGACACAGTGAATGATGAGGTTTTGCTTCATTGCTAGTTTTAATACATTTTCTCTCTGAATCTTTAATTTGCTATTGAATTCTAACTGTATCTAGCATTGGTTTGATAGTTTGAACATAGTGCTTATTGCTTTATTATATTCTACTTTAAATGGCAAAACCAGATACTAAGACTTGATAGGGGTGGCAGTTTGTAAATGTATCACAACTATGAGAAAAATCTGCCATAAATAAGTTTTAATAAAGTTAATCAATCTAAACCCACCTGAGAGAATTTTTACAAAAATGGGAATTATGATGAGTGTCTCATCAAATCTCAGCATTCATAACTATGGAACAAGACAGTCTTTTGATTCCAGAGCTAAACATGTTGAATATGTTGGGAATGTGATCTGGGAAAATACTTTTAGGCAAAGGGCATTAGAAAGATCTGTGCATGTGATCGGCTTAAACAAGTTCAAAATTAAACAGTGAAACACATTCAGCAAGCAGCTCATGAGAACTTTCAGCTGCTTGACAAGGCCAGTGCGGGGGTTTGCATTGCTCTGTGTCCCAGAAAGGACATAGTATGGGCATCCTCACCTGTTCATGAGTATGTACATCCATCCATACATATATACGTAGGTAGGTGTGTGCCTTCATAGCTGAGTGCATGCCTGGATGTGCAGTTTGTTGTCCAGGATGAGAAAAATGAAGAGCCTGAGTTCATATGCAATGCAGAAATAGCTACCTGGGTTTATTTACATGAAAGATTATTAGCCAGTAGGTAAGTAAGTACTGGAATTCAGAAAAATGATGAGGTGATAAGAAACCAAAAACTAACCACCACCATCCAAATACTGCTCAGCTGTTCTTTTTCTACTCTTAAGTGACTTCTTTCTATGTATCTGTAAGGGATAGTAGAAAAGAGCTGAGATTGTGGATAGTAGTGGCTAATTTTTTATCTTTTGAAATATATATTTAAGTTTTAACAAAATTGTTTATGGCCCCCATATATTAAACAAAACACAAATAATCTTTTCAGGTGTTGAAATATTTTTTGCCTTTGTACACTCACTGTATTATATCTCTGTAATCAGCTTTTGAAATATTTACCAAAAATTACTTTAATAAAAATTTCTCTGTCAGTGTGTTGAGGATTTTGGAAGCTCATCTGAGAAATAACAGCATGATTAGACTTTTTTTCTTGGTTTCTTTTGCACGTGCATTCTCATGCATACAGTAAAACAGTGCATGGCATTGAAAATGTTAGAAGTGAATGCTCAAAATTCAGCCTGATTTTTACTTGGCTGTGAGGGAATGTTATTTTGTGGTCACAAGGCTTCCAATGTTTGTTCTTCAAAGGATCAAACAGCCTTTCTGTCTAGAAGGGTTGGGAGACACGGGCCTGAGAGATGCTCTGGGTTAGGGGCTAGTTGATGACCTTGGGAGGAGAAATGCCCTGTGATTGACACATCCCTTCTCCTCTCTCTTCTTCCCCAGCAGCCTAAGCCAAATCCAGCAGGTGCTGACTGGTCTCGATTCTCCCTGTCCCTCACCATAAACTTCTCCTGCTGCATTTGCTTCCAGCTCTGGTACTTCCCTGCTCCTGCAGGGAGCCAGTGCAGGAAACTAACTTTACTGAGAAATCAGAAAAGAAATCAGTATTGGTGTAATAAGCTAAACCAGCTCTCCGTGGGGTCAGACAATAAGGAATGAATAGTGAGACCACAGCCACCCTGGCTGAGGTTGGCTGAATGGCTCCTCCCATCTCCCCATCCCTGCAGTGGAATGGTTTTTGCAGTCCAGGGAGTAAAAGGTACTGCAGTGGGTGTCTGTGATTTGTTCTTGCTTTACTGGGGTTTAACAAGCTGTCAGGCTGGGAACAGATAGCTGTTCTCCATAGGAAATTTGGGTTCGTTTCTTGACAGTTATTTAAAAGCCACAGCATGTAGGAAGTCTTTAGGAATGTTCTCACTCTCACAAAATCTTTGAGTACCACAGGCTAATAACAAGCGTGCTGGTTTGAGATTTTATGCAAAAATTCAGTGGTGTAATGCTATTATGAGAGAATTAGCAGCATACTGACTTCTTGTGCCTTTTCTCCATAGGAGCAGCAGCAAATTTCAGTTTCTTTGGCTGGATTAAGTCGGTTTTGATCGCTTCATGCAGGTTGGTACCAGTCACTTGGCCGTGACCAACATGCTGCCCATTGTTCTCATGACCTACTAATGTGCACAGAGAGGGCTGGAAGAATTGACTTGCTTATTACTTTAAGGAGTCTTTCTGCCCCTTCTCGCATACTCAGAGTTACTCTTACTTAAGGGTAAAAATAGCTGTTTGCTCCCATTAGCCTGGCATATGGTTGGCTGTGCATCTGAGAAGCAGGAATCTCCTCTGCTTTGTATTTGGGAGTGTCAGCTGAAATCTTGGTGCCTGAAGCTTTATCTTACCCCAAAGGTCTGTGCTCAACCTTATGGCTCAGGTTGAACTGGAAAGTCTGAAAGGAAATGAAAAACTGGATACTTCTTCTCTTCTACCCACCATTCACTGAAAGCAAATTCCTCTGGTAGTGGTGGAACAGGCACACATGACAGCTGTGTTCAGGTTTCAGAGAGAAAATCTGGGGTGGGGGACCTGCAATAACTACAGGGCGAATATGATAAATAGGGTCTTTGGTAAAGAAACCATTCAATATTGAGTTTGTATGGAACTGCAGTAGCATTGTCTTGGGGTTTTGATTCACAGAAGACCTTGAAGGTTTTGTTTGGTTGGTTATTAACTAGTTTTGTAAATCTTATTTGATGCTATTAATTATTAATTCTATCATATTGGGTTTCCTATAGCAGCTTATGACCACCTCTGCATCTGAGTAATGGCTTTGAGTTTCTCAGTCTCTTGGGTTGCTTTTTTTGTTTTTTTGTTGGGGTGAGTAAATGCTGAAGTGAGGACTGTGCACATGAGCTGCCATGCATTAGATGTGCCAGTTTGGTGGTTCCTTTAAAATAAATGAAAGTCCATGCAATTAAGCACATTGGTCTGTCTTGCCAGGTCCTGCCTCTGCCCACAGTTCCCATAACATGACCACATGCTTTTGGTAGCAGAATTGTTCAGGGAGAGAAGCCAGGGGTGAGGGACCTCTCTGAGGTCCCCAAAGCAGGTCTTAGACATAAAGCACTTAATTTATAGCCTAATTTAAACAATTTAACAAAAGATTCTTACAAAATTTTCTATAGCACAACGTAAGTAACTCATTTATAAGTAATATAAGTCACATAAGTATAATATATAAGTATCTATTACTAATAAGTAATATAAGTAACTCACTTATAAGCCTAACTTACAGATCTAAAGTACTTAAGAATCTAAGAGAGCAGCATTCATAGTACATTTGCTGCAGTATGTTCACACTAGCACGCACACCTAAAAGAGTACTTAAAGAGTCAGTGCAAGGTATGAACCTGTGAAAAATTCCCCTTGAGTTCAGTGAAGTACTCATGTTGGTTGCCTTTGCATCTTCTAAACAGGTGAAGGGCTGAACCTTGAGGAGTGGGGGTATCAGCCCACGTTCCGTCATCGGCGTTTGTCAATGGTCCTTCAAGTACAGCAATTTTGAGAGTTCACTGCTCTGGGAGGCTCCACTCAGAGAGAAGTGCTGGTCTCAGCCCACTGTGAGCCAGGAGAGCTCAGAGGGTCTCACTCTGGACTGCTGCTTAGAGTGGAGCAAGAGAGTTGGCTTAGGTCATAGTAATTTTCCATCCTGGCCACAATTTGGGTCAGTAACTTTCTTTGAACGTTTCATAACAAAACTGTTGTTGCACTTGGGTTGTTACTCATGCAAGAAAAATAAGTTTCCAAGATATTCATTAAAAACTAGGAGATGTTAGACAGCTTAAGTTCCCTGGAGCAGACAGTCTTTCTGATATACTCAAGAGGAGCTGAGCACAGGTGCTCTTTGTGAAGGCTGAGGCCTAACAAGCATTTCTCAGATCATAGCACAGTCCGAGAGGCAGGGGCAGTGGGATGCATCACCACATATGTTTTCTGCATATCTCATTTGGAGTAAGGGATTGTTGTCTGTCCCTTTTCACAACGTCTGCTGGACTGGTGACACAAGCCCATGCCAAGGGTGAGGAGTTGAGACTGGGAACAGTGTGCATGGGGCCATGCTGAAAATGCTGCCAGAATTACTCATGGCCCAGTGAGCCAGACCCTGCTGCTGCAGATCCCGGGCAGTTCTGTCTACTTCCACCCCAGGCAGATTTGTGACTGGTCATTTTAGCTCAGAGCATCTATGACGATAGAATAGCCTTTTCCTCCCAGCTGTCCTGTGGTGCATCTCAATCCTGTCTCCTGCCCATTGACAAAAATCCCCATGGGAGGCTGATTGAGGTGTGAGGCTTCATGGAGAATTACCATGTGTGGAAAGGAGAAAACATCCCTCCTGGAGAGGCAGCCCTGCCTCATGTGTGGAGAGGAGGATTTTATCTTTGGGTTCCCAAACAGAGTCCTTGGTGCTCTGATCAGTGCAATTGATGAGCAAAGACCCTGCCAAGGAGGGCTGAGGGGAGATCTGGCAATTGCCCAAGGCAGAAACTGATCCTGTTTCTCCTCAAAGAGTGCAATCTCTGGGTCAGCCAGCCAGCTTGGTCACTGTATCCTAGTGCCAGGGCTCCTACTCATACTGGCACAAAGACAACTTGGGCTTTGCTTGGGAGTCAGGTGGGTCATTTTGAAACCCATCTATGTTGTGCTGCAAGAAACTGCATTGAAGTAATTGACAGGTTTTTTCTAAGCCCTGTTTTCCTGAAATCCAGTCAAGAGATTTTAATGAGTTGGAAAAAAAAGAATAAATCCCATTAGACTGCAAGGGAGTTGGAAGCAGCCGAGGGTTCTTGACACCTCTAAGGCTCTTAGGTGCTTGATGAGGTCTTACTCAGTGCTATATTTGTCTTACAGTTTTGATTTAAAAATGTGAATAAGGTTTTCTTAAAATCAGCTTCTGGGATGAAGAGATTGCAGGGAAATCTCCCATTTCATGTAAAAGTTACAAAAACTATTGTAATTTTTTTATTGATTAGGAAGCTATAAGAAGGATGTTTTTCATTAGAAATGGTTTGTGCTCCTTCTTCTCCTGCACAGTGTGGAAGACATTTGACATAGTCAATATTCAAAGAGGAAACCCATTTGTTAAGAAAATGTATATTTTGCAGTGTTTTTTGGGGAAAGGGAGTACATTTTTTTGTGTGCCTTCTAAGAAAAATGCTTTCAGGTTAGCTCTGTGCCTCCAAAGGACACCGAGAGGGATTTAGCCTCTTCTGGAATGACCCTGCCTTGTTTGCACAGCTGGGAGCACAGCTGGTAATGGATAACAAACAAGGGGTGATACAGGCACCTCTGCTTCTCTGTTTGTAGGAGAAGGCCATCTCCCAAAGAGCAGATCGTGGTGACTCCGTCCTTTGCAACAGTTGGCATGGAGACCAAGCAGCTCACCGAGGACAACACAGACTTCGCCTCACGGGACCGCTATCACCAGTCCTCACTCATCAGCAGAGAGGAATTTGGGAACCGGTTCCAGTGAAGGACACACACATAAAAAAATCAATCCGTTACTTAAAAAAACATTTAGAAGTGCTAATGGCTGCCACAGGTGCCTTGTGAAATACTTGAATATAGCTATTCACAAAGGATGTGAATAGCTATTTATGTATTTGAGGTTTGTTTGTTTATGCAAACTAAAGCATTACTGGGTTTCAAATCTTACCCAAAATGAGGGGAAAAAATGGAAATGAAAGGACCAGTCCAGGGAAGTGATGAGTTACTGAGTACAGTATAACCCTTTTAAAGAATTCAGTTATAAGCCCTATTGAGTTCTATAAATGGTTGCCGCTCTAAAAGCTCACAACACCTCATTTCAGATGTCCTCTGAGTGACTGGGAATGCTCTGCCGGGGAGCAGAGACATTGACAGCTGGAGCTGGTGCCCCACTCCCAGCTGTGCCATGGATGGATGCGACCTTCCAGGTCAATTCACTTCTCCTCTCAGCATGAATTCCCCTGCTTGTAATACAGTAATTTTCTTCCTCAGCATTTCAATTACCAAGGTCTTAGAAAGTACTTTAAAGCGTTAGACAATAGGCCAGAATCAGTGGCAAGTACAAGAAGATTATGAAGTGTATTCACAACTGAAATTGCACATTTAAATGCAGTAATGCAGAATAATGACCTCTTCTGTAAAACTGTGAAATTATGTCTTAGAAGCTATTCATAGTCCTTTCCCACATCCCCTCTGATGTGAGACCTGAGACCTGACAAAATAGCTGGGCCCACTTAGCGCATCTCCTGGCTGAAGGGACAGATGATTCAGAATTGCTTTAACAAAGTAAGTTTAGGCCCAGCACTACACATCAGTTCTGACATTACAAGGAGGGGGAAATCACTGCCTTTCGCTTTGTTTCATCTCTCTTAATTTCAGCCTTTAGATTATTTATTTCTCCTTCTGTGCAATAAAAGCCTGAGACACCAGGATTTCCTCTCCATCCTTTCTGAGGGCACACTCAATGCCTTTGAGCACCATTCCACTTGCCAGTGCTCAGTGCCCTGGTATTACTGAGTGGGGTGGGATCTTCTGCCCCATTCCATGGTCTGGCCAGCTGCAGCTTTGGCTCTTTCAGTTTTATTCCAGAGGCAAGCACAGGAGGCTTTCTGCTGATATGGAGAAAAGAGCCACCTTGGCGCACTGCAGAAAGTGCATTCATTTTTCAAAGTTGCAGGTCTTTTAGTAAGTGCTTTTAACCGTAATTATCTCAATAGAGGCAAGAGGGAAGTTGTGTTTGTGTGACCAGCTCTGAGCCATATAAAATCGGTCATTCAGTACTGGAAACATTCCTTTCAGAATTTCTTCCTGCCTGCCCGCCTCTTGATGTTGGTTTCCAAAGAGTCTGAATCTGTTGCGTGGATTGTGGGTCCATGTTGAAGCTTTTCCTGGAGTCAGTGGCTCTAGAGAGCCCTCCCTGTACTTGTAGCATCTTTAACCTTGGCAGATGCCCCTGTTGTGCAAACTCCAAACACTCCTCGGTGCTACCCCACTGCTGGCAAGCTGTTTGGTGTTGTATTGCAGTTTCATACTCAACCATACTGCCATTACTCTAAAATCTTGTATTTCATGAAGTCTGGTCACATGCATGGTCTCTTTCCTCCCAAGTCAAGGATTGCCCAGGCCCACATTTCTCTGTAGCTTGCACAAAAGAAAACCCCAGAGCATGGCATGAAGAGATTAATAGGCAGAAATTCCTAGGTAGCTTCTTTTAGCTACCAAAAAATTTAATTCCCTTGTTAAAAGAAGACACCAGTCAGGAGATCCAGAGAGGGATGGTGGGGAAGGTCCCTTGGCTGTGTACCTTGCTCGCTGAGGAGATGCACTGGTTGAAACCAGATGACTTGGTGGAGAAGGTTTGCTTCTTCAAGACTGCAGCCCCTGCTCATCTTCAAAACTGGGATGTCATGGGCCAGACATACAAACAGTATCCCTTGGTCTAGCAGTACTGGGAGGAGGCCACAGCTTTGCTTTCAGCTAAGTGTGCAGCAGCTGTCCCCTTCTCCTGCCACCACTGTCCAGCAAGCCTTTGCTGGCTGCCAGGGAAAGGCACCGTGCTATACCATGCAATGGCCTGTTGAGTGGACATCTGGAGGGCTCTGGGATGCAGGGATGGGTTGTGCCTTGGTATTCCTAAAAAAAGGCAGTGGCAGTTCTGGTATCAGCACCGGATGGCTACTGCTGCTCTTGAGACCTGGCAGTGGAGGAAATGCTCTTCAGAGCACACTGTTCCAGTGGTTTCTGGTCTTTGGGCTCCACATACTGTTGCCAGAGAAGCTCTGCATCTCCTTGACTGGCACCTCCACCACCACTGCAGAAAGCAGCTCTCTCCACCACCTGGCAAGCACAGGCACCTGGTCCTTCCCTTGTATGTGCAAGGGAGAAATGCATTGCACAAGGCTGATTTCCTCACTCCATTACAGGTTATGAGCACAACAACCTTCCTGGGTAATGCTTGGAAAAGGCCATGCTGATCTTCCCTGGAGCATTAGCTCTGATGTAGCTAATGGTAAGAGTGGCAGGAAGCCTTGTTTTAGCACCAGTAGTCCTGCAGTTTGGGTGACATTGGAGACTCCATGAGTCCAGGCCCTATGGGCACGCAGGGCTTTGCACATCAAGGAAACTTTTCCAGCAGGAAAGAAAGAAATGATGATGATGATGATGACATAAGAAATGAAAATGTTCTGCAATGGGTCAAGGTGTGCAAACATTTGTTTTTGAGAGAGATGTGGATATGGCACATGGTTTTGTTCCTTTTGAAGACTCCAGCCGTAAATTGGTGACTCTACTTTTGATAGTTTCCTTTGCAGAGCATACAAGCACAGAAGGCTGCTGAAGATAAATATTTTATTACTTTCCTTGAAGTATTGCCTGGAAGCTCATGCTGCATTTGTGATCTCTTAGCACTAAGCGGGTCCAGAAATTAGAATTTTCTACCTCAAAAAATTTGGAGCACGAACAGTCAGGACTAAGAACGGGCAGAAGAAAAGCGAAGTTTTGTTGTGATATTGGCATTAAGAGACAGTTTCTCAGTTGGTGTAAATTGTCATCCACCTGGATCTGTGTCCCATTAAGAGTCTGCACAGAGAGAATCAAGGGTATCATTAAATGTCTTCTGTTTTTTTTTTTTTTTCCTCTTGGCTTCTCTCGATCAGCTTTGAGTTTCATTGGATGGTTATTGCTATGTATGGTGGCCAAAATATCACACACCTGCCATGGTCACTTATTCACAAAAGATAGTTGTGACCACAGTGTTGAAGCAGCAAAAAAGGGTAACAGAATATGAAATTATACTTGTGTGCATGGCTGAATTTAAGCACAGGGGCTCTCTGAAGTTCATGAGCTGGTTTGCTCTCACCCATGTGCCTCTGATTTAGATTCAGGCAGGCAGAGTTTCTTAAACAGCATTGTACTCACACCTGCAAGGTCAGAAGAGATTTGCTGAAGCACAGGAGCCAGCCTAGGATCAACATTTAGGTTAGTGGGAAATGGAGGTTATTTGAATTATTGCCCTTGCCTGGTGAATTTTAGAGAAGGTAATTACAGGGATAAAAGAGAGAAGATTTTGTAGACAACCTATAAATTTGTTAGCTCTGTATGAAAGTGGAAAATAATGCATTTGTTTTCTGCAGTGGTGTCTTGCTGCAACCCAGATTTGGCATAGCATCCCTTAAACCTAAGACAAGGTGAGACCTCAGCAGTAACAGCCTTAAAGCCTACGGATGAGAGGCTCTAGCAGCAAACTGCAGGCTGAAAATAAATCACTTTAAAGCCCATATGGCACAGGAGAGGCTCCTTTCTCCCTTCTGCTCCTCGTGGCTTTTTTCACATGATTTTTATGCTCATATCCTGCAATACCTGGAATTTTTGCACCTTGTGCAAGAGCAAATGGAAGCATGGGTGCTCCCAGAACCTTAGTGGTCAAGGAGCACACCTGTAACTTTATTGGATCCAAGTGTCACTTTTAAATTTCATTGGGTGCTTCTTTCCAGATTTAAGGGCACTGCTCTGAAGTGTTTAGCTCAGCTCCAAAATGTCTGAGTGTGCTCCAAACCAGAGCTAGCTGAAAAAGGTCCTGAAAGAAATAAATAAGAAATTTAGAATTGCTTCTTCCCAGACAGATTTGAACAGCTGATTTATTTTTCTTCCAGAAAATAAGGGATTTTTTTCCAGTGACAGGATTCAAAATGCGACATTATTTCAAGTTGTGCATTTTTCTGTGAGGCATGAAGAGAGATCACAAGACCTGTATCCATCCTGACCTCCAAATGTCAAATATCTGGGACAAGCTGCTTCCAATGGAGGTACAAGGCAAGCAGTTCTTGTTAAAATAAATCAATAAAATACCACTACCCCCAAAATTTCAAGAAAAGTGATCAGGTATTAAGTGCCTTTTGGATGATTGGTATCCATTAATGGATGGCTTGCGGCATCACGAGGAGATGTGAATGTAATTAATTACTCAGTTAGGAACTATTTGTCCACTTTGGAAACTTAGGGCTTTTAATAACAAATTCCAGGAGGAGACAATATTCACTTTGTACCTTAATTCATCATCAGCTTAAAACTTGTCTCAGGTTTATGAGCCTGATCCAAGTTTTCGACAGATCTGGGATGACTTTCAAAGGAGCTGCAGGAGTTTCATGACATTGGCTGTGCCATGAAAGGCTCCTACAGAACCAGAGAGAAGGGACCGGTCACTATAATCCTCACAAAGTACTACAGAGATGTCTCTTTTGTACAGACTCCTGTGGTTTTTAGTGATTTCAGAACAAAACAATGCAGAACCCAGCAAATTTGGTCACATGTCTCTAGTCCCTCAATCTGAAGAGTGTACATCAAGGTGAAATAAAAACACAGGTTTTTCCTCCCCCAAAACAAGGTGATGGGCAGGTTTCAATTAATCAGTATCAATCATGTTTTATATATAGCTTTGTTAGAGGCTTCCTGTGTTGATGAGGTTGTTTGTTTGTTTGTTTGTGTGTTTTTAACTCCTTTGCTGCGTGTGGAATGTGCTGGTTGCTTTCAGATGGAAGTGTTCAATGTGTTTGTACATAATTCAGGGTGACATCTGAGGTCGCAGCCTCTTTCAGGAGGATGCTGTGGCATTACCTGACATCAGGCTTTGCCTAGCCCATCTGGCTCCTCAGACATGATTCTATGCATTTAAATCTCCTATTAGTTTGTGCTCCCAAGGAGGGAGGGGAGCAGACCTTGGCCTGGAGCTGCCCTGGAACCAGTATCAGCAGGATGTGGCAGCAGAGCATGCAGTTGTGCCACAGGGATAAACAACTCCAGCACCACATGGGGAAAAGTCAAGTGCTGGTGGCCTTCGCTGAGTGCTTGTGCTCCACAAAGCCACCTTCATCCTGCTGCAGTGCTTCCTTCTCCCACCACTGAAGCTTGGAAAGCCTCCCAGGAGGGAGTCAAACTCAGCACAAGTGACAGGGTTGGTATCCCCTCCACACTTCCCTCTGCAGCTCTAATGGGTAAACCAGTATTTTTTGAAAAAAAAACCCAACAAAGTGGATTTCTTCTCTGTTGTTTTTGCATGGCTGTTGAAACTGGAGCTCAAAATATCAGTCATAAATTGACTCCTTTGGTGCAGTGATATTCCTTATGAAGCCATGAAGATAGGAATAAAAAATAAGATGGCAGGAAAATACAGTAGCTTTAAATTTACAGGGACTAAACCCTGGCAAATCAGGCACCTGTGTGGGAAGGGACTGCATTTGGGAAGTCTTCAACTGCTTGAATATTGTTGTTTTCTTTCCCGGTGCTTGTAAATAATGTCCTACTTGTGACTGGAACTATGATGGAGAGAGAAGAAATAATATTTTCTGATGATAAGTACTGGTTTAGGCCCACAGGTTCACACTTGTTTGGCTTTTGCTGGGGCTGATGAAGGCAGCAGCCTCACCATTGCCATAGGCTTCAGAAGCTGCAATGGCATTCCCATCCTGGTGCTGCTTTCCTACCTATACTAAGCTCTACCAGGATGTGGCTCATTCAAAGGCAGCATGGGGCCTTTGGCTGGCATTTCCTGCTGCACTCAGGCATATGCTCATCGTGGTCACCCCCATCACGGTCATAAGTGCCCTGCTTAGTTCAGAAATGCAGCAGGTCAGGCAGGTTTAATGGCAGTTTTGGGGAGCACATTACCTACCCTCTTCCCCCCACTCCCAGAGCGGTTTCATTCAAGCTTTCCCTGCTTTCCTAGCTAGTGGCACTGCATGGTGTGTCGTGCTATAGGGGCACCACGGGAGAATGGTGAGATGGAGCCATTTGATACAGACACAGGTTGTTCTTCCAGTGGTGTTTGTTTTGCATTTGCCTGCATCTGCTATTGCTCTCGATGGACCTGTTGAGTGAAACAGTAGGAAGAATTTATTGAGACCTTTTTTGGAACAGCATTTGATACTGTGCTCCCTGCTTGTTGGATTTACAGCTTGGAAGGATGCAGTGAGATGGGGAGCTGCTGTGTGGCTTAGATGTTGGGGAAGTCTCTTGGGAAAGGCGGGGGGAAAGGGTGTGAGCTCTAGACTCGGTATTAGGGCCTTCAGGCTTGAGAGTGAATGGACAGGAGAGCATCCATTTCATGTCAGGGAGAGGTTTGGCTTTAATTTGCCCCCTGCAGCCCTGAGGGTGCATTATTGGCCCCAGAGAGGCTTCTATGCCCCTGCTGCCTTACCTGTATTGCACAGTTATAGATGTCAGATTTGCTGGCTGGAAAGGCTTTCTTTCCAGGGACTAGCAAAACTTTCTAAAGAACTGTATTTATTATGGATATTACTTACTTTCTAAGGAATTGGTAGTGCGGAGTCCTGCATTTCACGTATAAAGATATCCCCAAGTGACTGAGCTGCTGCATTGCACTCCCTGTGCCATCTCTCAAAGTATCAAAATACTTCACAGCTCTTCCCCTGAGCTTTAGTTGTGTATTGATCTCTCTGTCTTATCAAGAAGGAAACGTTGTTTTGTACAACTATTCGATGCAGAATGTGTAAATACCTGGACGTGGAATGAAGGAGCCTCTGTAGATCAGACACCTGGTGGTGACTGCCTGTGGTTTGTGGGTCACTCAGGTCACCTCATTTACCAGGACCGGGGTGGTTACTTGTGTGATTAAAGCATAATCATGATTGGTTTTTGCTTCCTGTCCCAAACTGACATGGCTTGACTTGTTCCTTGGGTTTAGGCAAATTTGAAACAAGAAGATGCCAAAAGCTGTAGGGAGTAGACTGGAGCATGGATTGACAGAGCAATGCCTCAGAGGTGGCCTTTCCCAGTGCTTTCATCCATGATAATTCAAGAAATAGAGTGAGGATTTCTGAGTGTGCTTCATGGTGAAGTGGTGTGGGAAGGTGCAGGAAAAAACACTCACATGTGGAAAGAAAAGCCCAGGAGCAGTGGAGAGCCAGTCCTGTTGGGGTAAAGCCAAGGCCATTAATGTGCTGGTGTGGGCTCATCAGTGCCACCTCTTTGGTGGATAGAGGCTTTCAGGAGAGTCTGTGTCCATCAGCCTCCAACTTCTGCTTTTGGTGAAGGGCGAAACGGGCAGTGAGAGGCTGTGGACCAGACCCCAGGTTTGTCCGAGGCTGCAGCTGTCTGGACGTGGTGAGTTGTCACCTGCCACCCTCCCCTTTGGAAGGTCGGATTCTGCTTGGCTTGTGGAAATCAAGTCTGATTCTGAACAAGCTTGAGGGAAAAGCATACGGACCAGGAGCGACTCGAGGGGAGAGGCTAGCCAGGATGGGTTTGTATTCCCATGGGAGGGAGAGCTCAGTGGGGATCCTAAACCTGGTGCATCGGGGTGCTGACAGGTCTGGCGAAGCCCAACCCACTGCTCCGCGGCGTGCTCTCTCCCAGAACCAGGAGCATGAAATTCTGAAGGGGAATTTCAGAACAATGAAGGGAAATCCTTTTTGTCCCGTACAGCCTGGCCTGGGAAATTCACCACTGCAAGAAGTTGCAGCCTCAAACGCTGCTGCTGGTGTTTAACACGGAGTCAGCTTTATAACCAAGAAATGGGTTGAACTTGCTTATCAAGGCCTTGATTTCGATGGGAATTAAGTTCGGGGCTATCCAGGGTGGGAGAGGGAAGGTGGGGGTGACCCTGTGGGAGCGGGGGCGGCCGTACCCGCCGGGTGCCGCTGCGCGGGGTGCGGGACCTGCGCGGTGCCCACATTTAAAGGCGGTACCGATGTCGCCGCGGCTCCAGGGCACTTCCGCCACAGCCGCGGGCACTGGGTAGAGGGTGTCCTGCTCGCTCGGCGCGGCTGCGAGATGCAGCAGGAAAAGTAAAGTAAAAGTAAAACTGATGCAAAAGAATTAGAAGTTAAGGAATAACTTGTTAGAAACTGCTTGCTAAGCAATGTATATTGCTTGCTTAAACATCTGCTGTGTTTGCCAAAGCAAGATAAGGAATAAAAGAGTACAAACAAAAGCAAGGACTTTGATCCAGCTTGTATTCGTGGACCCCCTAAAGCAGGCTAAAACCAGAAGTTGTTGTTTGGACTTGGACCAAAGACTTAGAAAGCACATGCAAAACGCAAGAAGACTTGTGTTTACTTCCTTCCGAGACCCCCGGAGCCCACCACCAAATATCAATGTGCAAGCGTGAGCACATGGAAATAACTTTTGAACTCATTATAATGCGAAGCGGGGATAGATCATGCATATGTATAAGCGTATTGTGAAACTCTATAAATATGTAACATGTAACCAAATATATACTAAAAAATACCGTGCTGGGGTTTGCGTTGTTTTTGGAGGGCTACCTCCCGCGTACCCAGCGCTGCAATAAACATACCTACTTTACAACTTAAAATTATGTAAGTTGTGAAGTGTGTCATTCCGTAAATCAAAACTAAGCGTAATTTTAAATATTATTATTATTACTACTACTACTGATGTCGCAGCCAGCCGGGTGAGGGAACGGGCAGACCGACGGCTGCGCGGGGCGGGAGGGGGCGGCAGTTGGGGGCTGGGCTGGGCCGGGCCGGGCCGGGGAGTGGGGAACCGTGGGGAGCCGGGCCATGCCGAGCAGAGCCGTGCCGCGGGTGGGTGATGTCAGGCTTGAGGAGGAGCTTCCGCCGGCTGCCCTTTTACTTTCGGGCGCCGGCACTTGGCCGCAGGCTGCTGCTGTTGCTGGCAGGGCCCCTCCCTCACCCCCTCCGCTATGGGCACCCCGCAGTTTTAAGGCGCCGCTCCAAGTGAGGGGGGGCACGGGGAATTAATTAAAAATTGCTATTTACGTGGTTATTCATTGACCCGCTCCGGGTATGTGAACAACCACTCCCCTGCCTCTCCCGCCTCCCTTTCCATCCGCCCCCAGCGCCATGCCGGCAGCCTGCACCCTGCTGCTGCTGCTAGGCTTGGGGCTGGTCCCGGTCCCACCGGCCAGGTCGCTGCCCCTCTCTTCCTCACGGCGTCTGCCTCCTCCTCCTCCGTCCCGAAATCGCCTTGGCCGCCCTTCCTCGCCTCCCGCCGCGGGACACGCCGGCAGCCCGGGTGAGTGCCCCGCGATGAGGATGAGGGTGGGGATGGGGATAAGGGTAGGGACGGATTTCATCCCGGCAGCGGTCGTGGCGCGGCGGAGAGTGCGCGGGGTCCACATCGTGCGGGTCTCTCATGGCGTGGGACCCCGCGCACTCCCCACCTCACCGCGACTCTGGGTTGCTGAGCATCCCGACATCACCCAGAGCTGATTTAGCTGCGAAGTGTAACATTCCCCCCGCAATTTCTTTCTCTTTTAAACCTTGCCCAGCTCATCGTGCTACAGGCAACTGCTTTAGTGGGGTTTGTGATGGGAATGCTGGGTGGGAAAGTGTAAACACGTTGAAGCTGCGTGGACTGACTGGAAGGCGAGCGGAGGAAACTTCATAGAGGAACTTGAGAAGGGCTTTGGGGGGCACCAAGAGCACTGTCCACACGTGTCTACCCATCCAGGTGGGAAACTGGCGGCTCGTGTAGGTGGTCTTCTGGGTTGCCTCCTGCTTATCTCCAGAAATGCCCTCATCTCACCTTAGGTACTGACCCCCATCAGGTGTGGGGACAGATGATACCAGCTTTCTATAAATATCCTTTCTCTCTATGTCGCCTGCAGACTGTCTGATTAGTCACGTATAAAGTCACATTTTTCCTTGAATGCACATCTACAGTGGTGTTATCATGAGCAATGCCTAGTTTCATGCTTTACCTGTGCTGAATATGTTTTCAGCACAGGATAAACCTTATTTTTCCCAGAACAGGCAGAGATATTTCTAGTGCCATTCAGTAAACTAGCTCACTTATTCACCAAAGAAGGCACATAGCTCTAAGGATGACTAATTCTCAATGAGTTTGGAAAGCACTGGGTGTCTGCACATGGTATAAGGAATCTAATGTGTCAAATTAGTCCTGCATAGATTTTAAGTGGGTTTTAGGATTCATTGCCTGCCTGGGCCAAACTGTCAAATTTAATCTTTTAATTTCTGATGTGGAGAGAATATCATGCTTTGGAACTTGGGGTTAAGTATAAGTTGTGTGGAGCTGTAAAGTCTCAAGAAATGTGACAAAACTACATTTAGAACATTTTCGTTTTCTTTACAAACCCAAGGTGTGCCTTTGTAGGATGTACCCACACTAGACCAAATGTGTAGCTGGTGATATCAGCTGGAATGTACCCTGCAGTGGATTAGAAAGCTCCTAACTAGCAGTGCTCATGTGAGAGCAACTTTGTGACTAGGATACTGCATGGAAATGAAGGAGATTGGGTCAGTTCCCAACTCAGCCATTTCTTTGTGCCACTCCAAGTATTGGTTTGCTGTTGCGGACCAGAAAAGCCTTGCAAAGTGAGGGCCTTGTTGCCCTTGTAAAATCCTTGCTTACTTCTGCTACTTCGGCTAACCAGAGAGCATTCTGGGAATGACTCAGCTAAACTAGAGGTGAAAAACAAGTTACATAACTGGAAAACAATTGTTAGAACCAATAAGTGCTCACACTGTGGGGTTAGTGATTGGTTACACCTGAAGCGTGTTCCTATCATGGTTTATGGTGGTTGGTTAAACACGTTTGTTGTGCCTCACAAGTATGTAAACTCATAACAATGTAACAGTTTAAGAACCCTGGATTTTTACAATAAAATGTCTTAGCTTATCACCATCTTGTGGAGTCCATGCCATTAATCACTGCAGTTTGCCCACCAAACTGGGAGAGAATAATGCTGTCTTACCTGCTACCAACCTTGTGAAGATAAAATCTGCAACTTGCCAGCGAAGTGCTCTCCTGTTATTTGATGACAGCTCTGCAAATTCCTCGGTGGACAGAAAAAAATATTTAATTTCATCTCAGCTTTCTGTCTGGCAGCTTTTCCTGTGACCTTAATGACTCTTGAGAGTCAGTGGAGAAATGCATTTCCTTTGTTAAGGGTTTGAAAAGCTCAGACTATCTGTCCACATGCTGGAAAAGCCATTTGTCAGGCTACCAGTGCCTGGCTGCTTGGCTCAGTGGTGGATGCTTTCCTGTGTGTAGCCAGGGCTCAGGAGCTACAGGTGCCTGTGAATTATGTCAGCCCCATCCAGAAGGGACAGGGGATGCATCGTGAAGGAGTGATAAATAGCCCAGCAGTAGCTCACTCCCCAACAAACGGCATCATGAATTACACTGGGTACTGATAGCTGTGATTCACTCGCTTTTAGCTCCAGCTCTAAGCCTGTCAGTCAAGGGAATTGTTTGGTGTTATGGAAGCAGGCTGCGGGGATCTCTTGAATCACTCTCAGGCTGAGTTGTAGATTCCAGAGAAATCCCTGTTTGTGTCTCTACTGCTCCTGCCCCTCGGAGGCATTTCTTACTTTGAAAACACTTACTTGAAGCATGGGGAGCATTTCTTGTGAACTCATCATGCCAGCACTACCTGGAAATGAAGATTACATCTCCTTTTGCAACAGTTTGAGGCTGGGCAGCAAAAGCCCTTTCTCAGGCAAAGCTTAGTGAGCAGATGGTGAGGCAGTGGGTGTAGAAATGGGGCTTTTGAGTCTCTTACAAAGCATGGGGCGGGGGAGCGGGGCTGCTCTCGGAGCCTCGCTGCCTTCGTGGCTGGCTTGTGCAGCAGCCTGCATCTGCCGCCCTCCCTGCCAGGCCCTCTGTGGGCTTGTCTGCTGGAGAGATGAGGGCAGATGGCTTTAGCCTGTGTTTAAAATATGGTCTGAACCCAAGGAAAGTAGCGCAGGAAAAAAAAAACAGGTGAAGTAGGAAGCAAGAAAGCTGGTGACAGTAACGTTAAAGCATTATCAAATCCCTCCATGAAATCCCTTCTGGCAGCTATTTCTCGTGGACGCTGAGTGAACTGAAGGGCATTGTCTGCTGCTAGCCTGGGTCAGGTCGGGGTTTGGTTACAAGCTCAGTCCTCCTGCAGGTATTTCAGATTCCCCATTTGTGAAATGGGAATATTTCCAGTGACACCACAGAGACAGCAGAGGTAGCAGTGAGCCCCTGGCAAGTCGCTGTGTCTCCCTGTTTCTGCCATGTCGCTTTTCCTGCTATTTCTGCCCATATAAGTGCCCTGCCACAGTGCCCAGCACAGCACGGAGCCATTGGCAATGGGCTTTCCCTGAGAAGCTGATCTGCTTTTCTGCCGTCTGTGTCTGTCCTTCTGTCCCTTTTCGCATTCTCCCATGTCAGGTACCTTTCTATGTAGTTTCCCTGGTGGGAGCCCTGGCAATAAGATATGAAATCACCTGACAAAGAACCAGCTTTGGTTGCAGTAGAGATTTAGGCTGGCTGCTGGGAGAAACTTTCCAAAACTCTTAGAGGGCATGAACAGTCTGTATTTATTTATGTATATTTTTAACATTCTGTCTGAAACTTTCTGCATGAGGAAGAATCAAAGTTAGGAGAGAGGGAAGAAGATGCTGAGGATGCTTGTTTGCACAAAGGTTGCCTCCAAACCTGCCTCACATTTTGCAGTATGTATTTTATGACTCCTGGGGGCAGAAGCCCACCTTTCTCTGCAGACACATTGATGCAGAGGTGTAAGATGCTGCTCTCTAGCTTTGCAATTTCAGGTGACCGTGGGTGGTGCAGGAAGGATGCTTCCTCTCCCTGTGGTGCGGGAACAAGGAAGGATTGCCTCCAGCCCTTCCATGTTGCTATCAAAAGGCTGCAGGGTTTTCCTGTCTTGGGCATCTTCGCTGCTCCTCTGTGAGCCGTAAGTGGATTTGGTTGGTGTGTTGTGAACATGAAGTCCCTGGGGTTGTATGGATTTAGCTCTGCTCCTTTGAGTACATCATCTAAAGCAAAAAAGAAAACAGAAGGAAGAAAAGGCATTTCAGAAAAGGAGAAAGATTGGAGATCAGCTTTCCTGCCTATTCCACATCCCAAGCCACAGAAGACAGCAGGGGTCGTGCACTGGCCAGCTGGGTTTGCATCAATCTGTGGAAACACTTTATGTGATATTTAAGTGCTAAATGAATGCAGTGTGAGAGATAATTGTGTGGCCTGGCTGGCAGGGACCATGCAGTGATGTATATTGATTGACACCCTGTGCATTGACCATCCGTGCGGAGCTGGGAGCAGGGCAGTGGGGAAGGGGAGAGCTGCTGAAGCTGTAGCTTCAGCTGTAGCTAAAGGCCATTATTGGGCTCTCCACAAAGTCTGATTGCCCAGTACCAAACCACCAGTGCCAGCCCGTGCACATTCAGCAGACATTGGCAGCGTGTTCTGCTCCAGCAGCCATCACCATTTTGAGGGATAATTTGCCTTGCTTTATGTTTTTCTTGTGGCTGGGAGGACAAGGGAGACTGGCTGTTGCTGCCATGTTTGCAGGGGCTGATGCCAGCCTTGCTGGTGCGGTGGTGCCTTCCTCAGCAAATATTCTTTTCAGCATCAAAAGTTGGAGATACTGATCTGTTTAGAGGAGTGTGGAGTTTCTGGGACGATTTGTTTCTTTCACCTGTTCTTACAGATCCCAGTTTTTGGGCTGGCAGTCAGAAACCCTCTGTGACTGAGCTCTCAAGCTGTTGTGTGTGCACCATTCTCCCTATCCTGCTTATCTGCAGGAAGCATGACACAGCTACTGAGACTGACAGCTCCGTCACCATCACATCTCTCAGAGGTGGCAGAGGATTTTACTCATTTAGCAGAGGGGTTATGATGTCAGGTTAGAAAGGCTGTTGCTTTTGGTGGTTGTAGTGAAAGTTGATGGATGCTGCTGACCATGCCTCTGCATCCAAAATGTAAAACATGAAACTTGGTAGCATCAGTCTGGTTGTATTGGTTTTGATGAAGACTTCATCCATGGTAATAAAATAACCCCAACAGAATAAAGAACTATTTCAATTATAAAGCTAATCAAGCCAATAAAACCTGTCTGTACAGCAATAGTGTTTCAGTTCTGTAGTGTAGAGATTAAGGCACCACCAATGCCTGCAGCTCTTCTCGGCCAGCACTGTGGGTTCCCCATCGATGGGAGCTGTGTACCATTTCCAAAATAAGGGTAGCTACAGAATGACAAAGTTCAGCTGTGACTGAGCCAGCTGACTCTTTGCAGCACAGAAATACTGTCTCTCTGCCTCTGTCTGCACCCAGTCCAGCCACCTGTGCCATGCATGGGGTGCTCCAGGCAGGGCTGCAGCCTCTGAAATACTCCTGGAGAAATTATCTGGAGCTGGATAGATTGCAGATAGCCAGTAGAAACCCTCTGGATTCTGGCTTTCCTTCCTCACATAGTTTCAAGAGAATATCTCTGGTATGGAGCGGCAAGGAGTGTCTGGAGGAGTCAGGATATCTCTTGGCAGACAAACAGCACTGCTCAAACCTGGGCTAATCCACTCGGACATGCACAGAGCTCCTCTGGAAAGAGGCAGGGCCAGATCCTGGCACCTACTCTGGTATCTTTCTGCTGTTGAAATGGTGCAAAGAAGCACTGGACAGTCTGACCAGCCAGAGTGTCAGGAAGTGCTCCAAGCCAATCAAAGCTTGGTAGTTCAGAATATTCCCTGGACAATGTTCAGTACAAAATCCATAGTCTGTAGCTTGTGAGCGAGCTTGTCACGAGACCTGAATATGCCAACGACAGGCCCTGTTATTTACATTCAATTGAAGATGTAGGTCATACAATATGTTTTTTTCCCCTTTCCTCAATGGCTGAGCACAGAAGGCAGAATCCAATTTTCAGTGGCAGTAGACCTGATTACAAATTCAAATTTTTATTTCTTTAAGCAGTTTTTGCAACATTTGCTTGTAATTTGTTGTTTCTGTAAATATGAGAGGTTCATTTGCTGGGATATTCATCCAGAGGAGATGCAAGAGGGCTATAAGCACAGGCTTGGTGAAAGAATGAAGTCTGTGGGTACCTCTCAGGAGAAAATGGTTTTGTCACATCTGGCAGCTCTTCTCTCTCACCATTTTCTGCATGCATGCAGTTGATGTGTGTGCACCCATCACCATATATTTTTTAATGCCCAGGTGTTATATATATAAGACTCTGTTTCTTCAGCAAGGAGCACAGTTCGGCAGAGTCTGTGCTCATCCTTTCAGACTGAAATCATTCACATCTGAGGACAAGGAGAGAACTTTCCCACCCAAAAGGGAAATGATGTTGCATTACTGAGCAACCAGCCCAAGTAATATAATCTTAGAAAAATGCAGTTCCCTTGAGTAAAGGAAGCTCTGTAAACTTCAGCTCCTCCAAACTGTTAGTGTAGCTGTTGCCTGTGCTGTAGTAACTCCACTGTCAGTGTAGCTGTTGCCTGTGCTGTAATAACTCTACTGTCAGACCCAGTCTACTGAAGTGCTCTGGAGAGAACAAGGGAAAAAGGAAATAAGAACCAGTTCCTACATAAAATAAGAACCTCTTGTATGTTTTGAATTTTGTGAGGTATATAATACAGATTTTAGGACCTTGGGTCACATCCCTTCTTTGCTGTTAACCTGCTTTTTATCTCAGCTGGGTGCTGGAGAGGGTGATTGCTACCCATGGTCATGAAGACTTTGGAGAAGGGGCAGGCAGAGCCAGGGTGTGCTGAAGGGTCAGCTGGAGGAAGGTAGAATGATGCAAGGTTTCTACCACTCACTGGGATCAAAAGCCTGATTGTATAAAACTAGGGCAGAAAGGCTCCATTTTAGAGCTGTCAGTGTTTGGGCAAACCCATGGAAGAGAGAGACATCTGAGAAAGTTACTGTGTGAGTAATACCTATGGTTTGTTCTCTTCTGCTTGCCAGAGAATAGGTGACATTAGTGTGTGCTGTGGTTCATTTCAGGCTCTTTGGGTGCTAGGTACGTACAGGTCCCAGAGCCAGGGCATGGACCGAGCCATGGGGGTCCCCCTTGGGCTGGGTGCAGCAGCTCCCCAAGCTGGACACTTGCTGGAGTCTTCTCTAGTAAAGTCCTAATTTTCACAAAACCTGTAGGAACCTGCTGTCTTGCAAGTCTCTGCCTTCCAGGCTAATTTGTTTTAATGTATGAGAACAAACAAAGCTGTCTTAGGAGTTTAATCTCTTCAGAAACCAGTATGAAATGTGTGACATATAAAAATATTATTTTAAAAGTGCCTGAAATGCAGAAACAGGGTAAAATAACCTACAAACTGTTGCTGCTTCCATGCTGCTGCCCCCATCCCTCTGTGGCTTTGGATGGAGCTATTTCCAGTTGCCTGTCCTCTGTGCAGGCAGGGCTGTTGAGAAGGGTTATATCTGCTTTTCCATCTGCCGTGCCCTTGACCTGGAGTCATTGATAAATAGGTTTGCAGTTGGTTACTTGAGCATCTCCCGGGCTGCAGTCAGCATCTCAGCTGTGGGTGAGGGAGCACTGCTGCCAAAGGCAGGATCTGTGTCAAGAGCCTCCTAAGGTCTGGCTGTCTTTCCTTAAAACCCCACCTCCTGGAGTTGTCATTACAGGAGAATCACTTAGAGGGGTAGAAAAGGGGCTTCTGGCTATTGAGGTGGTAGATAAAAATGCCTGGAAAACATTAGCTACAAATCCAGGACTCACAGAAGAAGCCTAGGTTGGATATATTTAAAAATACCACTAGCTCAAAGTTGATCTCCAGAAGGTTTTGAATCCAGACAGAAGGGTTGTTTCAGACACCCCTGCTTGGCAGTGCTCTGCCAGTACATCTGCCTTTCATTCTTTGCAAGGACATGAAGCTGGAAGGACTTTTCAAGCTGCTTCTGCAGCATTCTGACTGTGGTCTGGCTAAGGATAATCATGTCACTTGCGCTGTGACCAAATGCTGCAGGTCCTTCCCTTTGCCTTGCAGTGTGAGCATCCCATCTTGGGCTTCCAATTTGGTGCTTGGAAAAGGTCCTCTAGAAGTGCCATGACCTTTGCAGGTCTTCTGCCAAGGCAAACGTGGAGATGTTTGAGGAACCTTTTACACAGTGATTTGATGTCAACAAGGCTCATGCTGCTCAAGTTTGGGAGAAAATAACCTTTTCTTCCTAGCTCTGAACTAAGTTAGGTCTGACATGAAGTCAGTGGGAAAGGAGTGAGGAGGAATTTTGAGTGGGCTGATAGAAGTGCATGCAAACTGTGCACAAAAGGTTAAGTCAGCAGGGTCAGCTGTTGTCCCAGTGGTACAGCCCAGGCTGCATTTTCCAGAAGAAATCGAGTTGCACATACACATTTAGGGTGTTTTGCTCAGCATTTTTCAGCATGATGTGATGGCAGAGGTTTTAAAGGCTGTTACAGGATCAGTCTGACCTCTCGCCTCTATAACCAGGCAGACATTGTTGTAAATTCTGCTACCAGAACCACCCTTAGATTCCTGCAAGAGCTCCAGACATGGAAGAAACCCTGTGCAGGCATTTTGGACTGATGGACAGGCTTCTTTAGTTACAGGTAGCAAAGGAGGGCTCTTTTTTTTCTTTGAAGAGCATGCTAAAAGGCACTTCTGCATCTGGAGTGACAAGAGGAATTTAGATCTAGAGAGTACAATTATCCACATCACTGCTTGTTAGGATGCTGGTGTTAACACTCTTCCTCTTGTGGAAAATCTCTTAAGCACCGAGGACTGATGTGAAATGTCATGCTCTGGTGAACTTTGCTGAAGCATGGATGAATCACACTAAGTTTGACTTCAATATATTATCCAGAAGATAGCTTCTGTGATAGCCCAGCAGGAGGGTACTGTTGCCCACACACCCAGGGTGTCAGGATCTATTTTGGGACGAGGACAGCACTTTTTGGAGTATGCATAATCTGGGGGGTTGAGGTAGGAGTTTGAATATTTGAGGGGTTTTTCATTTCACTTTGGTTTTGAGTGCTCTATGAAAGCAAAAGGCAGGTCTGTAAGGGATCTCAAGACATCTCCCAAGGGATCTTGTCATATCTCCCCTTGCAAGATCACCCTAGAAGACATTTATCTACCACTTTTTTAAAAATGAGAAGGATTTCACAGCATCTCTGAATAACGGTCCTGCTACATCCATGCTCCTATAGGTAAGAAAACATTTCCATATCAGGGAACCTGTAGCAGCAGCTAGTTAAATTTTCTGCAAAGAAATATCCCAGACAAGTGTTGGCCAGGTTTGACCCTGCTTTACTTGCAAGATCTCACAAACTGACACGGTAATTTACCAATTTGGGGAGGAAATGCAAAAGGTAACCCTGTCTATTGAGCTCGTTTCTGTGCTGTGATGGGAATGATTTCCAGGACTGGAAGCATCTGCAGACTAACTGCGCATGATTGGCTTTCCTTGTCAATTGGAATCAAGGACCCTGATTGTGGAGCATAATACTGCTCTTGTAATTCAGCCTTTATCTTTGTGCCAGGGCTGGGCATAATTGTATCTGTGTCTGGAGGGACAAGGAGAAGGGTTTCAGTGGCTGGTGCTCACAAAGGCATCTTTAGAAACCCCCTTACCCCTGGTACGAGTTTGGTAGGGCTTAAATGAAAATACCCCTGAGTAGCTTTAGATATTTGAACAATCATCGTTGTTTGATTCAGATTTGGTTACAGGACTAACATCTAAATGTTAATTCTTTTTAGGACATTATCATCTCTTTCAGCAGATGCAGAATGGGGCTGCAGTATTAGACTGGCAGCAAACCCTACAGATACAGGCCCTTTGAAAAGATGTTTCTTAGGAGGGAAACATAATCAGCGAATGCAGAAAATCATGGCGATGGTCTCTTCTCAGGAACAGGTAGCAAATATGGTGCACAAAGAAAGCTAAATGAACCAGGAGGCTTTCAAACTGGGGAATGGGAGAACATAAATTTTGTGGTCTCTGAGGATAGTCACCAGCATGCAGAGATCCTCACAATCCTGTCCTGCAAAGTGCTGTACACCTGGAGATTGTACGGTGCAGGATAAGCTGTGTCACATGCTGGGTTAAAGCTGAAGTTCATGGTCTCTTGATGGCATGGATGTGCCAAGGCAGTTGATGTGAGGAAGCTCTGTGCTGGGTAGTCTGGGTCTGTGTGTGAGCAGATGGGTTTTGGGTGCAGATTTCTGTCCTCTGGGTCCTCTGCGCTGCCTTGCTCAGCACACCATGCCAGTATGCATTGAGGTAGGATGTGACCTGGCTCTGTGTCTCTGTGAGCCCTTAGTGACAGCTCAGAGGGTGACATCCCAGTCCTGCCCTTCTCCAGCATGCATCTCCACTGTTGGCCACATCTGAAAGAAGGTGTCTATTTTTCAGCTTCCCCGAAACGTCTGCAGAAAGGCACTAGAAGTGATAAATCTCTTCCCCCCGGTTCTCAGAAAGGAAATGTGACTGCAGAGGCGGTGGCAGAGTAATACTGAGTGTGGGGTGGGACTTCTGTTCCAGCTGCCCCTGGTCATGCTGTTCCTCTGTGTGTCAATGGTGACCATGCGCCAGTGCCAGCAGGGAAGGACCTGGCTCATCCCCTGGAAGAAGGAGGTCCGGAGCCATCCTGAGCGCTGCTACCGCTGCTTCCGGCAGCAGATCGGCATGGTATCATCTAGGAAATGCAATTTAGATCATCATCCTTTCGCAGCAGATGGGGGAAGGGAGGTGGGGGCCCTTTTCTCTTCTGGGGATTCATTTCTCTTTAAGCTGCTTTATTTTATTGCCCGTTTGCTTTTTTCTCCATCCCTCCACAAGTCTCACTGTCCCTTGCTGGAAGAGTAGGAGCCTGGAGAGCATCCATGGTTCCTGCTGCCATGACATTGTGCCCTGCATCCTACCTTCAGATGGGTGTCAGGCTTGGGCTACCTTCATTTTTCCCCTGGGATGCAGCTGTATTTTGCTAGTCTACATGGAGGGAAGAATCCAGTGAGCCTTTTATCTGCATGGCACCAAATGTCATCTACCACTTGGCAGTCTGATGATTCTCCTGCATCTGAGAGGGCTCTTCATCCTTCTCATTCCCACCATGACCTTGAGAAGTTGCTCAGTTCCCAGGCTGGTCATCATCCCTGGTGTGACTGCCAGCCATCAAAGCTCTTTGGCATGTGTTTAATGTTAAGCACAGGGAATGGTTCCCTGGGGAGCTCTTCTGAAGTACGTTGCTAGAGTGAGGCTTGGGTCAAGACACCTGGACCAAAGCTCACCTGCATCAGTGAGCAGCATTGCTCGCACCCATGGACCCATGGCAGCCCCTGGCTGCTCCCAGCATCACCTCTCAGCTCTGCAGCACCTTTTTCCTACTCCTTTTTCCATCTTCCCAGTATTTATTGTCCCCTCCTGGTTGTGGGAAGCAGCTACTGGGCTCAGACCACTTTGGAGCAGGGACCTGTGGTTTTGTTTCCAGAGTGGGATGTGAAAATACTCTCTTGTTTTCACCTGGGTCTGCAAAGGGCTGAGTCCTCAGCCCCTGGGGCGGATGTCTTTTGCCACACATATGCTTCACACTGCCTGGCATCACTTTTTGATGGGCATTGAGGTTTTGTGCAGAAAAATCTATGCTTCACCCCATAGTTCTTGTGGTTTTGCATAAAATCCCAGATAATCACAAATACCAATAGTTTTGGTTTTTTCCCCTGCAAGATCTGTTTAAGTCAAATACAAGTCGTTGAGCTTATATTGGGAATAAAGAAGCTACATGGAATGTCTTGGGTTATCATGAGGTCACACAGAGTGAGCTAATGCTCCCTTCTGGCCCGGAAATTAGAATTTCCAGACAGCAAAATTTCATTCTGCATGTTCTAAGCCTCTAGCGCCTTTTCTTACAGGGGAGCCTGAACCCCAGGTCTGCACAGTGCTCAGCCCCTCCTGAAGATGCTCACCTCATTTTCACCGAAACACAGCCCTGCTTGGGGGCAGGTTTCTTATATTGCCGGTTTAAGTGAATGTGGTCAGCTGCTGGGGGGTGAAAGTCTTTTAATGGATTGTGATGCCTGGCTGACATGCAAAGGACAATGAATCTCTCTATGGCAGCAGTGAACTTGCTGACCTGTAAATACTGTCCCCTCTGAGATTTTCACCAGTTGCAAACCTTGCAGACAAATTCCAGTTTTCTGAAACTACTCGTGTGAGAGGTCTGGTGAAAGAGCCGTGGTAGAAGTGAAGTTGTGTGCTTGCAGAAGCTGTCAGCGGCATGGTCCTGCTCTCTCCAGCCTGTCTCTTTCCACTTCGCCGGCACTGTGCACACTTCCATGGATTTATTTTTTTTTTCCCCTTTATTTCTTGCAGCCAGGATGTTTTTTCTTGCCTTTTTTATTGTTCCAGTGACCTAGCAACTCCACTTTGGTGGAGCCCTGCCAGGAGATTTCCTCCCCAAGCTGTCTGATAGTCTCCAGCAGCACTGCTCTCAGATGGGAGCAGAAGTCAAAATGACAATGGGCTGGGTCCCTGTGTGGCTTTTGCTCTGGCCTTATGTGTGCTTTTGAGGGCAACATTGCCTTCCTGATGAGGAAAGCTTCCAGGGGACTTTAAAAACCCAGGAAGAGGAAGGAGAAACGATTTGTGGGTGATACTTTCTGTAGTATTTCTGCAGGACATTACAGAAAAGCCTGGAGGGTTTTAGAAGTGAATTTGCTGATGCTGGGATTTAGCATTTGGGATCTATGGTGCACAGACAGGATAGTTGGGGACATTTCAGCATCACAAAGTGGCAGGAGAAGGGATGGAGAGGGAGTGTGAGTGCTCAGAGAGCTGTGCAGTTCAGGAGGTCTATTTTGGCTTAGTTTTATTGATGTTTACTAAAAACAGTAAGAAAGAAATCCCTTTGGGAAGTGCTTCTGGGACCTGTCAGGTAGTGCTGCCTTCACTCTGCACTGGGGCTGCAGGAACTTTTCCCACATTAATGCCAGAGGGACACTTCTGGGGCAGAATATAAATGAGCTGTCAAGCAAGAAAATATGGATGAATTTGGCTTCCTACTCAAGAAAGGCAGTCAGGACACAGGGCTTGGGGTGCTGGAGGTTCAAACTCCACTGGATGGGTGGATGGATTGGGATTTTACTGGAGTGTCAGCATGCTTATGGGTTTTTTAGCAGTATGGTAACTCACGGCTTATCCCTGTTGGAAGTGGACTTGTATATGAATGTGTTTTTCAAAGAATTGATGGTAAACCAGGACTTTTGTTTTTCTTCTTTTTTTTTTAAGTTCAGTTGTTAAAAGCTGTTTAAAAACAAAAGTTCATTAAAAGAGGTTTAAGGAGCTGCCCTGAGTCCTGGCTGGCAATTTATAGGGAGCACAGGTGGTCCCATGGATCTGTGTGGTCCCAGGGATCTGTGGATTGAACCAAACTGCCCAAGAAAGATGAGTAAGAAGCTTAGGATTTCATGGACTTGAGCTGGTGATCTGGGAGCCTGGATCTCCCCAGGGAAATGGTTAGGACACCAAAACTAAGAGGCTGAAAGATGTTTGATAAGCAGAACAACATCCTGTCTTTGCACTGTGCAGGTTTTATCCCCAATTATGGGCACTCCATATGCATACATCCCGTGCTTTTGGAAAGGATAACCAGTTTCTGTGTACTTTTTATTTTGGAGAACCTGTTTCCCTGCTTTAGGGTACTGCTTTTAAGAGCAGTAATTGGATTTTATTTATTTTTTTTTTTTTTTTCTCCTTATGGCATCTCTGAGCATCAGGCTCTGGGATAATGAAAAACGTGTAGGAAGCAAAAATGGCCCTTAGCATCCTCCGAGGTTTTACAGGTCCTGGAGGGGAGGTGGTGTGGAAGTGCAGAGTGGTTTTGTGCCATAAAACAGAATTGCAAGCAAGGTGCCATGGCCTGGCACTGGAGGGGCTGAGGACAATGCAGATGTCCCCAGCCCCATGGGCACTTGTCACTGGAAATGGCCAGGTGGGCATTAAGCATGTGGTCCTTGGCATTCAGTGCTTGCAGGGGATGATGCTGGCATTAAACCCCCATCACTTTTCTTGAGCTGACATAGTAAAGCTCCAGTCACCTTTAGTGCCTGCATAAATCCTTCCTCTTGTGGTTAAAATGATTACAAGTCCTGTGAATTGTTGTCCTGCTCTGCCTGGGACCCAGTGGGGAGAGGATGAGTAGCAGAAGGACCAGAGCAAGGCACTGCCAGGGAATGTGTCTATAGGGTACCACATGCAAACTAACCCCCACAGAAGGGTGAGGCACTCTGCACTTCTTCTCTCCCCATACACCCTCTCTTGCCACCTTTCCTAATCCAGATGGAATAATTCCTTGTATTGATTTAAAAAATTAGCAGGACAGGGTTGACCGCATGTGGTTGAAAACCTCTTGCAATTTTCCCACACTCAGTGCACACGAGGAACCTTCCCTGAGCAATATTATCAGCGTGTTTATGCTCAACTGACCCACCTCAAGTATGAAATTTTTTTAAGTTCCATTTCAGCCCCCCCTGCTCACCCCCTTGCTTTGAACTGCTTCTTTCAGAGCAAGAACAAGGAAGGAAATTGAAAATCCCAGAGAGCCTTGGACGGTCCAGATGTAGGGCTTTAGCTTTTGTTCACACAAACTCACTTGGCTCCTAACCGGCCTCCACCCATGATCCCGATATCCGCAGCAGCCTTTCAAAACAGAGCCCAGAGCCCGGCCCTGGCAGGGACCGGCAGCCGCCCCTGGCCACTGCTGCCCCAGCTCTGCTCCTCGCTTCTTCTCTCGTGCAGCCTGCCTGTCTTCCTAACCTTTTCCCACAGCCAGCAAGGAGTTTTCTAAATTGAGATGAGTTTTTTCTCCCCTTCGCGAGCCTCCACTGATGTTAAGATTATGCAACGTTAACAGATTTGGGGTTTATAAGTATAGCTGCCGGTCCTCAGGAGGAACACGCTTTAGCTCCACGCGCGCTGTACTTGCCATGGGATGCTGCCGGGGTGGCCCGCAGCCCTGGCAAAAGAGCTGCGGCATGGGCGGCCCTACCATGAGTGATGCCCAGGGATTCGCCACCCTCCCGAGGAGGGACTTCTTCAGGTGAAGGGCTACTCTGGACAGCCAGTCAACTGCTCTGGGCTTTCCTTGTGGGTGAACTTGGATTCAATTTGTGTTCCCCAGTCAAGAAATTATTTTTCTGCCCTTCGGAGAGAAAAAATCACATCTGCAAGAAAACAGTGGGGCTGGAATAGTTCGTGGTGCACCTTGGCTGGCTACAGTGCTCCTGACAAATGCTGTCTGTGGGGATGCTGCTCCCCTGGCATGATCAGGATTATATCCCTCCTCCCTCCCTGCCCTAAGATGTCTGTGTGGGATCACAGTCACTGTGGATAACTTGCTTTTTTTGTGGTTTTTGGTGTTGTGCTGACCCCTGGTTGAGTTGTGAGCATCACCACAACTGTGCCTTGGTAGCAGATATCTCTGAAACAGGGCAGTGCCTGTGCTGTGTCAGGAATGGAGACGGAAGATTGTTGGCCCACAACTGATTTTTCAGGAGCCTCACAAGGTAGATATCCAACTGGGCTGCTGGGGGCAAGCCCAAAGCCTTGAGAAATCAGCTGGAACTCGATCTGTTTGTCCTGGCTGAGCTATATAACTTGGCTCACAGCAAGCCACAGACTTGTTATACTTGCAAAAAAAAGTAATTCTGAGCCTTGACCTGTCTGGTGAGCATCACTGCAGGTTTTAACTGGGAAGGAAAACACTGATCCAGTGGGTGGCAGGAGGGTTTTGTGCTGGAAGTCAAGTATTTCATGATGGCTGTGGTTATGTGGAGTTAAACCATGGAAAGCTGTTGGCAGCTTAGGATGTGACAAAATTGTTAGTGACAGATCAGTATCTCAGCTAAAGAACCACCCTGCTTTAAGCCTTTAATGCACCAGGGAGGCCAGATGGTCCCATGTGGATCTTTTTGGAAGAAGTTTGGTCTGGTCCATCTGCTCCAGAGGAAGGTCATCTTTGAAGTCTTAATTTCTGCAGGCAAATCAAAGAAAAGATTGTGATTATCTTGCACTTCTGACAGGCTTGATGGATGTGAGATTTTATGTCTGTTCTGTTGAACAACATAATTTTTTTGGGTTTCCTTAGTACGGGCTATGGGTTGGATTTTCCAGTGTGACTCATGATCTGTACCCACCAAACTGGGGAGCTGAACCCATGCTGGCACAAGGTTTTCCTTCCTGCACCAGGATCTGGCATACCTTGCAGGGCAGAGTTAAAAATGCCAGATGACTCTGAAAAACATATGTAAATAACACCTTCTTATTCAGCCCCTCCACTCCCTGGCTGCACTCAAAGCCAAGTTTGCTGGCACCCACAATAAGGGGAAGGGTTTTGCTTCTGTTTGTTCCCAGCAGCTCTGCAGAGCCAAAAGAGGATAGAGGAAATTCTGAGGTTGATTTGCAGGGCGAACAACCACCAGACAAGCAAACAGCAGTGTTTTACTTCTGAACTGGTCTCATTCAATGAAGGAACATAGCTGAAGGCACTGCTTGCTGGCATTTCCAGGGTTACTTTATAAGGAGTGGCAATGAAGTGCCTGCTACAGTGTCACACTGTGTATTTTAGCCTGCCTGTCCAGAGCCCTTGTTGACAAATGAGTTTGCAGCCTGAGAAAGCAGATTTCCTTCTGTCTATCCTCAGCCTCTAAGGGTTTCTTTAAGCATCTGCTGCTTTGCCTTCTCTCTGTGCAGTAAAGCTGGCCACTGAGGCTTTGCAGTCAGCACAGGCTGCACAGCTGAAAGCTTTTAGTGAGAGGGGGGATGGAGAGAAATTCAGTGTGCTGCCCTGCAACACAGCCACATTTTTCGTGGCTGCTATAACTGGACTTGTGAGCTACAATTGCAGGCTGGGTATTGGCTTGCAAATTAATATAGCAAGCATCCGCTGCCACTTCCCATCCCCTTGTACAGCTGGTGAGGACCAGAACCTTGTCCCATGGGACAGGAGGTGGCTCACAGTGGGCTCTGGGTGGCAGTGGCTGCTCAGTGTGCTCGGCTTTGCAGCCACTGCGAGGGCTGCAGTAAAGGTACCCCAGGGGCTCTGGTCCACTATAGCTCTTGGCTTCTTGGCCCACATAGGGCTCAGACTCCCAGGATGAAATACAGACTGCCCTACCTACCGCTAAACTTTTTGTTGAGCTCCCACTGAAGCTATTGCAGATGGATAGAGGGCAGCACCACTTGTGAAATTGCCACCTCTGTTGTGGCAGGTATGGCAACTCCAAAGAAGACATACAAGACAAGGAGGAAGTGTTCCATAGGTGTTTCTCTGAGGCAGTTTTCTTACAGAAAAGGTTTGAGGCCCAGAACAGGTTTAACCTTCAATATCAGAGCTTTGGGGCAGAGACTGACTGCCTTTAGCTGCTGCTTGTGTGCAATCCACACCCCTGCGGATACCATGCACATGACGGAGATTGTGTCTTGGTTATAATGGAAGCTGAGCAAAACTGGGATCTTACTGTTTCAGATTTGGACTTGCTTTGACTTGTGGGCTGTGAAGGTCATCTGAGGCTGCAGTACCAGTCAGGCCTTGGGGCTGTTACACAGGTGGTGGCTGCTGGTTTTTGTGTGAACTGGTGTGCAGGGACATCCTCACACAGCCCTGGGTGTTACCATAGGCTGAAAACCCTGATTTCCTGGACCGCTGGAACCACTCACACACAATCTTCTTCTCCATCTTGTTTTTTGTATTCTGGTAGACATTAATGTTAGATGTGCGAAAATATTTCATCACCTTGGGGTGCTTCAGCACCTGAGTGGTCTGTATAATCCACACCATACATTAATCTCTTCTGTCCCCAGTGCCTTGTGGTGGCCTGATGGGTTATGCCAACCCTCCTGATTGCCCTGCAGGTCTCAGCCAGCTTTGTGCCAGCTTTCTGGAGGTGATGGGATTTGAGGTCAGGTGTCCAGCAAGCACTGACCAAGTGGAGAGAGGGGGAGAGTTATGGGGCCCTCTCCCCTCCCATCTTAGAATCAAGATGGGGCTCGTGGGCTATGCTGGGCTGTCAGCTCTGGAGACCTTTACACTCCTTCCATGGACTCTACACTGCGAGTATTTCCATCAGTTATTTGTTTAAGACTTTATTTTTGCTCCTTTCAAGATTTATTTCTCCTAACACAAAAAAAACCTGAGGGTGCTGAATTGTATTATTCTTTTGCACAGAGGTGAGTTTTGCACAGACCAATCTCATTTCCATTGGTGTAAATCTAAAAATAAATTTCATGTCTGTGTTTTGATTGTGCAAAATTTTTCTCTAGTGTAAGTAAATGAACTCAGAGCTTGGCCTTGGTGTTACTGCAGTGAGCTAAGCCTGCACATCAGGCTCACTAGTGCTGATGGAATCTAAGTTTTTACTTGTTTTTCCTTTTAGTCATTGAAAGCAGCCATCAGGAAAGAAGTTCAAGCACAGAGATAAGGACTCCTGATGCTCCCATGGACAGCATGGAGCTGGTGATGATGCTGGCTGGGAGCAGGGAGTGGGCATCGCTGCCTGCCAGGCACAGGGTGCCAGCAGCAAGTGAGGTCACAGGGCACACTGGCCCCCCTGCCAGTGATGGGGATGTCAGCCCACCAGGAGCAGGATCCCCAGAGAACCCATCTGCTGGTACAGTGACTCACCTGCTCACTCCCAGCCATCCTCCCGGTGAGTTATATGGATGTGAGAGTCTCTGTTTGCTGTTCCCAGCTCACAGGCTGAGCATAGTCAGTGGGTTAGGAAGTATTCTTGCCTCACAGCTAGAAATGCAGAATTTTGAAAGAACTCCAGTCTCAGGAAAGCTGGGTTTGGTTTTTTAACATTACAATGAAGATGATTCTCAGGAGCTGCCAATGTTTTTCACCACCCAGCAGTACCCAGAGAGTCCTGTCCATCCACTGAGCTCAGGGGCTGTGCAAAGAGCGGAGACCCCTGGGCACCCCCACACCTCCTCCCAGCAGGACCTGAACCTCATTGCAAGCCTAGCCTAGGTTGAAAGAGCTCAGCTTAAGGATACATGACCTGCTGTGTTGATGTGTTGTAGCTGAGGTCCTCACATGGAAATCCTGCAAGGGAACCTTTGGGCTTGTTCATAATCTTCAGTCATAAGTAAACCAGAGTACTCTTCTAAGCATGAACTTGAATCCAGGCCTGTTTCTCACAGCAGCAGGATAAAGCTGTGCTGATTGCCCTGTTCCCATGTCAGTTTTTTCCCTTGTATCCCCAGCTGAAATAAGATACAAGTGTAGAAGTTTCCTTTAACTTTTTAATGCCTTGGACTTTTTTCTGCTTAGGGACTAGAATGCAGAGCTGGCATGCCCAGGCTGCCAGCTATGGGTGGTCTAGCACCAACTCTTTGCTGCCGTCTGCATTTTTGTGCTTTATAAAAATCTGTTTCTTGTGTCACGCACAAATGAAGACAATGTTTAAAATGCCATTATTTTTTGGTGACAGAAGCTCTCTGTTCCCATCAATCCCTCCTGCAGTTAAACTGTGCTCTGTTAAACAGAGGAAACATGAGGGATGCAGCTGTGACCCTTCCTATTGCATGTGGTAGGGCTGAGTAACACTGCAGGTGATGCTGCTGCCACCCAGCTGAGACAAAGGAACTTTTCCATGTTCCTATTGCATGTGGTAGGGCTGAGTAACACTGCTGCAGGTGATGCTGCTGCCACCCAGCTGAGACAAAGGAACTTTTCCATGTTCCTATTGCATGTGGTAGGGCTGAGTAACACTGCTGCAGGTGATGCTGCTGCCACCCAGCTGAGACAGAGGAACTTTTCCAGGGGAACATGACCCTCTCCCTGTTGTTTTCCAGACCCTGGAAGCCATCACTGTGCTGCAGGCAGGCAGGGGAGAGGCAAGAGGGCTCTGGCTTCTCCCAACACCCGTGCAGCTGCCGAAGGGACACCACCAGGCTTGGAAGCTGTCAGCACAGATTCAGTTGAGGGGACGCTGGTCTGGGATTTGCCAGGATTTAACAACACCACGAGGACTGCGCTGCTACCTTTGTCTTCAGAATCTCATCATCCGGGTAAGCCATCCCAGTTCAGCCTGGGAACAGTGGGTAAGTGTTCCAATAACTGGGAACAAGGTGAATGCTGTTCCCCAGAGCAATCAGTGTTGGTTAAGCGTTGTTCTCCTGCATTGTAGAGGTTTGTGGATCCAGCTCTCCACTCTCACCATGCACTCAGGGCAGTTTTCTGTCTTGCTTCATGCGCAAGAGTGGAGAGAAGCCATGTGGCTCCTTCTGGTATTCACAATTATGAATTACTTGGTGCAGCTTCCAAACACAAAGTTTCTGTAGGCATAGTGCAGGCAGGAGGGCTGAGGGACAGGTGGAGGGTGACCGTGGGGGATGGTAGGTGGGCAGCTAAGCTCATCTCTGGGCTGTCATCTGCTTTCCCCCATTGCCTTGCAGGCACTGACAGTCCCTCTCAACTGGTGAGCAGCTGGTTGGGCATAGAGCTGGGCAGCACTCCAGCCATGGGCACTGCAGCTACTTCACCCAGCCCTTCGGGGAGTGGCCCTGGCACTGCCCTCCCTGGCTCCCTGGGGCAGCCTCACGCCTCCTCTCGAGCTTCAAGTACCCAGGCTGGTGCAGACCACGTCGTGCTATACCCTGGGGGTGTCACAGGCAGCTCCACCAGCCCTGTGCTGACAGCATCACTTCCTACGGACAGCACTTTTGGAGGTGAGCTTTGCTGGCCTTTGGTTTATAGCTTTGAAAAGCCACTTTATAGTTTTTGCTTTCTTGAAACAGAGGAGATGCTCTGTTTTTTATAATTTGGATGGTTAGCTGAAATTTCCTGCTGAAAGCAGGGAAAAGCAATGGAAAAAATAATTTAATCCAAACCCTTCAGCATTTTTCACTTAGAAAAATAACGTTCTTTGGATGTTATCACAGTGTTTTCTGCAGGATGTGTGTCTGCAGCTGTGAAGTATCTTCACTGGGCCAGTGCCAGCTGCAGAGCAAGGGCAGCTCTGAGCCCCGTCTGACCTGTTTCCAAGTGGTGATGGAGTGGGGTGGGGTGGGAGGTTGGGAGCCCACACTTGTGCCACACTGGGTGGAGTTGCCCTCAGCTAGACAGGGTGAGATGCCTGTGCTTAACAACTTGCTCAGGACAGCAAACCTGAGATCCCTGGGCTCCACGGCTTCCCCTTGCTTGCTCTGCAGCAGCCAGTTGCTGGAGTTCTCAAAAACGGAGACTTTGCACAGCTGCACATGAACTTACTGAAAACTTCAGCGTTGCCGAGGCCTTATCCTGTGTCCCGGGCTTTCCCGAAGCAAACACATCTCCTGGGTTCTCACACTGACACATCCCTTCCCTCTGTCACAGCTATTGGGAGCAGTGCTGGCTCTGCAGAAAACCTGGGATCCCGTATCCAAAGGACAATGCCCTGCTGAGCTTTGGAATGTGTAGTGAGCTGCAGGCTCATATGGGAATGTGGCTGTGCTTAGGTTTCCTCGCTTTGCTGTTTGATGCTGTTTTCAAGCCACACACACGAAAAAACCCCCCAAAAACGAAAGCCTGAGCCCATTTCCAGCAGTATTAGAGCAAAGGTGGGATTTAAAGGCAAGTACCTGCAGGCCTTGTGCTCTGGGGTTTCCTGCTGTCTGGACCACCCCACTCTCATGAAGCCTGGCAGCAAGCCCTGGGTTTTGTGCAAGGTTTTCCTGCAGTGAGGGCACTCATGCCTTTCCAAAAGAGTACTTTGTTCAGATTGAAAACTTCCTATGCTTAATATCTGTATGGGTGCTGTAAGCATCTGGGAAGAAAATGGATCCATCTGTTTATAATTTCATATGTATAAATCCATTTTTAAAATTGTACCATAGCTGTTGGAAGCAGCTACCAGCCATCCAACAACTCAGCTATGGAGAGGAGAGGTTTGGTTTTCCCCACCACCAGCACCTCCATTTCCACAACAACCACCAAGGGTGGAGGGAGGACGTTAAGGTCTCTGCCAGCCAGCACCAGGCTGGTCAACATGGCAGGGATTTCCACCTCTGGCACTGAAATGACCAGCTCTTCAGCCCAGAACTGGACCCCTGGGATGTCTGTTGGTGCCCAAGGATGGTGGTGGAGGTGTCACAGACCCATTGCTCACAGACTTGCCACCTGCTTCAGAAAGTGCTTCTACAAATGAGTTTTGATGGATAGCTGTATACCTCAGAACTCTTATTTAAAGATTCTTTATTAACAAAATTTCTCACTTTTATTTTAAAGAAAGAAGGAATAATATTGTATTTGGCACCTTGTGTACATTTAAAAACATTTCACAGAAATGAAAGTATGGATAAATATTATTCTTGTTGGAAGGGGAGGATAGATTTTCCTTGAAAACTTCCAGTTGAATTTTGCAACCAATAACTTCAGCAGTTCCTATTTAGAGACTATTTTTTCCCTCGTCTTAATGATTTCCCAGTATTAAATATTTCTGTATTGAATATTCGCACATATGTTGTCCACATCTACTGATAGTGGAATGAAACCTACCTGACAGTTTTTATTTATGTTTATGTAGTTTTGTTTTTCTTTTCTCCTTTTTCAGCCTTTAGCAGCAATTATGAACCCCCTAAGAGCATCCCAGCCACAGAAGAGGTGACGCTGCACTCGGACTCCCAGGGTGCTGACATATCCAGTGTGGCAGTGGGGACACCAATGTCCCCAGCAGATGGCCACACAGCTGGTGTGGCAAGGGACTCTGCCACCAGCACCGACCTCACAAGCTTTCTGAGGGGGAGCACCTCCTACTTGGGGACCAGGATACATCATGCCAGTGGCTCACAGGAAGCCACCAATCTCCCAGGCCCTCCTGGAGGTCCTTTGCTCACAAGCTCCCTCTCTGCCTCTGAAGGTCCTTTCCAAGGTAAATTTGTTAGTCTGAAAGCTGTCTGCCTTGGGGCTGGGTAAGAGTTCACATCCCTGCACTGTTTTTCTTTGGATATGGCCATCAGTCGTTACTGGATACATGAATGTTTTTATTACTGGCTGCACTGGGCTGGCAGTGGGGCGGGTGAGAAGGGGGAGAGAGGAGCTCAGCTTTTGGGTGAAAAAGTGAAAATCATCAATGTTCTCATTGCTAATGAAACTCCTGCCCTGGGAAAAACATTTGTTAGAAATACATACACACACTTTCCCTGCCAGAGACACTTGCTGGGGTTTTGCAGCTGTCACCTGGTGCTACATCTGCTGTGCAGGCTGGTCTGTAGGACATGGGTTTGAGATTCTCATGGATTTTTGTAGGGCACGTAAGCCTGTACTTAAGAGATTCACCTCTTCCCAGAGAAACACCTTCAGTTTCTCCATGGGCAGCATAGAAATGGATGCTGAGCAAACAATCCCTCAAATGTATGGCTCTGTATGCATGAATCAAACCTGGTGTTATTGCATCTTAGGTGTCAGAAGCAGCCACCGACCAGTTAACAGCTCAGTGGCAGAGAAAACATCCCTCACTTCCTCTCCCAGCAGCGCTCCCATTACAGCCATGTCCAGCAGTGGCAGTGGGAGGCCCCCCAGGTCTGCCTCAGGCAGCAGCCGCTGGGCATCAGCTGAGGGCTCCACGTCCAGCAGGGGCATGTACAAGACCTTGGGCACAGCCCGATCCTTGTCCGCATCTTCTGTGCGAGACTCCTACAGAGCTCAGGGGTCCATGGAAATGACAGATTTCACCAAGCAGGTGGCAGACTCTTCCGTATCACGCTCTCACTCTCCTTTGGAAGGTCCTTCCCCAGGTGAGCTCACGTTAGAATTGAAATATGATTTTTCTTATAAGCCAAAGGACTGTTCCTGCAGCTTGCACTTGCCTGACTTCCTCCTCCTATGCAGAATATACTGTTTGGAAGAATGCAGTATGATTTTGTGTCTGCAGTATTTCAACTCTTGCTTGACCAAAAAAATGTGCTTTAGGTCTCTTACAGAAAGGACACTTGTGGAAAGTTTCATTAAGCCAAGAAAAATAATTAACTTTCAAATCAGAATCCTTTTTTTTACTATCTCCAGTTGTTATCTCTGTGTTACAGACAGGAGAACTAAGCAAGTGAGAATTAGATCATGTCCCTGCAGTTGCGGAGATCAGACTTCAGTTCCTACTTCATGTCCTATTTCTTGGACCATGCTGCTTCCCAGAAATTGGACCAGCTCAACAAATTTAAGTCAAATTTAAGCTTTGGATGTGGTCTCTGAGGCCCTTCATGCTGCTGTTTGATCGTAGTCCCCACTGTGGTGCTGAAGGGGTCTGATCTCCTGATCCTGTTTCTTCAGACTTCTCTTGGACCTTCACACTGTTCAGGGTAGTGCCTTGTCTGAACTGATTTCCAGGCTTTTCTGGGTTGTCACAATATTTGTTCTAGCAGCATGGCATGCGCTCAGGCTCAAATGGTGAAGTCAAATGCACAGCATTAATATTTCAAAAGTTTTTATATAGTAGCATTTTCTCAGAATCACACTGTTTTTAGAAGACAAATTTTTGTAGGAAGGGTTTACATCTTTGGAAATTGACGTCTTATAATTTCTACTTGTGTTTGTGTGCTTGCTGCCTCTGAGTGCTACTGGAAGAAGGCTCATTTTTATTTATAGTTTCATATGTGTAGAGATGTAAATTGTTTCTTTATCACATTATAGGTAATGGAAGCAGCCATGTGTCATTCAGCATCCTGTCAACAGAGAGAAGAACCAATTTCCCCACCACTAGCACCTCTGTTTCCGCAACAACCACCAAAGGTGGAGGGAGCATGTTAAGGTCTCTGCCAGCCAGCACCACACTGGCCCAAACAAAAGAGATTTCCACCACTGGTACCCAGAACATCAGCTCTCCAGACCATTCCCAGTCTTCTTCGGGAGCCCAGGGTGGTGGTGGCAGAGGTGCCACTGTGTCATCGGTGAACCCATTGCTCACAGGCTCACCACATCCTTTGGAAAACACTTCTCTAGGTGAGCTCTGACCACATATCAGACACCCACCTGCATGGAGAGTGAGGTCATGCTAGAAGGGGCTGGACTATGGCATTGGATATTATGGATGAAAATTTCAATTTCCAGAGAAAAATGCATTATCTGTTTCTTACATTTAGTCACCAGGAAAAGCCAGCCAGGGAAGTCTGGCATCGAGATTCACTGTGTTTTTAGGGACAGCACAATTTCAAGATTGCCCTGTTGGCTGTGTTTATATCAGCAGAAGCAGCACCAGTCATTCCTGACTCCCACCCTGGGGTGCAAAGCAGTGTTTACTGATCCCATACAAGCCTGCTGTGCTTTCCTTCGAGTACCAGGAATTTGGGTGCTGTCTCTTCACTCATTGTGGGTGTAGAGGTGGCAGTGTGGGTGCCTGGTGCCCAGGTCATGCCTGCATCACTGAAGGGAAGCAAACCCAAAAGAGCTCCCATGACTTGTTCCTAGTGCCCTCTTCAGGGTGCCCTGCTGTGAGCAGCACCTCCTAGCACAGGAAAGGGCTGTGCCTTCACAGTTAGCATTTTCTGCAGGTTTGGATTTTCTGCCATGTTCTCTCCATGCTGTCAGCCTGAGCGTGGTTATGGAAGAAAGCATGCCTGCCTATTTGTAGCTTAGGGTGCATAAACACATTTTGCTTTGCCCTTTCTCAGCAGAAGGTACCTCGGCAATGGGAGGACGCCTGCCTCTTACCAGTATACCCAGTGTGGTGACAGCTACTGCCAGTGAGGAGAGCAGCACAGTGCCCATGTTGGACACCCATGGAGCTTCCAGTGCCACAGGAAGCTCTGCTCCCACTCCACTCCACACCAGCACCTTGGACATGGTCTTTCTGCTGTCCTCAGCAGCAGCAGAGCCTGGGAAGCACAATAACGTTTCACAGAGCAGTGCTGGCCTCAGAGAGCTTCCAACAAAGCTGCTGCCTGCATTTTCTCCCAGCATTTCAGTGCCTTCACCTTCAACCACGTTCTTCATCCACAAGGACAGGACATCTCAAGCCCCAGGCAGCCTCAGCATGTGGAGCACAGAAGCAGAAAGCCTCACGTCCCACCTGGACACAACTGGGGTCACCCGCACTGGCCCTGTCCCATCCTCCACAGCATGGCCTGGAGTAAGACACCTGTCATCTGGCCAAGCAGGGTCCCCAGAGCCCAAGGTCACTCTTTCATCCAGGGTTTTCACCTACTTCTCAGCTGCTGGTGAACCTTCCAGTGAGTTTTTCTGAGCTCTGGGGCAGTGTTTCACTGCATCTCCTTTCCCCTCCTCTGTGGTATTGATACGACCACTAGCACATGTCACAGCTGTTGCTGGTGCCATGGGCAGCATTTATAAGTAGTCATGGTTCTGCCCACTGGTGTTGTGTATCTGCAACTGCAGATGCTTAACAAGAAGAGTCTTGTTCTTGAGAGGTATAGCTTGTTGCTGTAGGACACATGGGCTGCCTGTTTGGGTTGGGGTGATAATTATAACGTAAACATACCATTATCACTCTATACTGATTGTTCCTCTGTATTTGGACAGTACTGTCTGCTCTGAGATGATAAAATCAGGTGCCTGCTTTTCGATCCTATTCCAGCCATTGGCAGCAACCATCACTCCCTAAGCAACTCAGGTGCTGAGGAGAGGATGTCCAGCCCTGTCACCGATCCTATGTACAGTTCATCCACATCTGCTGGAGGTGAGGAGAGGATGCTTCACTCAGCAACAGATGGTACATTGACTGGTGGCATGGAGAGCTCTTCTTCCCATGCTGAAGCTTCCAGCTCTCCAGGGCCAGCTGAGCCAGCATTGGTGGAGCAGGGCAGGACAGCCAATGCCTCCACCAGCAGCAGGGGCTTCCCAGGCCTTGCGATAGAGACGATCTATGTACGTTCTGCCAAGATACCCACTTACTCTTCTTTCCAAAATGATCTCACAAGTAAGTTGATGTCTCCTGGTGTACATGTGGAGGGGATTCACATTGTCCTATTTTTAGTATGTTGTATGTAAAGTTCTCATTCATTACTACATGCAATACCACTTGTGGGTTCTCTCAAGGGGATGTTTCTGTTAAAAGACTCAAAACCAAACTCCACACAGATGGGGAACTGTTACAGAGATGGAGCCATAAACCCTCCCATTTTGATGGTTGCATTGCTTTTTTTTTGCATCCTAACTGGTTTCTTTTGGGTGATGCTTTCAGAAGTGTTTCATGATGACCTAAGTCAGTTGCAGAATTAAACCAAATTTTTGATACCCTATTTTATTTTTTTAAAGATGGCTGAACTTAGCTGCACATCCTGAAATTTGTATTATATGATTATTGCACCTTTTGTTCTAAATAATCTGAATTTTTTGCAGACTGATGTGCTATTCATTTAGGATTTCCTGGCTGCAAAGTTTTGAATCACTGAATTCATGATAAGTTGCAAATGTAATAATTTCATCCTGCAGAGGCATGAAGTTCACTGTGTCTAAAAGCAAATTGACTGAAGAAGATGGATATTCTGTAGATGGAAATGGAGGATAAGAGGGAGAGGATATGAGTTTTATAATTATGTGTGATAAAGAGAACAGTTGGGTTTTCCTGCTTAGCTTGCCACAAATATCACGGCATATTAAGTGTTTAGTCATTTTAGGAAAGCAATATGTGAAGAAGAGTGATTTGGAAACCTGCACATTTCATGGGAGTCTTGTATCTGTCAGGGTTCACCATTTTAGAATTAAGGAGTGCATTTTAGAATTAAGGAGTCCTGGTCCTGTACCCATGCTTGAACGGCACTTGAAATTTTTAGAAAAGCACGGGCAGGTTCACAGACAAGAATATCTTACTTATTTAGCAAGCAGTTTTAATATGACATCAAAATACTTTTGTATTACTCTGTCTTTCTAATGGTTTTTGTCCTTTTACTCCAGACTTTTCAGGTAGCCATCACCCGGTCAGTAGCATCGATGCTGAGAAAAGGACCTCGGTTTCTCACACAGATGGCACATATATTTCAACCACATATACCAGAGGAAGAGAAAGGACTCTACTGTCTATCTCCAACAGCAGCACCTCTGCTGACTCCTCAGAAAGTTCCACCTCTTTTTCTGAAATTTCAAGCCCCTTTGATGCATCAAAATCATCTGTGTCTCATGACAGGCAGACCAATATATCGAACCGTAGCAGTTTTGTTGAACCATCTGTGGAGCCGTTGCTGGTACACCCTTCCAAACTGTCAACTTCTGCGTCTATAGGCAGTGTAGAAAATACAACTGTCTTTGATGCTGACTCTGAGCTGTTGACCACTGACAGATCATCTCTACCTGCATCAGCATTTCCAGCCTCTTCCTCACTGTCATCACTGCAGCACTCGCTGTCATCAACACCACCAACAACTCTTCTGTTTACACTGTCAGAATCACCCCAGCCACGCTTGTCCTCTGTGATGGCATCTTCACCCCCTCTGCAGGCTTTGTCATCCTCCTTGCCCACTTCCTCCTTGCCCTCCCCATCTTATTCATTAGCATCTTTATTGCCTGTGTTTTCATCACCCTCATCCATATCACAGTCCAGCAACAGTGATCAAGTGAGCTCCACTGTGGCTACGAGTGTGGTCAGGCGGGTGCCCTCCACAGGTGCCACGGTCAGGAGCTCACCCAGAAAGACCATCAAACTCAATGTCACACACCAGCCTCAAAACAGCACCGCCTTCACCCCCACCGGGTCGCCTCTCCCTACAGCACCCATGGAACTTTTTGGTGGACGTATCATGTCTGTGTTCACTCCCGTGACAGTAACAGAGGCTGCGTTGCCTAGAAACGCCACCACCCAAGGGGACAGCTTTGGGAAGACAACACTGCTGCTCACCACGGCCAGTGTTGCTCCATGGGCTAGTCCAACAGATGCATCCCTGAGTCCCTCACCAAGTGCAACAAGTGACAGCAACGTTGTCCCTGCAGTGGCAGTGACCATGATGAAACCTCCTCTGCTGACAATGCCGGCCAGTCACCTGCCTACTCCAGGTGAGGCCAGCACTGTGAAAGACCACAGGGCTCAGACACCCACTGCCACTAAGCATAGGTATACCACTGGTAAAAGCACAGAAACTGTGAATCCCACCACTGCAAAGCCTGATAAAGTCACTGAGGAGAACATCCCCATTACAAGTCCTTCTGAAGCCCCTCCAATCATCAAGACCACTGTGAACATTGCAACTACTTTGGCTGCTACTAAACCAACCACTCTTCCTCCATCGAGCAGCACGGTTGGGCTGAGGATGTCACCTCCAGCAGCAGGTAATGTGTCCAATGACTCTCACCAGTGGTGGGGCCAGAAACAGCCAGGGCAGGAATGCCTGGGTCCCACTTTAGGAGTTTTCAAAGAGTTGTGTATGTTTGTGTGTATGACAAGTCTGTTGTCAGCAGGGTTTGAGGTCAGCAACTCTATCTCCCTGTGGGTGTTTTTAAGCTGAGGGTTTAGCAATCAAGATGAATGGCTGAAATAAGGGTGAGCACTTTGGTGAACATCTGTGATAGAAAGGTTAAGCTGAAATTTGATAGTTTCAAGAAAATAAAGCTGATTTACCTTCCAGGTAAGCACAGGATACACTTTATATTTGTTAATAGGTTAACAGAAACAATCAATAATGATTATTATCTGTCTTATTAATGAGAAAGTACAGTTGGCCAGCACTTGGTATTTGTGTTGAAACTGTTTCTCTTATTACAATGTATGGTTGTTTTCTCCCTACCACACTAAATAATCTTCTGCTTAGGGGCCTGATGCTTCTCCTGGTAGGCAATGTACTGTAGTCTTGCTGAGTGTGCTGTTACAGTAATTTATTACCACTGCCAGTCTCCTTATCTTCTTAAGTAAATACATTTGATGAAGTCTTATGTGAAAGGAAATGGGCAGTGTGTTTGAAGTTCAGAGCCCAGCCTTCATGCCGCTGTAGCATATTGTGTGTGCTAAAGGTATTAATCTCAGTGAAACACTGGCAATAATATATATTCCATCCAATAATTAAGTATTTAAAGGTTACTTCTCAGGCTGATTTGTTTTAATTACAGCTATAGCTTCATGCAAAAAAATCACTTTACTGGAATGAATTATTTTTTAATTGAACAATTAAGATAATGCATCCTTTTTGGGAACTGATTCACACTTTTGCCAAATTACTCTTACCTTTGAAAACCAAGATTTGCTGTCCTTCCTGCCTCTGCTGCAGTGCTCAGCAGCAGTCACAAGGCAGGCACAAGTGGTGTGCCAGCTGTCTTGCTGGTCTTGTAGTGCCTTGTCACTGAGAAGTCCACAGCCCTGCCTATGGTCTGCTCTTGCAGGCGTGTGTGATGTGCATTTGTGCTCACGTGAGTCATACACACAGCAAGAGGAGCTTTTTTGACCAGGACATCTTTTTGTTTCAAGAGGAAATATTGGATATATTCCTCAGAATTTGCAGTTTGAGTTGTGTAATCTATGAAGCATCTGAGATTAGTCATTAATTCCCTGAGACACCGTATATCACAGTGGTGTCTGCTCCCCAAGTCCTTGCTCATCCATAAACTGTTGGGTTGTTTGTCTTTGGAAAGAACCCTGAGATCTTCTGATGAGCAGTGCTGTAGACAATTTGGGTGTTCATACTAGCATAGATCCACAATAGATCCCAAAGGCTTTTGAGTGAATAGTCAAGTGGTTTATATTTATTCTTTCCGTTCCAACAGAATAATTAGGAACAGGATAAATACTAAGTGCAAATGATGCAATGAAGCATCTGATAATGCTCAAAGAATCACAGAAGGGCAGCCAAGTTGATCTCTTTTAGCCCACCAGTTGATGATTTTTATGATTCTTTAACTATTACCTGGGGTTTTTTTACCTTTATAGATGTGGATAAATGTCTTTCCAGCCCTTGTCCTGCGCTGGCCACCTGCAACAGCACCCATGGCACCTATATCTGTCAGTGTCCTCTTGGATATGAGCTGGAAAAAGGAAAGTGCAATTTAGGTAAGAAAAAAAAAGTGAAAAACCAGAGATGGAAATAATTATCTTTAATCTTCTAAAATAAATTGACTTAGGCTCAAACTAGTTCAGGAGCTTAATGTTCCTCCCAACCACCACTTTTATCAGAGCCTTTTAGTATTTATACAAACACTAACGTTTGTATAAAAAAACAATACCAAAAAAAATGTATTAGTGTGGTGTCTAATGCCTGTCATGTTGGGCTGCCTGGGGAGCAGACAGAAATAACTGAGGGCTACTTGAAAGTGCAGCAACAGAGGGGTGGACTCAGGCTTGTATTTTACAACTCCAGAAAAGCATTTAGCACCTTATCAGCCCTGCAAGCTCCGGTGACAGCACTAGGCTTGGGAGAAGTGAGTGGGGCTATTGTGTAACCTGGCTTCAGTGGGATCAGCCATGTGTGGAAAATTAAGCAGCCATGAAAGTCTTTGTAAGATCAAGGTCTTGTTTCATACCTTTAGCATTTTTTGAGCAACACAGTTATTAGTTGGGACTCAGGTTCTGACCGCTTCCTTTCTATTAGAGGACTCTCAGTCTCAAGAACTTAAAATATCCCATTGTAAAGGGGAATTTGTTTTCATAGATTTTCTTCTGACCCTTAATCAACGAGGATTAGAGGCATGGAAATTTTGCTAAGGAAACATGGGTGAGGTGTCCCTGAAGAGTGTTTTGAAACATTTCTTCAAGTTGGGATGTGATAGCTTTGAATTTAGAGGCGTGTTTTGATTATGCCTTGAGCTGGGGTATGGGCAGATTATATAAATACTGTGAAGGTGATTCTCATCATGATTTTAGTCTAGAGTTGTTACATTAGAGATATCTGATATACAATTTGTGGTGAAAATAGGCTCAGTGGATGGGAAAAAACTGTGAAAGAATTAGAAACTTTGTAATGTTATCTGCAACTGTATTTGTTTTTCTGGTGGAACATAGAGCTGGAGCTCTGAGTTCTCATTTCCACTGAGTATCTCATGACACTTAATACAAGATTGAGGGGTATTACCTCTGCAAGTCTGGACAACTCAGATTATTACATTCTGCTGCTATGAATCAAATATGAATCTAAGCAAAGAAAATGCATCTTTTGGACCTCTTTTCAAATGTCATTGCTCATTCTCTCCAGCAGTTTGAAAAATGAAAATGTTTCTGCAGTGTTTTATTTTGACTTGCTGATTTGATTTCCTTCCATTGCAGGGAGGAATAAGAGATTCAACATGTTTACCTCAAATTATCATAAATAGCTTTGGTACCTGACACTGTCTTATTACTAAATTTACCCACCTCTCTTTGTGTTCAGGGATCTATTTAAGTTAGTCTGTATTTCTATATGAAATGTATGAACACTGAAGTGAAATGCTGTCTGTTCAGCACCATTGAGCTCTGGAATTTGACTGGGACTGTGGGAATATTGCAGCAACCCTTGGAAAAAAACCCAAGGCTGTGACTTTGCTTTACTGGGGCATTGACTCTGACGTGAGTTTTCTGTATGCCTTGTAAAGGGATTTTCCATGCAAACAGCCTCTCATGTAAGGCAGATGAAACCACACCTACATGTGGCACAGAGATGTGTTCCAACTAACATGTCTTATTCTCCTTTTTAGTGAGAATATTTATTGGCCAGGTTCCCCTGAAACTTAATATCACCCATGGGAAGTACACAGAGCTCTTCCACATTGAGAGGGAAATCCTAGAGATGGTGAGTGTCCTTGCTGGGACGTTGGCAATGTTGATGGCACAAGACCACTTCACTCCTCTTATGATTGTCATATTTCCCAGCCATTCATTCAGTTATAGCCATGTGGCTTTTCGTTAGTTGAGAACCAGTGCTGGATGGGCTGTTGGCTTCCCCATAGGCTGTGCCATCAATTGCTCCAAAAAGACCCATGGGTTGGGGACAGGTACATATCTATGCAGTTTTTATCTAGATCACTGCATGCACAAGTTCATCCTGTCAGTGGTTCCTGGACTGGCTGCACTTTATTCCAGCTCTTTGGAGCAGGTGATTTGGAGCTGCTGCCAAAGGAGGGGAGTGCTGGGTGGAGTCACTGTGATGCTGCCTGCACAGCTTGTGATGGGAAGTAAATACAAACAACTGCACAGATCCAGGGTCAGGGAGGCTCCTTGGAAGATCTGCAGTCTCCAAGGGTGCTGCTTTGAGGTCGGCCTTGCATGGGTCTCTTTCCCTGCTGACATCTGGCTCACCCCTAACCTTTGTGGTCATTACACAGCAGGACCACAGGCAGATGCTCTTGTCAAAATCCGCAGGCCTTTGCTCTTATCAAAGGGTATACAATGGTGACTTTGTCCACCCCTTACTGGCAACAGGGCAGTGCTTCACTCTTACAGAGCAGGTGAACCCTTGGGATATTCAGAGCCCCCTTGGTCTTAGCAGGTATCTCTGGCAAACACAGGGGACGGTGTCAGTGACTCAGGAGGACTATTCCATGTTACATCCCACGGGGCTGCCTCCCTCCGTCATCCCCTGGGGTACTAACAGCTGCCCTCTCCTTCCTTGCAGCTCAATGCATCACTGTCAGGCTTGCCAGGATACCACCACTCCACAGTTAAGGCAAGCAGGTAAGGCTAAGGCTACCAGGGGAAGAATGAGAAACTTGAGTATTCAGAATGTTCAGTTTGAGATCCACATTCTCCATTTTGAGTCAGTGCTGGGCTTGATACAATCTGGCCTGGCAGTGGTACAGGGCATGAGGAATGCCTGACCAGCCTGCCTGGCTCACCTGGTACTCTCCTGCTGACCTGAGCAGCTTGAGGATGGGCTTAGGAGCTGCCCAGGACGAATTTATGGCTGGTTCCAAAGTGAGTTACCAGTATCCTTCCTAGCTCTGTATTTTCCTCACTGTGTATTGGTTAGTCCTGTTTTTAAGGTCTGTTACAGTGCGTGGCTCTTTCAGTGTGAGTGTAATGCTGTGCCCGTGATAAGCATCGCTTGTGTTAATAACTGTCCTATGTATAAGGTGCTAATGATGACATCAGACTGACCCATGATACTCAGGGCTGTTTTGTTTTGTTTTTCGTTAGGGAGGCAAATTTTGTGCATGTTTCGGTGCAATCCACATTCTCTTTAGCATCCAACGTGACTTTCTACGATGTTATCACCAGTGTGAAAAGCTACAGTCGAGCTTGCAAATCCCCCACTGAAGCCTGCCAGTTCATCTCCAGCCTGAAGCCACTCCACAGAGGTAAATAACTTCTGGAGGGACTGTGACAGGAGGGGAAAGGGATGTTTTATTTGGTTTCTTTTTAACAGGGGAAGAAAGATTTGCCATTTGGAAAAATCCCTCTGAATCTTTTTATCTTACTTAAATGGCAGTCACCTTAAGAACCTCACAGTACAAAAGGTATGCAGATACTGAGCCTTATCTTTGCCGCACACATGAGAAATCTGCCTCTCTGTGAAAATATCACACAGCACTAGATTAGAGGCACTGTAGGGCAGCCTTTCATCTCTGGGATGTGGCATGGGGCCCAGCCAGAACAAAAAGCTGTAAGTCTTAATTCCACAGACACAGCTGGGAGCCAGGGAAATGGTGTGAAAGCCAAGAGACAAAACCCCACCAGTGAATTTGATTAGAGCTGCTGGAGGCTGCATGGTGAGCTCTGCTCTCCTGCCTGCCCAGTTTCAGTGCTGCAGGTTGTAAAATGGTTTGCATTTAAGACCTTTCGATATCTGTACTGAATCTTTCATCTGCCAAAGGGGAATGTGGATACAGCACATACAGGTGTGGGGAAGGACACTAGAGTTGTGCATGACCTTCTGCAGGAGAATTGCAATGCTGTGCCCTGGCATCTCCCAGTTCATATTTCCTGAGGGAACGATAGAGGAGATTTAGCTGTGAGAGGTACCTCAGCATGCATGGAATGACCACCCTTGAAAGAGTTTCCTGCAAGGAAACTGCTGCACGTGGAGTTTTGTGACTTTGGAGTTCCAGACTTTGAGGTTTGGCCTTGAGGGGGAGGAAGGGTGACAACACTTAGCCTGGATTTAGTGGGAAACCCCTCCCTGTATCAGTTTGGCAAGGTAAACATGCAGATGGGAAGTTTAGTGTATGCTTTTATTGCAGTGTGCTCTATTTTAAAGCCACACTCTGCCTATGGATTGCTTTAAATTATTTAGGTAAACCTGCCCAGATTATACCTACCCTTTACCTCTGATACAATACTTCTGTAAACTCAACTTTTAACTTGAAATAAGCAGAATAAGAAACAAATTATGTTCTTGTGTAAGTACCTAAAAGAAAATGTCAGTTGAAAAAAAAAATTGATCTAGTAGGGAGGGATTTATAAAATGGGAGTGCCAAATGAGTGACATATTTTCCATAAAATTGTATTTCTTACAAGTATTTATTCATTCCATTTAGCCTGACCTCCCAGTAAAAAATGTAAAATTGATGACACAATCTCCATCATTTATCCACAGTTTTGCTGGATCCTCACTGTAACAAATCTGACTTTATAAAGTAAAACACTGCTTCAAAGTAATGTAAATGAAAGGACAAATTTTTTGTTTGAAAAATGAAAAAATCCAGTGCTTAATACTGAAATGGAAAAGAATTGGTTTGGTCTAAGCAAAATGTTTCACTTGATACAAACTTAAAAATTGATTTGTTGAACTGTCAGAAGATGAATGTGTTTGAGCTTCAGCCAAACCAAATTTCTCTTTTTCATTTTCCCTTCTGCTTCCGAATTGAAACATTTATTACTCACCCCCAGTATTTGCCTGTGCAAATGATGGTAGATACACAAGAAATGGTAATAAAGGGTGATGTTTACTCTCTCCTAATGGAACAAATATTACTTAAAAAAAAAAAGTAAAGAAAAGAGATTAAAGCAGCACATCAGCTGAATAGGGTGCCCAGGGAAAGCAAATGTGCATAATGGTGGATTCAGACAGGACCACGCTGATGTTGGCCACCTCCTCCCAACAGCTGGCAGCTTGTGCAGACAGAAAGACCCTGAATGTGACAAGGAAACTTCGGAATGCACCGACTTTGACGGAGTCGCACTCTGCCAGTGCAGAAGTGGGTACTTCAAATACAACAAGATGGACCACTCCTGCAGAGGTATTGCTCTTTATGTCATGCATTTTGCCTGAATCTTCCTTAAAGTTTTTGTTCCAGTGGAAATGGGTGTGTGTATGTAGTGCTGTACACACAAGAAACTCAATGTTATGAATAAATATTAGCAGCTCAAGTTTCTTTTATTTAGTTAGGGGGCTTTTCAGCAGACACAGAAGATACAGTCTCTTTCTGGGAATAATATAATCTCTTTCTGGAATATGCTATGAGTCACAGTGATTGAGGAGAGGGAGAAAGGGGCCTGGCTGCTTTGGGCTCCAGTTCAGTGGGACAGAACAGAGATGGTGTGTGTCTCTGCCTGTTTTGATTTTGTCTGAACTCTCTGTGAACTTAGGGGAAGTGCTTTAAATTCACAAGCTTATATTAATACATCATCAGTATTTTAAAAATTTTTATTTGAAAATTATTATGTATTTATTTTTCAGCTGCGTTCCAAATAGAAATTTTAAGCTGGAAAGTCATATTATTTTTTAGCTATTCCTCAGATCAACAGATCTGGTTTTGCTGCATTTTAAACAAAGTCTTTGCATGCCAGTGTTCAAAAGGACTTCTGTAGGATCAGGGTGTCCGTTCCCTTGTTTCAGTGTTGCTGTAGGGCTTCTTAAGAAATGGAGTTTTCTGATGACACATAAATAACAATGGCAGTAGTGGTTATATATTGCTTCTGGCACTGCCTGCTGGGTTGCTTTTGGAATAGGAGGAGATGTTTTGTCAGTTCCAAATCTGAGAGTGAGAAAAATGTGCCTGGAAATTACTCATGTGCTACAGTCTCTGGGCAGGACAGCTCAGAGGTGGGCATCTCTGCATCCCAGGTCATGGTCCTGCCTCTCCCTCACTCTGTGGCTTCTTTGTGACAAAACCTTTCCCTTTGTGTTTTCCTTCCTTCCCCTCATCTTGTGTGTTGGAGGAAGGGTTTCTTTTGGGAAATACTGAGCATCTCCACCAAGCCTAGATAGTCAGAGGGGCTTCTGTAATGAGCGAGGAGCTGAGCTGAAAGTTGGGAGGCTTTTACCCAATTCTTCTTCCATCATGGACAGTGGGTACCCAGGAAAAGTTACTCCATTTGTCTTGTTCATGTCTCTTGCCAAGCAGTGAAGATAAATACCTGAAGGGCTGTGAGGCACTTGGATGTGATGGTTGCAGAGGGCTGTGAGATCTAAGATCTTGTACATGTGATTACGCCCTACTTAAGAAACTTGTTTGCTGTGGAAAATATAAAAACCGTATCTGTGAACAGTGAGGCTTCAGTTCCACTCCATCTCACTGCTGTCAGTAGGAAACATCTTATTGATCAGCTGGAGAGTGTCTGAGGAACAGGACTGATGTGGGATTTAGGCTGTAGTGCAGAGGCATGAGGGCAGCACTGACTGCATGGTACCACTCTCTGACAAGATACCAGATTTTCATTATTGCTTGTGCTCATCTGGGTAAGCCGGGTGGTTGGGATTTTTAAAGGCTTTTTCAAAAGCCAAGCTATGGCCCCCATTTGATATTTAGGGCTATTTTGCTGATAAATATAGCATACAATATACCACCAGACCTTTTAGTGCCTAAACAGGAACCAGGGTCTTTGAGCATCCGACCCTCATTGTGGGTTGTGAAAATGTGGTGTAGTAGCTCCAATTATAATATTTGCAAAGAGGGAAATGGCTGTTTTGCTGCCCTGTCTGGTCTCTGCCATGGGAAGGCTGGGAGAATTGGCTGCCCTGACCCACAGGGTTTGTTCTATCCTCCTTGTAGCATCTGTCCTCAGGGACATGCTTGAAAAAGCATCCCATGGACCAAGGAAGGGTTGAGTCTCTGAGCCGCAGGAGTTCCACCATGGTGGCCATGGTACCTCTTGCTGTGCTGTTCAGTGTATCTGGGTCGTTGCTGATTTTCAACCTTCTCAGTATCTTCAGGGCCATTTCAGTAACAGAGCAACAAACCTGGTGTGCCAGCTTTTCAAGGGCATGCTATTTTTACTAGTACAGAGTTTTTCTGGAATGAAGCAAGGACCAGCAAAGCAGGTTTCCAAAGAGACCCCTGAGTGTCTGTTGGGAAGGCAAAGGCAAAGGAATCCTAGGTTGAAGAGCACAACTTGATAGCTTTGCTTGGCCCCTGACTTGCGCCTTTCCTCTGTTCCCTGCTTGTGTTTGAAATCTTGCCAAGTGAGTGTGACAGTGAGAGCTCTCCTGGGAGCGTGTTCAAAGGAGCAGGAAAGAGGCCAAAGGAGAAAGCAAAGTGGCAGGAAAAGACACAGTGAGGAGAGGAAAATAAAGAAGCACCAAGTTTTTAAGTAAGACAGAGAAATGCATATTCAGGATCTTGCTTTTCCACTTTATTGCCCCCATATTCTCCTGACCTGAGAGCTGTGTGCTAGCGAGGTCCCAAGGCTGCTACTGCCCATGGCACAGCTCCAGCTTTGAACCTGCTCAAATGTGTGTGCCCCACACACATTTTTGGGCTAGGGCTGATTTAGGGTGGGCTCCAGCACCTGCCTGCCTACTTCTGCAGGCCTTCCCAACATGCAGGAGGTGGGCTGGAGCTGGGGCTGGGGCTGGGATACACTCTAATGGCTGTGCTCATTAGAGAAGGCAGCTCCAGTGAGCTGTTGAGGTGATGCCTCTCTCCCTTCCACTCACATTTCATTGCTACCTGGATCCTGTGGTTCACTTTGGTAGAACATTCACTCCATAATGTTTTCAGTCTGCTTTTGTTAACAAGTGAAAGGAGCAACCCATCCAGTATTGCCTCAGTGATATGAATGAGCCAGGCAAAGATCCTTTGGGATTTATTATCCTTGCCTTGGCTGTTTGTTGACTGAGGCTCTTAACTCTTTCACAGTTACCTCTAGTCTCTTCCTTTACCTCAAAAAAGTCATTCTAGAGGCAGAAAAATACACCCAGTACAAAAAGCATCACAGTGAGGTGCAGCAGGGGGGCTGTGTAATGAGCATTACCCTCCCTATCCCCAGCTCTGGCAAAATAAAAGGAAAGAGGGAGATAGTGAAGGAGTAGGAGGCTATATAGGGCAAAGAAAGGTGTGCAGCTATTGTGGACATCAGCCCCCACCACCATCATTGGTGCGAGTTGTTACAGCAAGTCTGTGTCTACAGCTACAATATTTGTGATGTGAGTGCATCACTCTTCTGTGTCCACACATGCTAAGGATGTGAGGCAGGCAGAAGATGGGAAATTTTGTTATCCCTGGGTTTGCAACATCTATTTCTGGGAACCAGAAATCAAAAGGGTTAAAGGGAACCTCTGAGCATTCAGAGAAAAGCTGCAGTAATTACGGACACTCAAAGATCTCAGTGGCCTTGGCTTTATTAAAGGTAAAGGAGTGATTTGGTGTTGAGGAGGAGAAATCTGATCATATAACCTTTTCCAATATAGTAAGTAAACATCCAAAGTCTGGAATTTGACACTGGGGTAATTCAGACCAGAATAAATGTGAATATTTTTAATGGCTGAGGAAAATTAACTTTGCGAGCATCTGACCCAGAGCTGTGATTGATTGCCTGTCACTGAAAATATTTAAATCAGTCTTGGGTGTTTCTCTAAATTGTAGCTCCAGTCCAACTATTTGATTTGAAACTGGAATTAAATTTAGGGAAATTCTGTGACAATTTTAAGCACATAGTGTTAGAGGGGGGAAAAAAATCCATAAGCATTTTTATTTTCACTTAATTCCCTGTGGAATGTGCTGCAGGGGTTTCCCAGACCCTCAGGTGATGTCTTGCCGACCCCCAAGGGCTGCTGCCTGTTGCTGGCCCTGGCTTGTCCCTCTGTCCAAAGTGACTCTGTCTGTGTCATTCCTGCCCAGGTCTTTGAGTGACCACCTTTGCTGCCTCTGTGAAGGCAGCAGATAATTGAGTGTCCAATGTATCATCCCCTTTGCGGGTCACCATAAGGGTAGTATAACTTCCTCAGTTGATTTAGGATAGCTGTCCATAAGCATGGAAATTATTTTATTTTGAAGGGTTGGTTTCTGTTTTTCACCAACACTTTGCACACAGTTTTCTGGATTATTTAGACCTAATAAATTCAATTTATAATATATAGTAAAATATGGTATCTCAAAATTTGATTTAGCTGTAAATTTGAAAGATGGGAAAAGAAGGTGACGTGAGAAAAAAAACATTAGCATACCACTTGGGGTTACCCTGACTGTGTTTGCATAACATCTTCTTGCAATACTAACATTTAAAAGTAATTAATAACACGCACCAATGCTAAAGTAGCATAATTCAAATAGGGTTTCAAAACAAAAACTGGAGACACTTGCAGATTTTTTACATTGCTATTTTGTGGGAAGCAGTACAAGTGTGGAGTGAGTTTTTATTTGGGCAAGAAGAGGCTCTGCTGGGAATTTCCAGGAGCCCACCCCCTATCAGGCTTCAGGCTAGCACTGCCTGGAAGCCCTGAAATGGTTCCATCAAAGCCATTAGGAGGTGAATTTCAGTGCACAATGTTTTGCCTAAACCAGAGGATATCCTGCATCCCATCAAAGTGCATTGCATTCTTGCTGTGCAGCCACAGTGTGGGGTGGTTGAGGTGAGGCTGTGGTGAGAAGCTGCGGTGGGAAATCCCTCCCTGCTCCACTACGTGGTGCTCACGGCCGTTCTCTCTGGTTTTAGCCTGTGAAGATGGATATAAGCTGGTAAATGAGACCTGTGTGAGGTATGGTGACTGTTCTGCTCTCCTTCTACCCCACCACCCTTGCTAAGGTGACCTGTCAGGGCAACTGAGCTGCTGAAACTCCCTGTTGTTCTCTTTTCCCAGCTGCCCCTTCGGCCTGGGTGGATTCAACTGTGGAAACCGTGAGTACTAATTTAGTTTCTTTTATTTTTCCCAGTGTCAGAAATGGGAGATTTGAAACAAGTAATTGCAAGTGATTGTGTCTAAAATGCAGTAGGTACATGCTACTTTTGTCAGTGTTTTTTGTTTCTTCATTTTCCGTTGAAAGTCATTTTGTGGACCTTCTTTGACAAAGTTGACTTCATGCTATCTCCTAAGGAAAGGAGATCTCCTTTCCCTGGGTACTTTGTCAGGATAGCATATGTAGTGGGCACTCTTGTAGCACACTATTTGAAGGTGAGTCCATGAAATACCATTTGAGTTATTCTGATCTATCAGTGAAGGGAATCTATTCCTTAGAGAATTAGGAACTTGTTTTTATTTCACTTGAACATTTAAGGCTATATTGCTTACAGAGCTGGGGGGGGGAAGTGGGAAATAAACACTTAATCCCTTTGCATAGGGACTGTAGATATGTTGACACTGGGGTTTAAAACCACCCCCCTGTTTCTGAGTCTCTGTCTTGTCCCATCTGTAGCGTATCAGCTCATCACGGTGGTAATTGCTGCTGCAGGAGGGGGACTGCTGCTGATCATGGGCATAGCCCTGATTGTCACCTGCTTCCGGTAGGTACCAGGGCCTGGCTCATCCAGGGTGTTCTCCCAGTGAATTACACCACACTCAGTGCTACACACGTGAACTCTGAAGGACTAAAACACAGGTGAAAACATAGGATAACTAAGGACCAAAATAGGTGAAAACATAAGCTAAACATGTGGGTTAATCAGAGATACTGAAGTATCACATTGTACTTTCATCTGGGGCATATTTTTTTTTCCCAGCCACCAGGCCAAACAACTGGACTGGGTGTCTCTTAAGGTACACCTGAAAATCATGTCCTCTAAGGACAGAGAGGCAGAGGAGTCTTTCTCACACAGAGCTGTAAGGCTCTGAAGCCAGGAAGCAGACTCCAAAAATGCAAGCTAAGTAGAAGGGAGAAGTTTAGGCAACGGGAGAGGTTACTTGCCATTGCTCAAGTGGTGTTTGAGTGTATTTAAGGCTGGTTTCATTTTCCTTTATGGACAAATCCTGCATGTGCTCTCACTCGATGTGTCTCTCTCTCTCAAACACTCTACCTCCCCCGCCCCCCCCACCCCCCGCCAGTTCCTGTACCAGCAGGTGGCTTTGGACTAGCGGCAAGATGTGCTTGCCAATGAAGCTGTTTTGTGATTTATGTAGTCTGAAGAGGGATGCCTTGCAGTAAACACCCTCTTCCCACCATTCCAGTCCCCAAACCTAGGATTTTAAAGCTCTCTGATACAGTTGGCAGCTGCATTTATCAGTAATACAGATGTGGCAATGGTTTGGTGGGCACAGTGGTGTGCCCCTGTTACCCCTTATTTTTAGACAGGGGTATGCCAGCAAACCCCAGCAAGGAGACGAGGTGGCCAGTACAACTCCAGGCCCTAGAGTGCAGATCTCTGGAGTGATTGACTGATGTTCTCATGAGCCCTGGCCTTTGGCAGCATATGTGACTTCCTGGAGGATACTCTGCTTTGAACTGAAGGGTCAACCAAAGTCCACTCATACAACATTATAGTTGCGGAGGGACATTCAGTGTCACTCAGGCCAGCTCCTTGCAGGTGTTCCTTCTCAGGGATTAACATAATGCCTGCAAGATAGTTAATATCATGGGGGCTCCTATACATTTTTGTTCCTCAATTTCCGTGATTTTTTCGTTGACTTAGATGAACACACATTTTTAAGAGACAAGGGGCATAAGCTGTAACAGGAGAGGTTCAAACTGAATGTAGGGAAAAATTCTTTCACCAAGAGAACAGTAAGGCAGTGGAACAGGTTGCTCAGGGAGGTTGCCATCTCTATCTATGGAGATTTCAAATCCCACCAGATAATGCCCTGAGTTGCATGATCGGATTTCATATCTGACTTGGCTTCAGAGCAGAAGATTGAACTATAGTCCTTCTGAGGTCTTCTTTGTTCTCAGTCAAGGTTCATAACATCCAGTAATGACCTCTCCTGAGATCATGTCAGAAGTATATACAAGATTACAGGATAAATTGTATGTTTTCACTTTCTCTTATTCTTTTATAAACAGGAAGAATAAAAATGACATAAGTAAACTGATTTTCAAGAGTGGGGATTTCCAGATGTCACCTTATGCTGAATATCCGAAGAATCCCCGGGCACAGGAGTGGGGCAGAGAGACCATCGAGATGCAGGAGAATGGAAGCACCAAGAACCTGTTGCAGATGACAGATGTGTATTATTCGGTATCTATCTATAGGTTAACTTTTAACCCTTTGTGCCTCATACAGGAAAGAGATATCCCTTTAATTTTGGAAACGCAGGTCCCTTTCCTGCAGGATAAAAGGGCAAAGCAAATGTCTTCCATTGACAGCAAGGCATCAGGAGTCCTATGGACTCTAGCTATTACCCATGGTGTAATATCACAAAGAGATGTCATTAGAAAGAACGCCTAGAAAATGTCTAGGAATATTTTGATCAAAATGCCCAAAAAGCCCAATCCTAGAGTAGAGAAGGACAGTTAAAGGTTTTGGACAGACTGCTAGGGTTCCCTGTAGGAAATTTTCTCCTGTCCACCCTCGCTGATGAAGTGGGAGGTTGAAACCTCTGTCTGGGGAACTTCCCCTAAAATAGGAAGATGCTGGTCACTGAGGACCCCTCTTTTCCTCTATTTCTTCCCTCTCCAGGGTATATAAGGAGCGTCCTTTAAGCTCTGAGAGAATAAGAAGTAATAGGCTGTGTAGGGCACAGAAAGACACAAGAACAAGACTTTGCCATGTTTGGTACCATCTGCTAATGTCTGTATCCAGAGCTGTGGTACTGCTCTGTTATCTGTCATGTATCTTCAGCAACATATACTTAAAGTTTGTGTTGGTTACTCATGTGAGTGAAGGTCACAGAATTTCACCCAAGTCACACATTCTGGACTCCTTGCTTTCCAGAGCAGACAACAGAGAGCATTACTATTTTTCTGGTTTGTATTTTAAGTTTTCCAGTAAGCAAATTTACTGAGTTGTACATCATGGAGGCAGATAATCTTTCATGCTTCCACTAAGAATGAGATATTTGAAAATGGCAATGCATTTCCTGTTTTTTTTTTTTTAAGAGTCTTACTGTGTTAGGAACTAGAAAGGGAAACATTTTAGCAAGCAGTAGATGATGAGGGCTTGGCATGGATCTGCTCTGTAGCAGATCAAACCAAGTGGCTTCACGTTACTCACAGGGTGAAGTGATTGTACAGTATTGATCTTAGACACCAGTGTTCCTCCACCAAGTGTCTCCAGGAGATTTACTTACAAGAAGAGAAGAGAAAGGAAGGCCATTTTGTATTTGACATATAATTCAAGAGCCTGTGTTGGGAGAGGAGGTACCTGTGGTAAATGGGGAGAGAAGTGTTCCCAGGTAATACTCACAGCAGGAGACTAACTTTGATTTTCTAGAGTTGTTTCCTTTAAGGATGGCTCTGGGACAATATCCTTTTCGTGAGAGTTGTTTCAACACCTGAGCTCATCAGTAGATTCTTTTTATAAATTAAAAATTAACTGTGTACTTAGACCACACTTGGTAGAGTCAGATAAACTCCAAGTCTGTTCATTGGCCAGATGTTGAAATTAGATTTCTTCATAATAATCCATTCAGGCAATACAGCAAAAGTCATTCTCGGTTATAGAGATCATTAGAGATCACATTGTTCCTTCTAGCTACTGAAATAACAGCAAGGAAAGGTGGTAAGGCTGTGCCTGAAGGAGGATTTGAGTGTGAGAATAAGACCTTTTTTATTTAATTTTTTTTTGCTAATACAGCCAACTGCACTGAGAAATCCTGAACTGGAAAGAAATGGACTTTATCCTCCCTACATTGGTTTGCCTGGATCTCGACATTCATGCATCTACCCTGGACAATACAATCCATCCTTCATCAGTGACGAAACCAGAAGAAGAGACTATTTTTAGCAGAGAGTAGAGAGGGAGTGGAAGATTGACACAGTTGTGTGGCCCTTAATCCCCAGGTACAATCTGTCTCCTGGGCAGTTCAGTCCACATCAGTCTTACTCTTCCCATTTAACAGGAAGGACTTTGAACTCCATACTGAGCTTTGCTGCCCTGAGGGACAGTCACAGTTGCTGAGCATCAGAGAGGAGGAGGAAGAGGAGGGAATGGCTCAAGAAGCACACCACTAAAAGACCCAGAGGGAAGCCAACATGTGCTCCATATTTGTTCTTCACTCTTTGTGCTACACAGGAAGCATGGATCAGTACAGGCACATGGACTGTGCGCAGCACTCTGCATTGAATACCACTAAGGACTGTCTTGTTTACAGATCTCTTTCACTGTTGACTGTGCTTGTCTTCCTAGCCAGCCTTCATGCAAATATTCACTGTGCAACTGCTTTTGGTAGGGCAAGTTTGTCCACTCCCTTTTACACTGCTGCATTGCTGTCTGCTTCATGCACAACAGGGAAGCTGGCTTGTCTTCTGGCCCTCACCTTCTTATTGGTAGAAGTTCTCCAAATGTCTGGGTCTTTGCTGAAGCCCAGTGTCTGGCAATATTGGCTGCACTCGTGGGTTGATTCTCCAAGGAGAATTCTCCTCTCTCCAAGGAGTGCAGGAAGGTTAGTCACACCACTGCATTTTTAACTGAAAAAAGGCACAGTTGTTCCTATGTGCTGCTTTAAAAACCTTTTATATATGGGGAATGCTGTTGTTTTGTCAACCACTGTTGTTCAGAAGTGATGCCACTACACATCTTCATGATGCTTCCATATGGGATCCTTTGGGGCTCTGTTTCCCTGCAAGGATTTAAATGCCTGTAGAAACAGCAATACAATATTAAATAGTTACTCACAGGGAAGGAAAAGATGAGCTGTGAATTCAGAATGCTCTTTATGAGGAATCTGTGAAGGAGCAATAATGCTGTAGTCTTGGCTGGGCAGAGGAACCTGAATTCTGGGCACTGAATGAGGGACATCGTGTTTTCAAACCTCCACAGTGCACCTTGAGTTCTGTAGGAGCTGTGGAGGCTTTCAGTGCACTGGGAAATAGGGCTTACTCAGACACATTTAAGGGAGAGAAAAACATCATGCTTGCAATCCTAGCATAGCAAAGATAGCTAACGTTGAAGTGTTTTTCTTTCTTCCATCCTTGTTTTGAGTGATTCAGACCAGGCAAGTTCCCTCACACAGGCATGTTCATTCATATTAGCAGAAGTTAAAGAATGTAAGTTACTGCATTTCTCACCAAAGATCAGATTGAAACTCGTGGACTGTATTCTGACCTAAACTGGGTGTTGAAAGAGATGTTGTTAATCACAGGACCCTAGAATTATTTGGATTGGAAGGGATCTTACAGATCATCTCGTTCCAACCCTTCTCCCATAAGCTGGGACACCTTCCACTAGAGCAGGTTACTGAAAGCCGCATCAAGCCTGGCCTTGAACACTTGCAGGGGTTGGGTAACTTCTCTGGGCAGCCTGTGCCAGCGTCTCACCACTTTCATAATGAAGCGTTTCTTCCTTATAACTAATCTAAGTCTGCCTTCTTTGCTTTAAAATTGTTCCCCCTTGTCCTATCCCTACATGCCCTGTGAAAAATCCCTCTCCAGCTTTCCTATAGGCCTCCTTTAGTTATTGGAAAGTGCTCTAAGGTCTCTCTGGAGCCTTCTCTTCTCCAGGCTGAACCCTCCCAAGTTTCGCAGACTGTCTTCATAGGAGAGGTGCTCCAGCCTCTGACCATCTTTGTGGCCTCCTCTGGACTCATTCTTTCTTATGTTGGGCCCCCTCAGAGCTGAACACAGCACTGCAGGTAGGGTGTCAGGAGAGCAAAGTGGAGGGAGAGAATCCCCTCCCCACACTGATTTTGGTGCAGCCCAGGCCACAGTTGGCTTTCTGGATGTGAGAGCACATTGCTGGGTCATGTTGAGCCTCTCATCAACCAACATCCCAAGTGCTTCTCCTCAGGGCTACTTTCTGTACTCCAGCAGCCTGTATTTGTGCTTGGGATTACCCCGACTCACATGAAGGAAACATAATGAAATATAAGGAAGTATATTTACCACTTATCTTTACAGCACTGCTAATCTGATTCATCCAAACCCTGTTTAGATACAAGGTCCAGATGCAGTTTCTCCTGTTGAATGGGACTGTGCTTTTAATTCAAGGTGGCTGCTTGTATGAAGATTACAAATGGCACAATTCCTTAGCCACTAACCACCATATCTGCAGAGTGTACATAAGTTGATATTCCCTTCTCCCCCACCATGCTTTAAAAGACACAGTGCCTACAAGAAAGTCCATTAGGTGGCTCAGCTCGCTGAAGCACTGAGGATCAAGGGGTGCATCCCCCAAAGTGCCTGACCCCAGGTAAAACCTGGGGTGATGAGGAGCCCTCCATCAGCGAGCAGGTATGTGCATCCTGCAGATGGTGTGAGTTCCCAGATCCTTTCCCAGCACTTCAAAGGCTGCTGTGTTCCTTATCAAAGGTCAGTAACAGGTACCCAGAGGAAAGGGAGATAGCACCAGGCAATTATTAGCTGTGTCAGCAGAGAGGTTTCTGGTCCCTGCTCGCAGTTGCTTCTGTTTTCTCAAAACTGCAAGACAGGAAAGGCGCCACAGATGTGCTTGAGAAGATACAATTTGGTGCACCAGCCGTAGCACACAAACACAGTGTCTTTTTATGCCTCATCTCTTGTCTACTATGTAGAAACAGCAGTGTGGGGTTGCAGAAAAACAGAGCTTTGTGGATGCCTAGATCCTTTGCACTTACATGAACTTTTGGTGACAATGCATGCAACTTTATGCCTGTCTGACCAATAATCAGCCTTGCAGCTGGTAGCACACAGCTGATCTCAGCTGTAGGGGGGGAAAGGAATGAGTGCTTCTGTCACGTACAGCTGCCTAAAGAGCTAGATTTAAGGAAAGCTCTACTTACAATATCCAAAATATTGTAACAGGTTAAGCACAAGAACTAGCTGTACTCTGCCACACTGATCAGTTTCCAGTCCTTGAATAATGTTGTTCTCCCTTTTGTTAGCAGCTGATCTTTTAATAGCACAGGATTCACTGGCTGAGAACTAGGAACTTGACTCTGCTGTGCTGTGGGATGCTTCAAAGAGGAGATTGGCAGGGTCATTTCTGTGGGGGTGAGTTGCCTCTGTTTTTGAGAGTGCCCAGGACAGAACTGCCTTTCCCATGGTATGGAGCAGGGTTTTGTCTTTGGTACAAAAGAAAAGAGGAAGCTGGAATTCATGCTAAATCTAAATCCAAAGCCTATAGACAAGCACTGGACTTTGTCCCTTTTTAATAAAGCAGCTTATGATAAAGGAAGTGCCCAGCAATGATGAGAATCCTATGATTTAACCATGTGCCGGCATTTCCTCAGGTAGAGAAGGATTTAGGCACAGGTTTATAGGCAAAGATGTTTAATTGTTTGGTTAGTTCAAAGACTAGGAGATGAGTTTTTGTCACAAGTACAAAGGACAAATAATGAGATACCAATTCACAGTTGCAGATCAGTCCTTCTACACAAAGAGTATATGAACAAAACTTCTGGTCTGTACCCACATCACATTGCAAATTGCAAGGCATTTGAGTGGAATTGAGATAGGACTATTTCTAATGAGAGCATACAAAAGTTTGCAAGTAATTAATTTTTATATCTTAATGGTCTTCAAATTCTTCTTAAATAATGTATCTCAGAAGAGAGAGTCTCAATAAATTCTGCAGGATTTTCTGAGTGAGGACTGGAAAACTTGGACTTTTCCGAAATAGAGAACATTACTGCAGTGAAATTTTCTCTCTGCTGAAGGAGGTGAACATTGGGGCACTTCTTATGAGGATTTATCCATTGCAGCTTGACCTTCTTTTTAGCTTGGGTAAGAAAGGAGTCACAGAGCCAATGCATAGCCCACAGGAGGAGAAAAAGGGTCTCTCCTGACTTGCCACACCTTCTCTGGATGTCCTAGGAGGCCCTAGTCAGCAAGCAAGAGAGGGTTTAGGCGGGAGGAGTCAGTACCTGGCTGAGTACAGGTGCTTTCCTCCACAGTGATCCAGGAAGCTTTTGTGAAGGTGACAGAGGCAGCCTGGAGTGATTCAGCCCCTGAGTCTCCACCAGCTCAGCTGCAACCTGTGCTGTAGTGCTTCTGTCTTCAGCCAGGCACCACCCACTCCCAGCTCTGCTAGGACAGCAGGGGTGGGTGCAGTGCAGTGTGTTGTGTCACAATTTAGGATGGTTATTTTACTGTAAGTGTTTACTGCCTCGCCCCACCAGTAGGGACTCGACCGGACACAGCAGGGATGTGGCCTGTTTCAGTGCACGTTGTCTCTGTGTAAAGCTGCCACCAGGATCCTCTCTGTGCCATAAATTAAGCACCCTCTGGCAGTGGCGTGGGGCTTGCTGCTCCTCTTGGGTATAAAACCGGTCTTTTTGTGCTCTCAAGCCCATTTTCAAAATCAGATGCATTTGTGTTCACTGCCTAACTCCCTGTAGGATGTCTATATAAATGCAGCTTATTTCTCACCTGTCTTTTAGATTACTTCTAGCAACCCCAAATTGCCAATTTTGAGCACACTAGATGTTTTTGCCGAGGGCAATCATTCTGCACTATCCAAGAGGATAAGAGGGAAGTGGCATCTTTTTGGTATGGAGGATGCAAGTGGTTCAGCCAGATGTGGAGAAAGGAAGAAAAACTACACCAACACTGCTCATGTCTGCTATTGCTCTTGCTGCTGTGTAAAGCTAGGGGAGCAGTCAGCATGTGGTAGTCATGTGGGTGTATTTTTAATTAAATTGGGAAAAAATGCTAATTCTATTGCTTGATGGGAAAAGTTGTGAGAGGTATGTGTTTGCTGCTGTGGTGCTCTGCCAGTTATAGTGACAAAACCCCTTACTCACAAAAATACCCTTAACGGTTAGCATAGGAGAGGCAGTGAACCGATGAGCAAAATGCAGATTTGAGGGATCTTTCAAAAGGTAGCTCAAACACAGAGTCTTCCTATTTCCTGCTGCTTGCCCTGGCTAGTCCTTCCAGCTGCACTGGGTCTTTTTTCCATACTCTTGAAACCTCACAGTACTGAATACGGCTATAACTGGAAAAAGCTGGCCAGGTTAGTGCCCTTTTCCCCCACATTTAAAGCATTAGGTTTTATAGCAGCAATGAATCTCATTGCTATTGTGGCATTTCCCATAAGACCCACTGGCACAGTCATGTACTGAGTCACCACTGATGAATAGCCTTATGAAAGTCACCTGCCTCCACACTGAAGGGTGGTAAAAGGCTTTAAAAATAGCAATAAATTACAGTTAGAGAGAGGTGTTTATCATTGTGAAATTGTTTGTGCCAATACTTGTTACAGGTTGTTTGCTGGGACCTGAGTGATCACAGAGTGGTTTTGGACATTGCTGCAGATATGCCAAGTGCATTCCCGAGACATGTCTCTAATGCTGGTCAATGGCCATATCCATTCCAAATCCAGCCGGACTTTTCATTCCTTCATAGTAATCTTTAGTCTTTGGCTTTCTTCTTTAAATTAACAAGAACGGATGCATTTTAGTTAAATGCTCTTCCTATGCTGGCTAATGTTTTTTCCTCTTTACACACAAAGGATGTAATCCAGCATCCATTACAGTGACTGGCATAACTCTCCCATGGACTGTAATGAAGTTTTTTTTAGGCCTAAATTACTCCACCACCAGGGTCACCTGTGTGTACCACATGCTTTACCACAGCTCTGTATGCCTGTTTCTGTGATACTGTTGCTGCCTTTCCATGTTGCATCTATCTTTTTTTTAAAGCATACTGTAGCAGGACCTATATTATGTGAGAATGAACAAAACAGCTTCAAGATCTGAAACAGATTCCTGGGAAGAGAATGAATATGAATTTTGTGTGGTTGTTTTACCAGTCAGCCAGCCTGTTTCCTATCATTCCTATCATCATCCCTATTTCTAAGGATGTAGGGATGCTTCCTGCAGTCACACGTATCAACTGCTCTTCAGATCACTCTTATTTGTCCCTTTAGAAATGAAGCAAGATCTCTTAACTTCAGAAGGGGTATGTGCTTGTAAAAGTTTGGCACTTTTCCAATGTGCATTTAATTTATCATTCCCTTGAACTACTGAAATTGAAAAGCAGGAAAGAAATGTGTGAAGGGGTAAGAAATACCAAAACTGGAAAAAAAAAAAAAAAAGATTACAAAAAGTCTACACTTACTTATTTTGCAGAAGTGTGGCTTCAGTACTGTGAAGTACTGTCATGTGTGGAATGACACCTCTTCTGTGTCTAGTCTGTGTTGCATAATATCCTTGTTGAGGGAACACCTAGAGAGGGTACCTGATGTTCTTCCAAAGTGGTATTTACATGCTAAATCCTTCAGTCTCTGTTTCAGTGATGGGATGGATGGGAGTCTTGGGTTGATGACCGCAACAGGCGCCCCCCAGGTCTGCAAAATCCTGTATGGAAAAGTCCTGTGGAATACAGTAATCACTGACCACTTCCCTTGAATATGGCCATAGAATTCACCGGACATAAAAGGTCTCCAATATAATCTGCTAGGATGGGTTTACTTTAAAGAAAAAAAAAAAAAAGCTCAATAGCATAAATACTTACTAGCTTCCTTCTTTAAAGGAAATGCTGTTAAACTCAGTCATTTGCTTTAAACTATATTAAATTCTACAGGACTTTCTCCTAGCGGAAGGTCAAACTTGGTGTGTAAAATCATATTGATTTATTTGAGCAGCTTTCAGAATTGTGGTAGTAAAGCTCACCTTTTATGACCTGTCTTTCAAAAGGTAATTTTTCAGCATTTGTTTGTGCTTCTTTACAACTTGAATGTAAGCCTGCTTTATGTTCTTGACATCGCTCCATTTCCTTCCCTCTATCTCTGAATGTTTGCTTCCAAGTCTCTGGGGTTCTGAGGATGTTTTCCAAACCAATATTGCCTAAAGTTGTATCATATTTTCAGCCTCCACTAATTAGACAGTACTGTAGTAGCAAAATATAATTTTTAAGGATTGGATTATTTTTATACCTGCATCCAATATTATCAAATCTGGCGTTCTAGTCAGTATTATAAAAGGATACAATAAAACAATGAATATTACGATGTCCCTGCTTTTTTATTATCTTTAGCTTTGCCTGTAAAGAGAAACATATGCAATTTTTAGGTGGTTTCAATTATAATTATAAATCTAATCCAGAAAATAACAAATCACATAGTTCTTTTGTTCTTCTGATGGTGCTTCCTGATTGAATGACTAAATTGAAAAGCAAAGAGGAAATAGGTATGTTCTGTTGGTTGTGCCAAACGAACTTCTGCTCAGCTGAAATACAAGTTGTGTTCTGATACATTTATTTTGGTGGCACTGAGCAACTCAATCTAATTTTAATTTTTCCTCAGTTAAATTTTGCTGGAATTGGTGAAGTTGCTTGTTTATGTGTGTGGGTGCATGTTAGAGGGGAGGAAAACCTCAGGGGAGGTGGGTGCAGCAGGACTATTTGCAAGGGCAGTGTACTGGACCTCACCACAGTGAGATCAGTCCTGTCCCAGTAAAAGCCACTAGGCACTGTGAAGAATATGCAGCTGAGTGTCCCTCAAAGGAAGAAGGAGGGCGCGTTGAATTCAGATGAACACCAAGTCCAACTCAGGCTGCTGGGAAGAGGCATGATGTGGAAGAGCATCTGGAGCAATGGTAGGTAGGTTCATTTGGAGCAATTTATTCCTATATTGCTCCAGAGCAGTACAACTGTGGCAGCAATCAGATGGAACTAAGGTGGGATTCATCTGTTCTATCAAAAGTTAGGTGGCCTGTTTGAACACACCTGCAGCCATGAAAAGAGACAAGCATCCACAGAAGGCAGCTCACCCCATGCTAAGAGATCCCTCACCACGACTGTTTCAGGTTATTCTTCTACTTTCTATGTGATGTTGGTATCTTTTAAGGAAATTGACAGTATAAAACTTTGGGTCACAATATTTCTGTCCAACTAAGTACAAGATCTTTGGAGTTATGGACAAGCACATGATTTAACAGTCCTGCCCACTTCTGATTTGCATACCAGTGCCTCTGAATGCATTCACAGTGTGTGCCCTTAGCCATCTTGGGAACCACCTGAAAAGATGTTAAAGAGCATCTGCTTCCCCTGATTATATGTGTATCTGTATTTGTAGCACTTTGATTTAGACTTTCTGAAGGTTTTTTGTTTTTTTTTAACTTTTGGCTAATTAAAACAAGTGTTTCTACTTATATATGTCATATGTAGTGGATGGACCAAATTTACATGAGATAGCAATATGTATAGGAATCTAGTAAGGAATGGGATTGAAAAATGTGCAGGAAACAAGTATGTGGTGCACATAAAGAGCTGTAAAAGACACTTTTTCCTACTTTAATGTATGTCTTCTGATAGCATGATTGCCTCTTGATTACATGCAACTTATATAATGAGGCTACACAGGACTACGTACTTTCTAATAAAAAAATAAAGCCCTTTACCTTTGATACTTCTTTTTCCTGCCATAAACAAGTATAAACAATAGGGAAACTACTGTTACTAAACATAGCGATTATTATGAAATAAAAAATATGCTGTGTTCTTGATTGTCATATCTGAGTTTCGAGACACAACAGTTTGATTTTACAGCCTCTGGAAATTTACTGAGTTATTTCTGCAAAGGAAGTTTTCTCTGTAGTTCCTTGCAGGACATCACAACTGCTATGGCTGTGTGAGTCTGTCTGGACTAACAGTCAACCTTTTATTGTCTAAATGTGTGGTTAATGACTTCATTAGTAATTGCACCAGAGCTGCTATTTCGCTGGTATCAGTTCTCCTATTTTGGTAATTATCTGTGTCTGCTCTCCTAAACCACCATATCTCCATAACTAATTCCCCCACAAATCATCAAGTAATGGGGCACATAGAGCCTGTCACTCTCCTTCCTGGAGAGAGCCTCTTGTGACCACCTGTGTGTCACAAAATGAGCAGGGAAGGGCAAGTAGAGATAATAAGTTCTGGTCTGTGAAGATGTTTGTCTGTTCAGCGCATTATTTCCTGGAGGAACTGGGGCCTTTTGTGTTGCAAATGACTCATGCTGCCAAAACTCTGATTGTAATAAACATGAACAACCAGGTAGGAATGGAAGTAAAGTTTAAAAATCTAGGTAATACACCAGTTCCTGATGTGCATTCACTGTAGAGAACAGTTCTAATGTGCAGGGCTGCATACTCAACCACTAGTCTCTAGTGCAGGCAGCAAAGCTGCACCATTTACAGCTGTTGAAGACCTGGTCCTCATTTTCAGTAGTGCTCTGAGAAGTTCTTTTGGTCCCATGCACTCTCTGCACAGCCAACAGGGAGATTTTAAGACCTGAGTTATTCTAGCTGCACCTTGAGGCAGCACTGGAAAATCAGGGTGTATCACGAAGACTGAAGAGTAAGTTTGGGAGATGGACATTGCCAGAGGACGGGTGACTTAAAGCTCTGCCAAACACTCTCCAACAGCAACGGTTGTCCTCTTCTGCACACCCATTCCCACCTGAAGCACCAGCTGGGGTCTCTGGCTCACAGCATTGAACTATGTTTTTCTAACAAGACTTTGGGATTAGTTTTTGGATGTCCCCTGAAGCTGGGAGCATGGTGGTGGCCTGAGGTGGAGGCTGGACCCTGGCCAAGCAGGGAGGCACAGGGCAAGGGTGACAAATGCTTCCCAGACATTTCCTTCTCTTATTCTGTCAGCCTCTTGGTAAAACAATTTTAAGGAGAGGCTTGGAGGAATCGAGTGATCTGGGATGGGCAATGGGCATGGAAGGGAGCAGGGCAGAAGCTGAATCCAGCATGGCCTGATGGGGTGGACAGAGTGAGAGGAGTGCTGCCAGGGGGGAACTGTGGGGACTAGGGGTAGGTGTGGGGGAGCAGTTTGCACAGGAGGGGTGTGTTAGTTTTGCTTGCCTCAGTTTTTGCTAGTGGAGAGCAGGAGCCCACAAAATGGCTCCTGTGAACGTGTCCAACAGAGCCAATCCCTGGTGGCTCTGAAATAATGGATGTGCTGCTGGCCAAGGCTGAGCCAATTAGAGATGTTGGTTAC